>NIJG01000123.1:4472893-4534006 GCA_002201625.1 Euglossa dilemma
CTTATATAATTATTTTATATTTATTAATCTAAGTGTTCTACAGAGAGTACATCCTTTTATGGTTGATAAAATTAAATGTAAGTCTAATCAAAGGAAACCAGCAATGATATATATTGATTTATCAGCAGATAAATGCCCGGAAATAGTAAGAACAAAAAGGGGATATAGAAAATGTTACAAAACAGTAGGTATACTATTTATAATTTTATTTTTATATAAAAGAATAAAATTTTGTAGAAATTAAAAAAATTACATTTCTTTAGGACGAATGGCAACCTGGAAATGAAGAACCTTATGATCAGTCCAATGAGTGGTCTGAAACTCCATTGATTCGTAGACGTAAGTTAGAAGAAGCTGAATGTTCTGATCTCTTAAAAATATCACACAATAATTCATTTGTAATGGAAGATGAATTTGATGCAATTGGACGAAATGTTGCAGCAAAACTCAGAAATATGAGATTAGACCAAAGAATTATAGCTGAAAAATTATTAAATGATATTTTATTTGAAGCACAATTAGGGAATCTTCATAGAGACTCCAATATACATGTATGAGAAAAACATTATAGACTAAGGAATGTGTGTAAGTAGATAATGTGAATATAAATGAATGGATGTATAAGGGAGCATATATTTTTTATCAAATTAAATTTATTAATATTTGTTTCTTAAGATTAGCTTATTATACCACATTGATACTAAATAATTTCAAAGTGGTTTTCTGCGAAGTTTAAGCAATCAGATATAAAATAATGTGATCTATTTTACAAACATATTTTTTATTTTAGATCACAAATATTGTGAAAATAATATGATTCTAACAAAATGATAAGTATTTAAATTTAATATACAAAGTCTTCAAAGATGAAAACACAGATTAAAAGATACACATATTTTAATACTTATAAGTATTCACATAAGTATCTATATTTACTTCTGTATATAAATATGTAGAGTAAATATAAAATTATAATACAAGTATAAAATTGGTAGATAAAAGAAAATGCTGCCGTATTTAGTAACTATTTGTAAAAGTTTTTTAGACGGATCATTTTTGTATAAATGTTTCATAAACATAGCTACCTGTAATTTATAGTGATGTATGATAAATACATTTTTAACGCATTATATAATGACCAATATCAGTCCTCAATTTCTCTTTTTACATTTAAAAATTGTAATTATAAATCTTAATTGTATCAACTATGTTACTGACCTGTTTATAAATAATAGTCTTTTTTATGTAAAACAATTCATATAAATATGAAACAAAACCATGTTCATACAATACATGAATATTAAAGCATTTGTAAAATCACATTTCAATGAATAATTTATCGTAAAACAATTTTATGCATTTGTTAGCTGGTGTATATCCTACATTTTTTTGGTTTAAGTAAAGCATAATAAATTACAGTTGATAAAATACATAGCATCATACTTCCAAAAATTACATAAAATATATAAGTATACCAAAATCCATCCCAATCTGTATAAAAGTACCAAGATAATGTTAAAAATGTATTTTGCATTAGTACAAAAATATAATATGGTAATATCCATTTATCTGCATACTTAAATTTAATTCTATATTCAATTAAACTGACGATATATACTAACCCTAGCCATAAATTAAGAAAAAATGCAATAATATCATAATATCTTGTATAATAAAAAAGATACATTAACATAATACCATAATGTATACTAAGCACAATGGATAAGTAAATAGGATAAAACTCATAGACTATTGCAATAGTAAGTATACGTGCTAAAATGAAAAAGAACCACCATAAGAAACTCAAAAATTTTCCTATAGGATCATCTTCTTCTAAGCCTTTTGTTGAAAATTTTCGTTGTGGAATTTTTAAATCTTGTTCAGTTTTCTTCTGTGCTTCTGTAATAGATACTGATTCAGTAAATAATTTATCAGATTCTGAAGTTTCTGGAACCCTGTAAATAGAGTCTGGTCTTGGTGGAGCTGGTATATCAGGTATAGGCAAAGGTGTCACTATAGTAATTCCACGTGGTGGACTTGGAGGTGGGGTAATATGTGCATTTCTAGGTGGTAAAGGGGGTGTTACAGATACTTGACGATCTAAAGAACTATGCGAGTTGTCACATTGTTCCTTATCTTCTTCATGATCTTTTACAGATTCATTTTGTTCTTGAGCATCCTCTATGGCATTAGTGCTATTCGTATTAGACAGCTTTAAAGGAGCTCTTGCTTCAAAATCATAAAGTTCCTAATCATAAAAGTTAAATAAGTAGTTTACAAAGATAAATTATTTGAACATGTTATACGCACTTAATTATATTACTTAATCTTATATTAAAATACCTGAATACAATATTTTTTTAACCACATTGCCCATGGTAATTTCCTTCCATTAATACGTTGACTTTCAAATCTTTGAAAAGAGGTAGTTTGAATAGCAAGTACCACAATAGACATAGCAATAGAAAGCACCTTTACAACTACTACAAAGATAATATTAATAGTTTCATATTTATAATTTAATTAGAATTAAATCATTATATATAGAGTAATAAATGAAAATACCAGACTGATGACTTTGCTGAAATGATGATTGACGAAAAAGTAAATGTGTTTGAAAAATAGCTTGTGGAACTGCTTGAAACCATGCTTGTAAAAAAAAATATAATTCTATAGCTGCAGGAGCAGCTGCTATGTTTAAAGTCTTTGTTCTCTCTTTTCCAGTTAATATTATAGCTTCAATACATAACACTATGAGACCAGCAAATCTAAAAGAAAATTATAAATTATATTAATAAAAATCATTAGCACCATATATTAATTTTGTGTAGAATATATTAATACCTATAAAGAGAAAAAAGAACAAAGCCCACCAGTTGACAAAATTGAAGACAAGACCAACAAAAAAAACCTTTTGTTAGTCTATCATCATCTGTCATCCACCAATCTGGTCTTGAAATAGTTAAGATAAAGTATATAATTGCAGGTGCATACATGAAACCAATAGTACAACAACCCCAAACAATATTATTTTCTTTGAAATGTTGTATAGCAACTACTAAATCAGCAGAAAAATGAATTATATATATTACAGTGATAATCAATGTTGGAATTAAAAAAATTAAATAAATTTGTTCAGTTGACTTCAGAGGGATTTGTAGAAAACACATAGATTTTCTTTTACAAACTGAATCTAAATTGTTTGCCATTTTCTGAGATTAAATAAATTTTTTCTATCTATTATGTATGTTCATACTTTGCTCCTTTTTATATATTTTCCTTGATAATATTGGGTAAATATCTTAAAATATTCGTATGATTATCATCTGAAATAAAAAATTTTATGACAAAAAATTAGATATAATAAAAAAGTGTATATTGAAATACATTTTAATATTTTATTATTTTCAATAACTAATAATATACAGATAGATATGATAAATTTTAATAAAAAGTATTTACTAAATATATCTTACTTAAATACTATTGAAAATTAATTGTACTTTCATATATACAGAAGAATAGTCCTTACCTTGAATTTAAATATATAAATTTTTTGGTAGAGAACTAGATTATTCGATGTTACTATACAAATAATATTTTATATTATTTACTGTAAATGATGATGAAATGTCGATAATACTTGGAAAAACAAAACAAGTTGTACATTTAAATTATAGTCGCGTTTTATTAATAGAATAGGGTTAAAATTATATACATTAACACAAAATTGTTTTACGCAAATAGAAATATGTACATATTGGAATTATTAGTCAGCGTATGAAGCAAAATTGATAATTTGATAAGATTTTATATTGCTGGCTGCGATAAAGTATCTTTAGACATGGACGCTTATTCAGTGGCGGATTACTTCAGAAAGCATAATCATAGAATCTGACGAGGAAAATAATGGGTGAAGTGGGGCGGGGGAAAGGGGCAAATATATTTTACGCAAGTGACATTAATCACACATACGTTAAAAAAAGGATTGCATGATGATTCAATCTAAAACTTTTATTTTTCTTATATGAAATTTATAATTTAAAACAAATAACATCTTAATAATCATAATATAATATACATCATTTACAAAACTTTTGTAATTGACCATTTTCATACATTTTATTATTTTAATTATTGCTATTATGCTCAATTGGTTCTAAATCAGACAAAAATGTATTATATTGTTCCATAATATCTTCAGTAGTAATTTTACATTTATCATCATAATCAGGACCAACTGACCATAATGTTTCTAAATCATATAACAATCTCGCAGAGTGTGAAAAAATATGCAAAACAATATTCCCTAAGAAAAAACAAGATATATATTAATCTGATAATTGTAAAACTATAAAAAAACTTCCTTAAATATAATAAAAAACATACCTAAATCTAAAGCTATCCAATCTTTTGACTTCTCACCATCAATTTTTATTGACATGTCCGTTTTGTGTTTTTTTAATTTATATATTTTACGGATAAAGGAAGCAAGTGTTTGCATATGCTTATATGATTTACCTGTGACAACAACTATGTAGTCAACATATGACATTTCAGAAGGCACCGAAGCTACAAAGATATCTTTGACATTATCTTTTTGTAGCAACAATACAAGCTCCTCTATTTCAAATACACCATTTATGCCACCTGATAAGTAATTTCATTAATATGTACCATAAAAAAGCGAGAAAAAAAATGCAAAACTGAAATTATCCTCAAATAACAAATAGCTTGCATAATAATGCATAACTATGATTCTATTTCACTTACGTTTTAAATTTATTCCTTCATAAGGATCATAATGTTCTTTAATAATTCTCAAATCTTCCAAATCAATTGCTTCTTGCTTTTCATGAATATCAAAAATAATTTCTGCATCTTTATCTTCAAAAGCTTTATGAGTGCCAGTAATCGAATCGAATAGGTTATGTGATTGGCCTTCTACATTTTTATCATTAGTGGAATGTTTTCGATAATTATTTGAAAATTTTGTAATTTGTCTAAATTGAAAATATGTTACTACATTATTTGTACAAGGTTTGAAATTTTCATAAAACAGTCTCCTTGTTTGTAAGAAACTCGATATTAAACTACGCATGTTTTTCCACACGTGTTAAGTAAGGTTACATACGACTAGATGAATGCTGCTGTTTTCGACGACTACCGCCTCAAAAATGAAGATATATTTCTCGAACCGTATATTAAAAAAAATAAGAAAATGCTTTGTACTATGTCTTAATTAATCATATGAAATTATTACTTTAACATTTGCAAAAATTATATTATAATATACTCACAGAAATTATAAATATAAAGTTTATTTAGACCTCGCACGCATCTTCCTCCTTTTGCGTTTTAGCCTACGCATTCTCTTTTTGCGCCACTAAAAATTGTAAATTTTCTATTTATTTTTGTACATACTAATATTTTTCTATTATTTGATTCATGTTTTATTATTATGTAAATATTATATTTTAAGTGATTATACATGTAGTACAGTAACAATCGCAAAAATGTATATTTTAAGATTTAAAAGATATGTAATAACCAATTTATTAGAGAAAATATTAAAACAAATAAAAAATACCAATATTATCTTACCTTTGCTCTCATTTTCTTGTTATGAGAATTTTAGATTGATTTATAATCTTTCGATGTTTGCAGAATTTCAGCCTCTGACTTCTTTCACGTTTTCATTCCAATATGGAAGAGAAACGCTTGCTCCTATTACTCATGGAAACATCGTATTCTCTAGTTTCGATATTTACCTGTAGAGGGCTGATATCTTAACACACGTGTTTTATATATACTATATGAAAGTAAATAATTTGTAATGTTTATATGATAGCATTAGTATTTTATTTAAGTAATATTTAAATGATTAAAATTTACGATATATGTTAATATAATATTTTTTGTTATATATTATGTTAAATTAGTATTTTATGTTTCTGAGAGATATTTGTTTTTGCGCGGGAAATCGTGTTCACCCATTTCGTCTTTTACATACTTTGCTTTCCCGCGTTTAAAGTATGCTCCCGCGGAAAACTTGAGGGTATGACATTTACTGTGCAGTACTTGAATATCTTTTATTAGTCACGCAATATAAGCAATTACTTAACAAATTAAGATTAATAAAACATTATTAATGAATGTAAAGTTTAATTGAAGTTTTCGCAAAATTGTAATGTAATCTTGTTCTTTCTCAAAAAGGACGTCGTAAAATAAGAAGTAACGAGAGAAAAATGTCAACAAATTTACATTAAATACTTTATTCCTAAAGAAAAGATAAGTTTCTTGTGAAAATTGTGCATGTTAGTATTTTCAGTATTTAACGATGACGAGTATACAAACGACGATACCATTTAATGTAAGGAAAAAATGTTCATTTTATGGAACTAAGCATAAGGTAATGAAAGAAGATTTTACTAATGCAACTGCAAGAGATACTTCTTATAAATATACTCCAACTGTGAAGAAAATTATTACCTTAAGTAGTAGTGAATCAGATTCAGATTCAAATGTAGAAAATGATATAAAAGTTCATACCAATGCTGCGAATATACAAACTCCTAAATGTGTGCAAAAGACAAATGAATCTGATGGTATGTAAATAAATTTTAAATGAGTCTAATAGTTATATGTTTTATAATATTATAAATGGCATTTGTATATCATTTTTAGACGCACATGATTCTACACCCCCAAAACAGAGGAAGATAGATAAATCAGTTTTATTAACATCTCCATCTACACCCTCTAGTTTATTTGACAAATTGAATTTATCATCTCCTGATAAAGAGGAAAAACTGGCTCCCAAAAGATTGTTTGGATCAGATAGATACCGCAATGCTCGTAAAGCTTTACATAGCTCAGTACCTGAAAGTTTACCTGGCAGAGAAAATGAATTACAAAAGTTACAACAATTTATGGAAGAACATTTAAAAAATGAAACATCAGGTTCTTTATATGTATCAGGACCACCTGGAACTGGAAAAACAGCATGTCTCTCAAAGCTTATATTAAGACCTGAATTCAGATCAAAATTTAAAGTAGTTTATGTTAACTGTACTACTATGAAATCTGCTGCTACAATTTATGCAAAGATTATACAAGAATTAGGTTCATCCATATCAAAATCAGGAAAAAATAGTAAAGCAATTATTGAAAAATATTTAAGTTCGAATCACAAAATGATGTTATTGATATTAGATGAAATAGATCAACTAGAAAGTAAAAAGCAATCTGTCTTATATTCTGTATTTGAATGGCCATCAATACATAACTCAAAACTGATTTTAGTTGGTATTGCTAATGCTTTGGATTTAACAGATAGGATATTACCTAGACTGCAAGCTAGATGTGAATTGAAACCAAAATTGATGCATTTTTCACCATATACAAAACAACAAATATGCAATATAATATCTGATAGATTAAATGAAGCAAATGTATCTGACTTGTTTACTGGAACTGCCATACAGATGTTATCTGGGAAAGTTGCTGCTGTTTCTGGTGATATCAGAAGAGCATTGGATATTAGTAGAAGGGTAATAGAGCTTGCTGAGTCTCATAAATTAGCACAAATTTTACAGCCAACTAATAGCAATGGTTTGTATTAGATATTATAGAAGTAAAATAAAATTAAGGAAGTAAATTGCTATTGTTTACAAAGACTAATTTTCTTTCTAGAAATGAATATGCATAAAAAACAGCAGTGTACAGTGGATCAGCCAGTAGATTTAAAGGAAGTCATCACTGTATTAAATGGTGTTTATGGTGGGTCTCAAAATATTGAAAAAGAAGAAAGTACATTTCCTTTACAACAAAAGTTATTACTGTGTTCCTTATTACTCATTCTAAATAAAGGGCGAAATAAAGATGTGACAGTGGGAAGGGTAAGTTTGCTATAATATAAATAATTGATCGAAAATTGTAATATTTATTATTATAATCATGTTTTAGTTGCATGAAGTGTACAAAAAAGTTTGCAAAAAGCGGAATATTCATGCTGTTGATGGTTCTGAATTTTACAATATATGCTCATTAATAGAAACTAGAGGTATTCTAAAATTGATAAGGAAGAAGGAACCTCGTTTGTCAAAAATAAATTTGGAATGGGATCAAGAAGAATTAGATGCAGCTTTGCAATACAAAAATATGATGGCAGAAATCATTAATGATACAAGTTGTTTATAGCTATTATTTAAATAAACTTTCATGATCTATTAAATTTTATATTACATTTTGTAAAGGTTGAAAAGCATATTGTATTTTATTAATAATTTAAAATTATAATTAACGCATCGAATGTCTCATATGTTGTATACAATTGATGTGAAAATAGAAATTTCACATTTTTAGTATCATTTTCATTTTTTGTAAACAATTGACAAACATTTTTGTTTCAAATGTTATTTTATGAATATTTTATTATTTGACTCTTAATAAATGTAGTATGTGTTTGATTATATTTATAATTATTTTTGTCTGATTTAATTGTATATAAAATAATAAATTTCTATTTATGTATACCTGTATACATATATATTGTTATATACAGTTTTCTTCAAAACTGCCATCTATTGGTATATATCAGCAATCACAAAATTGCCTTTCATTAGTGTGTACGTTTTGATGAAGTCAGAAGTCTAACCATGTCTTCGATACTTGTACCTGAAATTCCTGCGCCCGGATTTTCTTTCGATCTTTGCAAACGGTAATTTATTATTTCAAAATTATATTAATAAAAACAATTTTGTATAAATAATTGGTAATATCATAAAAGTAAAATGTATGTTTTATGAGTCATAACCTATCATTAATTAATATTGCTGTGTCACTTTTTAAAAACATTCTTTTTATATCTTCTCTTATAAGTTTTATGAATTATATAAATAGTTGTGGAATTCATTTGTACATGAATTCTTTTTAGAAACAATTTTCTGGTACAAAAAGGGTTCCAAGCACCTAAAGCTGTTAAAACAGGAACAACAATTGCTGGAATTGTATATAAAGATGGAGTTGTGCTTGGCGGTGATACAAGATCCACAGAAAATACTATAGTTGCTGATAAAAATTGCAGTAAGATTCATTATCTTGCTGAAAATATATAGTGAGTTCATTTTTAATGAATATCATACCAATTATTTAATTTATTATAGTAATGTCATATTAATTTATATTGTAATTTAATAATAATAGAGCAATTTAACAATTATTTTCAAGCTGTTGTGGAGCTGGAACTGCTGCTGATACTGAAATGACAACTCAGATGATATCCAGTCAGTTGGAATTACATCGTTTAAATACTAATCGTATGGTACCAGTTTGTACCGCAAATGCTATGATCAAGCAGTTATTATTCCGTTATCAGGGTCATATTGGAGCTGCTTTAATATTAGGAGGTGTTGATTTAGATGGGCCACATTTATTTTGTATCCATCCTCATGGATCCTCAGATAATTACATGTATACCAGTATGGGTACAGGATCATTAGCTGCAATGGCTGTATTTGAAAGTAGATGGAAACCTGATATGACGGTAAATATGTCATATTTTTACATATTGCATTATATTTGTTTTGTGTGAAGTCACATTTCATTTAAGAATATTTATAGGAAGAGGAAGCTAAATTATTAGTGGCAGATGCTATTCGTGCTGGTGTATTCAATGATTTGGCTTCTGGTTCTAATGTAGATTTATGTGTTATACGTAAGGGTTCTGTTGATTATTTGCGTCCTTATGACGTTGCTAATGTTAAAGGGCAGCGTAATATATCGTACCGATATAAACGTGGTACTACCGCTGTACTTAATAAAACGGTTCATCCTATAATCATTGAAGGGGAAACCGTCCGTCGAATCGAAGCAGAGCCAATGGACACTTCATCTTAAAATATATATCAAACAGTTCTAAATTGATTAACTTGAATGTATATGTGAATTTGTAATAAATGAAGCCTTAATAATAATACCTAAATTTATGAAGCTTTATTTTATCTTGATGCTGTAATAACTATGATACAAAACTGTATTATCAAAACAGAAGGTTTTAAAAAAGTCCTGCTGATTGTTTTAGTCTTTGTCTTTTCCAAGCAGGAAGTTTTGCAAATTCTTCTGGTTCCATTTTAAAAATTGCAATGAAATTATCAAAAGTAAGATGCATTTCTTTATGAACAACATCAACACCAGATGGTAAATTTTCTGGGTCACCTTTTAGAACAGAAAGAGGATACTTCATATAATTATCGAAGTTGCTCGATGACTTAGATAACGTTTGTATTTTCGGTAATAATTCTTTATCTTGCAAAAGCATGGAAAATGTTTCAAATGATTTGTATTCCCTTAATAAATTATAATTCCAGTTATCAAAGAGTCCAATAAATGTTGATGGTTCCATTCCTAAAAAAAAGGTATTATCTTTTTTATAAACAAAAGTTTTATTTCTTTTGTAAGTAAATGATTTATAATACCTTGTTTAATTATAGAAATTGTTGTATTTCGATCTCGACCAGCTGGATGAGTGAACAAAAATATCATTCCATCATGTACACATTCTTTTAACGATTTAGAAGCAGAAGACCTTCCAATCCAAATCCATATTACATTTCCAGCATCTAATAACCAAATAGCTTCTGGAAGTAGACTGCTTTGACCAAATCCAAGAACTTCTTCACCAACAAACATTTCAGTATCTGTCAAACATTGGTATAAATGTTTCTCAAGTTCTTCTCCGTCATCGATAATTTCTGTTCCGTAAGTTCCTTTACCTTAAAAAAAAGATGTTCCGAATAAATGGAGAAGTATGTGCAGTGTTATGTTTAAAAAACAGTTAAAAATTATAGTTAGAAATTATAGTTGTTTTTAACCTCCGAGTTCTGCCCAGAAATCGTTATCTTCATTATTTTCAGTTATTAAAGGTGCATTCCTAGGCGCAAGACGTCTAGATGCTTGCCTAGCATCGCCGGTACTTTTGCCGCCGCACCATACTACAGATGGATTAGAAAATAGAATAAAAACTCCACTAGAATCGAGGCTACTGGATCTCAAAGGCCGTTCAACTGCTTTAGATGTATACGGAGTAGACCCAAAAACTCTAACAAGATACTTCTCTGGAGCTAAAATAAACATTTCATTAATAAATATTCAATTAAAAAGGAAGTAATAAATCATTTATCATTTATTTTATTTCTTACGGGAATCACGATGTCTTCCAGCAAGTATTTTTAACTTTCCATCGTAAATTTGCAATAGATGAGGTGGTTCTCTACCTTGGTATGCTTTTACTAACTGACCAGAGGTATCTTCTGATAAATGACAAGCTGTTTCTAAAGCAGCTTCTCGATCTGCATTTATAGAATGGACTCCTTCCCAATAATAAATCTATGGTATTACATCATATCAAATTTAATAATCATAAAATTTAGTAATCGAAATTATACTTTCAACATACAATTGTTTTACTCCTACGTCCTTGGCCGTATTTATAGCACATTACGTAACAAGCCTCCGCGTAATATATTCCTTTATCATCCACTTGAATCATTCCTTCTTTATCGGTTACTCTCCAAAGAGTTCTTTTACCAGATCCGTCATCTACTAATTGGCATGCAGTAGCCATTTTCGGTCTTTCGTTCATATAATCAGGGTCAAAATTTGGTGGCAAAGTAAGGGGTCTTGTTTTCGTTGGTTCCCATCCTCTAACGAGAGCCTTCATTTCTATCGGTTCACAAGCTTCAAGTGCTCTTTGTACCGATACACCGTTGCTATAATTTTTTTTTTTTACGAATCCGCGTGCATTGCGAATCGCTTCTAACTTTTCTCGCGCGTTTACATCACGCCCAACCCAAGCCCAAACACCAGTCTCACCACGGTCAATTAGATAAACAGCTTCAGAGGTGAGATCTGATCGAAGAATCGGCCCAGATTTCAGTTCTGCAACCTTGTATTTACCAGATTGTTCGCTGCATCTGTACAACTTGACTGGACTTGGCATATTAACTCGGTAAAGGCGATCAGGTTTAACTGCCCTTATAGAAGGATCTAAAATATCGGCGAACAGGTGTCTATCTCCTTCCGATAGTGTCTGTTCATATCCATCGTCAACGACGATGATACGACCGTTGCTATTTTTTTTTCTCATTTCCAATATAGCGACAGCGTGCCGTTTATGCAGTGGGTCTGCTGATGATCCCAGCCAGAGGAATACGATACCCCTGTTTCATTACCGTTATATTGATATTATTATTATTATTATTTATTAGTATTATCGTTATTATTATTATACCACAACAAAAATGACTAGTAACTATTCGATAAATTAACGTTATTATTGAAAGCTTCCAATTTACTACGCACTGTGATATAACTTCTATAAGGATAACGTCCCGTGAGCTGAAATAGTCCCAATGAACTTTCTCAAGTTCCGTTAGGATAGGAATTGCTACGCCAGTTACTCTATGCAATTTGCATGATGGTGTTTCAAAGTGAAAATTTTCGATAACGAGATGCTGACGGAAATAGGCCAAAAATCTAGAACTTTCTCGTCCTTGAGCCTCCCTCGATAGTATCGTGGCAGATACTTGCGAGTCCAATTCAGCTGCTCGAAGGGCGGCTGCACCAGAGATCGTGGAGTCGCATGAGGATCCAATCCAAAAGTGAATTACACGGACTATCGTGGTCGACTTTAACTCTTTGACCTATTTAAATGACGTAAAAACGTATTTATTTAATTTTATTTATTTATAAATATTTGTTTCCTTTCAAACGAAACCGCAAATATTTATACACCTTATATAAAGGTAAAAGAAAACGATGAAAACAGTAAAAAAAAGTTACCGGCATTCCAGGATAAGGGAGTGGACCATCTTTTGACGACACCGCGTAGATAATGTATGCCAACTCTGAGAGGAAATATCCCATATTACTTCCTGTAACGGCTGTGACTCGTAAACCCTGTTGCACGAATATTAAAAAGATATTTAGTATTTCACACTTTCACTCTTTCGGTTTCTTAATAATTCACAATGCAGCGTAGCTAAGTAAAATTATAGAAGGTATTTACACCTATGTATATTCTATTATCCTAGAGAATAAAAAGTACTTTTTGTATTTTTTTTTACGATACCTCGATTTTCCAAATGCGAAATGTGCTGCTGTTCTTCGGAACATTCTTAAAGATTTCACCGTTAGAGTCATCGGAACGGCAGGTTCTCTCGTCCTACAGTACATCATCGAAATTTTACTTTTAACAGGTAGTTACATTTTTCTTAATAGAAATTATATAAATTATTTTCACGATAAATAATTTTCTCCTTTACTTTGGGGAACTTTCGAGTCTTTCCTTGCTTTATACCGGTATAAAAGTTCGATAACAACGAAGATTAATTTCAAGGATTAATTTCGAGGATTAATTTCAATGGAAACAATATGTTCGTGATATCGAATCGATATCGATGTGGCTAGTACGCGCGGTATCGAACTAAAGTAAGAAACGAACGATACGAAAAGTCGATTTAATCCTGATAATTCTCGCGGTAAGATCATACTAGCCATCATTTCTTTCAATGTGTTAGAGTATACTTTATTTCGCCTTGGATTTTCGTAACATCGTTTTATCCGAACCGTGTTAACGTAATCGCGAAACTCGCGCCTTATATTTCTTCCACACTTTCTCCCGTGAAATTGTTATTTCTATTGTATCTTTAATTACACACCGGCTCTTCGATCTTTCCCAATAGCTCGGACATTTTCGACAATCGATTTCTCGCCGTTCGATCAAGATTTTATTCCTTGCGAGTTGATCACTGATTCGTCGATCCTTTGTGAATCACTTTTGTATTTCAAATCGACCGAATACCTGCTTGATCGTTTTTCATCAAATACGGAATCACGATATAAGTTTACGCGCATGAATTTCGCAACGGAGAAACGCGATCAGTGCTCGTACGGAACGGTTGCTGGCAGAAAACTGGGGTATGAGAACTCGCGGGAGCGAGGTCCTCGGAAGGACTTAATCGCAGGTAATCCGTAATCATGCGTATGTATATACGTGCATGCATGCGACCGTGCAAGCCTGCTCTGTGTTTATGTTTACAATCGCGATTGAACGGTTTAAAGAAATATAACTCGCGAAATAATCGGTAACTCTATCAGAAATTAATTGGCATGTTTTCTTCACGGCGAGTGATATTTCTACTAGAGCAGGATGCAAGCAAGAATAAGTGTTACAGAGAAACGGATTTATATTGTTCTCGTATCCGTAGCAATAACCGGGTAGATGCAGTGGCACAGTTTGTGTAGAAAGAAGATGCATATTGCAATCTTAATAGTTAACTGGTAATGAAGAGCGAGTAATTAGCTTTCACGGTAAAAGTTACGAACCGAATTACGAAGTTACCATTGTTGAACTAACCTACAAAGCCGAAACATCGAAATTCGATTATTTTCAATATCCTACCTTTTCATTTCTTTCCTCGTGTAATTGTTTCGTTCCGAGACGAACGAGTTTTCACCGTTATCAACTGATACGTTAATTATTCTATGCTTTTCACAGATATCTACTGTTTGTTGCACCGTCTTAGGTGCAATGTATTTCGACACCGATGAAGTAACACGCTGTTACCTCCGGGCGTGCACTGATTGCCGTTAATGCGCGAACCTGTACATCGGTGTAGGTGATGTAAAGTGCAGCTTTCGCACGTACACAGGCACGCTATTGTCTTTGCAGATGCATCTCTGCGTTCATTCATGTCCACGCCCGCACACACGCACGTTACGAACGGTACGCGTGTACACGTGTTATTCGAGCATCGTCCCGGTCGTCCGCGACGATCATTTGTGGCAGGAAGTGGTGACTGCACTTGCCACACGCCCACCAACCTGTGCATATATAGCTGATCTCTCGTGGACAGCTTCACGAGGAAGTGAAAATTTGTAGCTGTCCGTATTGCCGGAGATTCATCGCGCGGGAAAAATTCTTTCCTTTATTTTTACTCTTCTTTTCTTGGGATATAGCAGCGTGCGTTGATATTTCTTTGTTGATTTATGCAATCATTAGATATTATAAACGTCATAAACAATAAAAATGAAAAAAAAAGAAACGACGGCAACATACCGTATAAAAAAAAAAAACGTTTTCGTTCACGGTATTATCGGTGCTTGGATTTGTAAAATTAAGAATGCTGAAATGTCGCGAATGTTTACGAAATAAAGTTTATTTCCATGGCAAAAGGGAAAAAAACGCCAAGGAATTAACGATCGATTATTCTTATCGCTCCTTATCGCGATCGTTCCGATTTTTCTCCGCGTCTTTGTTTTCGCTTAGTTTCGCTCCTCCGTAGACTTACCCGTCTAAAGAAATCCATCGTTCTTCTTTCCCCGCTTTTCCGTCACGTCATTTAAAGAAACGTGTATAAATGATTTAGCGGTGATATGCGCTAAGGAGCAGGAAAGGAGGCGTTTGCTGCGAAGTAACACCGTCTAACTGTACGTGAACACAACTGATACCATGCGTTCCTAACTAAAAAGAAACCGTACCGGTGTGGACTTCTCCGGAAGTCGGCCCGGAACCCGGGCCGGCCAGCCGTGACCAGCGGGTACTGGCTGGATATACGTTTCAGCTATGCGGGCATCGCTTCCATGGTACACGCATCTCGCTCCAACGCACCTGTTCCCTATCTTTCTAGCGTCATTCAGCGTCATTCAGCGTCACGAAGGTTCTCTATTTTTTTCTTCCTTTTTTCCCGGTTGTCTTCGTACAAATAACGGAGACCACGTAAAGATCGTTATCACGATGTCCTACCGTTCCGCCAGCATTCACAGTACGAAAGTAAACGGCCGTAATACGTCATATTATTTGTTTATTGTATGAAAATCAAGTTTTACGTCTATCATCCAGATTTTGTTCAAGCATTTTTCTAAGCTATTACGTACATCGAAGAGAAAGTTCGGATAACTATAATTTATTGCCACCTAATATATCGAAGTTGCGTGAACAGTCGCATAAAAGTCGCTCATTTATTATAATGTTGCTGGAGGGGTGTTGTTTCTCCATGCGTGGACAGAAATGGAATCGGTACCTGTCAGTTGATTTTAAAAGATACGAGTAGTTTTTGAAGTTTATTTTATATGACGTGACAAGAAGCTGATGGACTGGAGAAATGACGAGTCCGACCATTCGAGCGGTTTGTCACTATTTCTCAAATGTTGCGAATCCTTTCTGTATCATGGATATTAAATTACGTATTTTCTTCTGTGAGTAGTTGAAAATTTTGCTTGGGATGAAAAAAATTTTTTGTCCAAGACTATGAGCGATATATGTTTATCAGTGGCATTAGGATGTAACGTTTGCTCCCAAGGAGTACAGGTTTACACAATTTGTTCAATGTTAAATAATTTTTTTTTTTTTATTTCTAATACATTATAATTCGTCGCTGTATAAAATGCTGATGTTTTGATAATAGGCGAATTTTGGAAACTGTAAGGAGTCGAGGAGTTTTACCTCAGCTCTCGAACGTCTTGAATTAGAGGCGGAAATCGAATCTAAAAATGACACGATACCGCTTCGCCGAACTAGCGATGTACAAACTGAGCTACCTGATAATATTGACCAAGAATTATTTGGTTTAAATGCTAAAGATATGGTGCTGTATAGGAAAACTGTTCCACATTCTGACATTTTGAATTTTCAGGTATGATTATTAAAGTTTGATATTTAATATCATAGAACGTATTAATGATAATGATCGAGTATTTTAGGGAGTTATGCATTCACCAGAAGATATTGCTCGTTACTGGAAAAAGGATTCACGAATGTGGCTTTGGAAATCTGTAAAGCTCATGCGAAAGAGAAACAAATTAAAATCGTCTAACATATGTGCAGTGAACAAAGAAAAAATAGAAGAGCAATAATTTAAATATTATTCCATTACTTTAGATATTCTTTGCATTTCGATTATTTTTTTTACTACTTTTTAAAATTTAATTTTCATATCTACTTATATATTTTTTACCTCAGAAACACGGTAATACTTTTGTACAAAATATGTACAAAATTTAAATTTGACAATTACGTATATTTATTAAACGAATACCAGACATATTAACCACAAGTTTCTACAGTATCCAATATTTGCTTATTTTCATACATTTCACCCATTTCAAAACGTACAAAATCCAAAACTTCGACTTGCTCGGTTTGTAACAAATCTTGTATACACAAGGAAGGATTAAATAAAAATTCTTGATACAGCATAGTAAGCTCATCTTCTACATTGTTCACAGGTTCATCGATTTTTGCATCACCAATTCTGCTTGGATTCATACCTAATATAAATTATTATCGAGTATTATTATTAGAGATATTATTACACATACTCTTGCAAGAGAAATAACATAGTAAATCAATTCGAAGATAAGTATAATTACCAATAATATGTTGGCATAATTGCATTCCTAGAAGTTCTTTGTTTACATCAGATTTTAGAGCCACCAGTACTCCATATCGTCCATAAGATGATGGCACTGGATTTACAGGAGTTGGATGGGTGCAGCCATACAGATATACACCTGGTTGTACACTCATACATAATGCACGTCTTATTTTAATGTTTTCTCCTATAAGTCCAATAGTTATCGCAGAATGATCTTTCAAACTTTTACCATCATTAGCGCATAATTTATTTATCGATTCTGTACATAATGTAGTTTTTTGAACCAATAAATCCTGTTTAATTGTCATTCCGTGTTGTAACACGGTATTAAGCACAATCTGTGCTAAATCATGAAATTTCTTATTCCTTGTAACAAAGTCTGTTTCGCAATTAATTTCAACAAGTGCTCCATGGGTATTGTTAGTAATCATTGCTATTAATCCTTGGGAAGTTATCCTGGATTTTAATTTTAATGCCTGAGTCCAGCCTTGAGATTGAGCTTGTTCCTTCAGCCATTGTTCGGCCTATAATATTTGAAAAATTAACAATGTTTCTACATAGGTCATGGTATAATAATTAATTTACCTTTTCCATGTCATTGTCATGTAAGTCTAAGGCTTTTTTACAACTTATAAATGTATATCCAGTCTTCTTGCGTAACTTGCTTAATAATGTTTTCTTTGATGCATAACAGAGTGCATAATTTGTATGTACCGAACGAAACAATTGGCGTAGAATCATCTGAAATATACAATTTGTGTTATTTCATATATAAAAAGAGAATAAAAAAATGTTTTATGATCAAGACATAACCTAAAAATGACTGAATTTTATTTAGATTTATATTGCATCTAATGGAAATAACATTATAATAAAGTAATTTTAAAAGGATAGCTTCGTTTAAAAGTTTTACAAATCCTATAGAAACCAATCAATTTCGTTGCCTAGAAACTGTAATCAATTGCGGTAACCTGTATTCTCTATTCGTAGTTTAATGATATTAAATGTACAGAAAAAAGGACTTTTAAACTATTAAATTTTTTACCATACAATAACATTACATAAAGTATTAGTATTTGGAAGAAAAGATTATTTTGTAACATACTGACCGTACAGGTAATTTAAGGGTGAAGATGTATTTCAATTACTATGCTTTACTCTGAAAGTGGCGCCGTCTGAAACGATACAAAATTCGATCATAAGGTAGAAATAAACATCAATTTTCTGATTTATATTTTGCCATTCAACTTTTAATTTATTCGCATTAAAAGTTTTAATCGATGCATTAATTATGTGGTTATGTTTCGAGTTTTAGCTATAAGTTCATTTCGACTTCGTAGTAGTTGTAACAAGTAGTTTCAATATGGAATGTGATTGCGTGGAAGTGACATCGTGCGAGGGTATTTCGCATCCGGCGATTCAAAGAAAACGCGCCAAATATATTTCGAAGATACCGAAGGAAACTGATGCGAAAATTGAGCCGTTATTTTCTCTACCAGCGGAATTAATGGAATGTATCAAGTGTAAAAGAAGACAAGACAAGCGAAAGCAACGGAAATTAGCCGAGACGTATACAGGAAAGCGATTAAAAGTAGAAAATTTTCGCAGGTCAGCTAATCGTTTCATCTTTTTTTTTTATACAGGATAAAATTGTAAAGAAACTTTTATAACGATAAACTAAATTACGCTTTAAAATAACGTTTCTTCGTAGATTTTTAGTCAGTTTAATCGTCAAGACCAAGTTGCCGAATATAAATATAGATTTAAACAATGATCAAGACGTAAATCGATATTACAATTACATTTGTGATGGAAGTGACACCGTACATACAGTAGAGATTCAGGAGGACACCGTGGACAAGATATTACGTTTTGTTCCATACTGTTTGAGAGACAGATTTAATTATTTCACGGAGAGCTTACTGATCGAGATCAAGGATACGTACACGAGAAATATTAAGAAAGCGATATTGGCACATGCACTTCAAGATTCCGTACAAAGTCATTTATACGAGGTTCAATCGATACCTTTGCCGCATTTTTCATAGCATATTTCATACACGTATCGCGATATATATTCGTTTCACAGGGATATTTCTCTCTTTAGCAGGAAGAAAATAATAAAAGGTCGTCCAAAATAAAACATATCCAGCCTGGACTAAAGATTAAAGTCCGAGAATGCCGGAAATTTTTGCAGGATAATTTGTATCTCATAAACCCATGCATGAGAATGACGTTAGATCTTTGGGTCCGCTTGTTTAGGTAAAGATATTCCTTATTTACCGGGTGCAATTCGGTCAAAAATTTCCAGGATAAATCTTCTTCCAGCGATTTCCGGCTGATCGATCTGAAGAAAATCGCGCAACATCTGGACAGCTGGGACGTAGTGGAATTTCATAAAATGATCAATAAGCAGATATTTAAAGGACGGAATACTTTGAAGAACGTTTGGTACGCTGGAATACAGCATATATTCCTCGTGGTAAAATTTCGCTAATTGTCATGGTGAATCGTATTTTCTATTCCACGGAAGAAAAGCAAATGCCGATGATTTATTTCTCTGTAGAATAACAGGAAGCTATTAGTTCCGAGCCCGATGCAGCAGGTACGATTCAAAAGATTCTACGAATGCACTGGCAAAATAATGGAGTCGCAACTGTTGTCGATGTGTAAACACAGCTTGAAAGGTTTCATGGACCTGATCATTCGCGGCCAGGTAAACCGTTTTAATGCGCAAGATGGAACGAGGCGCGCAGTAATTGTTCGTTACTTGTAGCCGATTAATTGCGAGTTCAACGTGGACATAGTCGTTCGATCTAAAGAGCTCGCATTCGATCCAACCTTTGACACATTTAAGGACGTACTTTGCGGTATCCTGGACGACATATGTCAAGCTGTTAGACATTTCGACAAATTGGAAACTCAGCTCTACTTAGATTGGTCTGGTCCAGTGGATTTGTTAGAGGTACGAAATTCTCTATTTCGCGTGTACACGTTATAACCGACACGAGCAAATACCGTATTCGAAATTTTCTACACAGCCGCACATAGAGCAACACAGAACGGAGAAACTCAAGCAGGAAATCGTCGACTTGATCGATCGGGAAAAACTCATTCCGGAGAAGTTATTAGAGGAATTACAAATGTAATTCGCATCGATCATTGATTCTAACCGCGCGTCGTAATTCTTCCCTTCTATCGGTTAGTTTTTGTCTTTTATCGTCGCAGTTACGAGCATTTGTACAACGACGAGGAGTATTCCAAAGTGGAAAAGTTTGTGAAAAGCGAGACAAAGAAGCTAGAGGATTACAAGATGGAAATGAAGCGTTATAACCATCTTATGATGAATTTCCCGGTGATGATCGAAAGGACAGCTTTCACTGGATTATTCAAGGTATCCCGGAAGATTTTCATCGAGACGATCGTTGATAATCTTTGTCAAATAAAATGCCTGCTCACGGAGACGCTGGTCAAGAAATATCAGAACATGTCCATAAAGTGAGTGTTACATTGCATTTCAGCGGAATTTATTCGCGACTGCCACGATTAATAATGGCGTGCTCGGTTCAGAGTTGCAGAGGACTACCAAGCTATATCCGACCGTGCCCTCAGCATACCCGCCAATACGGCCGAACTGATGGAGCTTAAAAGCTTTATCAAGACAACGATAGAGGTCACTCTGAAGAATCTGGAGCAGAAACTTTACGACATAGCCGAGCATATTCTTCTGTTGTCCAATTATCGTGCCCTCGAGGACAACGAAATAGATATCAACAACGCGGCGTTCCAATGGTACCACAAGATTCCAGAAATACTGGAAGAAAACGAATCCATCGTTGCGAACAAGACGGTGGAGTTCCAGGAGGCCCTGAGAGGTGCTTAGACGGAAGAAAAAGGGAAAGAATACGTTGCAATTGACCGATTGAAATTGTTTCTTATGCCAACAGTTAGGTATACCAAATTCGAAGAGGAATTGGAGTCTTATGCCAAACAGGTGGACGAAATTCAATATTGGGGTGACATCGCGGATGTGTACAAGTATCAGAGGAGAGCGCAGATTTTAGAGAACCGACTGATCGCCGCCATGGAGAAGATCGATAAGTTTAACGAAGAGGAAGCTGCGTTTGGTTGGGACATAACGCAATATCCACGCCGTAAGCAGATCGCTGATCAACTGAAGCCCTACAAGCAGCTCTTTGATGCAATTTGCGAATTTCTGACTAAACAGGATAAGTGGCTAAACTCTATGGTCGGCACTTATAATCCGGAGGATATCGACAACGATGTAGGATACGCTTACAGGTCATAATCGCTTGTTTTCTACGTTTCCTAGTATTACAATCTTTATTTTCTTCCGTTTACCTCGGCGATTCGATTCAGTAATCTTATGGTTAACGACAAGAAGCGAAATAACGGTTAATTGAGTTGGTTTACACTATGCAGGACGATCTATAAGTTGGAGAGAAGTTTCCAAGAGCCAGATATGAGGCAGCTGGCAAACAGCGTGCGGGAAAAAATCGAGGACTTCAGGGAATACATGCCGATCATTTCTACACTCGGCAATCCCGGGCTGAAAGATCGTCATTGGGAGCAAATTTCAGAGATCATAGGCATCCCGATAAAGGTCGATGCGGATTTAACCTTGGCTAGGGTTATAGACATGGGCCTAGCTCCGTACGTCAGCCAGTTCGAGAGTATCTCGGACAACGCCTCGAAGGAGGCCACCCTGGAGAAGGCTATGGATAAGATGGAGAAGGACTGGGCCGATTTGTCCTTCACGGTGAACCCTTTCAAAGACACTGGCACATACGTCATTGCCGGAGTCGATGACATACAGCTCCTCCTGGACGATCATATTATCAGGACAGTTACCATAAAGAATTCACCGAACATAAAACCGTTCGAGACGAGAATCCTGTAAGGATCCCGATAAATGTTTGGCTCGTGAAATATTTCTATGAGCCGTTATTCTTTCTTTCTCTTTTTTCTCCAAGATCAGAATCTAACGATTTCACGGTACGAACAGGAACTGGGAGTACAAGATGCATTTGCTACAAGATATCCTGGATCAGTGGCTACGTGTTCAAGCGATCTGGATGTACCTGGAGCCCATTTTCACGTCGCCGGATATCCAGCAACAGATGCCAGACGAAGGAAGGAAATTTTCCGCAGTGGACAAGACCTGGCGCGACATTATGAAGACCGTTCACGCGGATCCCCGTGTCTTGGCGGTCATCGAGATCGATAAGATGCTGGAGAGGTTAAAGAAGAGCTACGGTTTGCTAGAAGACATCCAGAAAGGCCTGAACGATTACCTCGAGAAGAAACGGCTCTTCTTCCCGAGATTCTTCTTCCTCTCGAACGACGAGTTGTTGGAAATTCTCTCCGAGACCAAGGACCCGACTCGGTGATAAAGCCTGTCGTTGTATCGACCGATCGCGAGAGAAAGATCGGTTATTAATCAAACCGACCACCGTGAGAACGTTATCGTCGTTTGTTTCAGCGTTCAACCGCATCTGAAGAAATGTTTCGAGGGAATACACAGGCTGAGGTTCAACAAGGACCTCGAGGTGCTGGCCATGCTGTCGACGGAGGACGAAGAGGTCAATCTGATCGAGATAATATCCACCATGGCTGCGAGGGGGCAAGTGGAGAAATGGCTGGTCGAATTGGAGACGATCATGCGAAAAAGTGTACGGCACGAGGTGCTACAGGCGATACTGGCTTATCCGACCAAACCGCGGAATATTTGGGCGTTGGAGTGGCCGGGTCAGACCATCCTTTGCGTTGGCAAAACGTACTGGACTTTGCGTATAGAGGAATCGATGCAGTCGGGCGTGCAAGGTCTCAAGAATTACCTCGACCAGTGTCAGAGAGAGCTGAACGAGATCATACTGCTGATCAGGGGCAAATTGTCCAAACAGAATCGCATCACTTTAGGTGACTATCGAGTTTCTTTTCTCTCTGTACCGATGCAAAATGTAACGACGTACATTTACGATCGCGCAGAAGCCTTGGTTACGCTGGACGTTCACGGGAAAGACGTGCTCGAGCACCTTTACCTGGACGCGGTGATCAAGAATACCGATTTCAGATGGTTGTGCCATTTACGTTACTACTGGATGGTAAGCTCCTCGTAGACTGATCCTCTCGCGGACAAGGAAAACGATCGGGACAGCGAGATTATATCACGGATGGTGGTTGTTTCAGGAGGAGAATATGTGGGCTTACATGATAAACTCGAAGCAACGCTACGGATACGAGTACCTCGGTAACTCTTCCAGGCTGGTGATAACGCCCCTGACCGATCGATGCTACCGAACTCTGTTCGGTGCTCTGAGCCTGCACCTAGGCGGGGCCCCGGAAGGACCAGCGGGGACTGGTAAAACGGAAACGACCAAGGACCTCGCCAAAGCGGTGGCCAAACAGTGCGTCGTGTTCAACTGTTCCGAAGGCCTGGATTACCTTGCTTTGGGGAAATTCTTCAAGGGATTAGCGTCTTGCGGCGCCTGGTCCTGCTTCGACGAATTCAATCGTATCGATCTCGAGGTGCTCTCCGTGGTGGCGCAACAAATTCTAACTATCCAGCGCGCGATACACAGCGACGCGGAGAAGATCATGTTCGAGGGGACGGAGATTTTCATAGACCCGACCTGCGCCATTTTCATCACGATGAACCCGGGTTACGCGGGAAGGTCCGAGCTGCCGGACAATCTAAAGGCCCTGTTCCGTCCGGTGGCCATGATGGTGCCGGATTACGCGTTGATCGCCGAGAACACGCTCTACTCTTACGGCTTTTACACCGGTAGACCTCTAGCCGTGAAGATCGTCACAGCTTACAGGCTCTGTTCCGAGCAGCTGAGCAGTCAGCATCATTACGATTACGGGATGAGAGCGGTGAAATCGGTCCTGGTCGCGGCTGGCAACCTGAAGCTTCGATACCCCGACGAGTCCGAAGACATCCTAATGCTGAGGAGTATACTGGACGTGAATCTGCCCAAGTTCCTCGTCCACGATCTGCCTCTCTTCGAAGGCATCGCCTCGGACCTGTTTCCCGGCGTCGTTCTTCCAACTCCGGATTATACCCACTTGAACGCGTGCACGATGGACGCGTGCAAGGCAGCCAATATCCAATGCACCGAGTTCTTCCTGCAGAAGATCCAGCAGATCTACGAGATGATGATCGTGAGGCACGGGTTCATGATCGTCGGCCTGCCGTTCGGCGGGAAAACCTCGGCTTACAGGATGCTGGCCGATTGTCTCGGCCTGCTGGAGGATCGGAACCTGATGGACGAACATCGGGTGGAGATAACGGTTATCAATCCGAAGGCGATCACCATGGGCCAATTATACGGCCAGTTTGACCCGGCCTCGCACGAATGGAGCGACGGTGTACTCGCTGTCAGTTACAGAGCTTTCGCGACTTCCACCAATCTGAATAGGAAGTGGTTAGTCTTCGACGGCCCGGTCGACGCCCTCTGGATCGAGAATATGAACACTGTTCTGGATGACAATAAAAAGCTCTGCCTGACCTCCGGGGAAATTATCCAGCTGGCGCCTACCACCAGTTTGATCTTCGAGCCAATGGACCTGGAGGTAATTTCCTAATCGCCCGATCATCTTCGTTCTCGCGTTATGCCGACGTTTTGCCTAGAATAACCGAGCTGTCTCTGTTTTTGCAATCGCGAGGACAGGTCGCGTCACCAGCCACGGTGTCGAGATGCGGTATGATTTACATGGAACCGGTCAGTTTAGGTTGGAAGCCGATACTGCTCTCGTGGTTGAATACTTTACCGGCTACCTTCACGGACCACATTAAACACCATTTGCACGATATGTACATGAGGTTTTGCCCTCCGCTGCTGCACCTGCTGCGATGGGGAGTGAAGGTTCGACAGGGTGTCGCTCGTAAATCGACGCAAACGATTTGTTTCCGTTGTATTCACGCGTTTCCGTAAATTTTTTCAGGAATTAATAACGATGCCGGACGCGAATTTGGTGAGATCGGTGACGTATCTGTTCGACTGCTTCCTCGACGATTACCACGACGAGAAGTATCTTCAGACCATATCGGATCTAGATATAAGGGCACAAGTTGAGGTAAACGCTTCTGTTTTCACGCCCCGAGCTCTTCTGATGGATGGAGGAACTTACGAGTGTCAAGGATATTTCAGGGTTGCTTCTTCTTTTCTTGTATCTGGGCGATGGGCGGCACGCTAATGGTAGACTCTCGCGAATGGTTCAGCGATCTCTTCCGAGCGTTAACAGAGAGAGAATTTCCCGAGGATGTGAGAGAACGTTTCAACATCTCGGAGGAAACCACGGATCCAGCGAAACCGTATGTGGTGAACTTGCCATTAACGGGCTTGGTGTTCGACTATAAGTACATCAAAGAGGGCAGAGGGAAATGGAGGCCCTGGATGGAGGATTTGCATGACGCTCCTCCGCTACCGAAAGATGTGCCGATGAATCAGATAATTGTCCCTACGATCGAGACCGTTCGTTATTTCCATCTGTTCAAACTGCTGATCTGCCATCAGAAGCCCGTCCTGCTGGTCGGGCCAACAGGAACCGGCAAATCCGTCTACATCATGGAATTTCTGTTAAAGAAGAACGATCCGGAAACCTTCAAGCCTCTTTTCGTGATATTCTCCGCGCAAACTTCTGCCAACCAGACCCAGGAGATCATCATGAACAAATTGGACAGACGAAAGAAGGGGCTGTATGGAGCCCCGCCAGGAAAGCATTGGGTGGTTTTCGTGGACGATCTTTCGATGCCGCAGAAAGAGGAATTCGGCGCTCAACCGCCCATAGAGCTGCTGAGACAATGGCTGGACCACTGGACGTGGTATGATTTAAAGGAAGTGGCACCCATACATCTGGTGGACGTTCAGCTGGTTTGCGCAATGGGCCCACCGGCCAGCGGGCTGGACGTTACGCCGCGGTTCAAACGGCACTTCTTCACCCTCGGAATCTCAGAGTTCTCCGACGGCGTCCTCAACACCATCTTTACAGCCATCATGTCTTGGCACTTTACTAACAAGGAATTTCCGGACTTCTTTTTCCCCAGCATCGAGGAAATCGTGAGCGCCACGCTGGACATTTACAAGGAGACCAGGAAATTCCTCTTGCCAACCCCGGCGAAATGCCATTATTTGTTCAACTTGCGAGACTTCGCGAGGGTGATCCAGGGGGTGTTGCTGTCTACGCCCGAGACTGTCACCGAACCCGTACGTACCCAACAATCCGTAAATAAATCACGCTTTCGTTTACCGATGCACCGGAATATTACGAAAAACGCGTTCGCGGTATTTTGGTAATTTATTCGCGACAAACGATTCAGGGAAGCGATTTCGATCGCTATCGATACTCTGCGAGTTTCGAACGATCACCGACGTCAATGCCGAGATATCTCGATGATGTTCGCGTGCTTGAAACGATCTTAGATGCCAAGATTATTTGTACCATCTCGACGCCTCGACGTTTTAAGGTACGTCTGAAGCGTCTATGGGTACACGAAGTGCTACGAGTTTATGGCGATCGATTGGTAGACGATCATGACATCAAATGGCTCGTGGAGCAGATACGGAGAACCATGTCGGAATATATGGAAAAGGATCTGAACGAGCTGTTCGACGATTTACTCGACACGGTCGGTGGCACGGTACGTTGCTAATCTTGAACGGATGATTTCTTAGAACGTTAATTCCCCCTTTTCTAATTTCCCTTTTCGAACGGCTCGGGTCAGGTGACGGAAATGGAGCTTCGAAAGCTGGTTTATTGCGACTTCCACGATCCGCTGTCGGACAAGAAGCTGTACGTCGAAGTGGAGGATTTAGATTACCTCGCGGTCGTGGCCGAAGAGTATCTCGAAGAGTATAATTCGATTTCGAGGACTCCGATGATGCTTGTCTTGTTCAGGTCTCAATTTCGCTTATTGCCACACACTCGGCGTGCCACGCGAAAGAGAAACGACGAAAACGTCTTGTGTATTTCATTTTATCCTCGGCAGGTTCGCCGTGGAGCATCTGTCAAAGATCGCTCGTATAATGATGCAGCCCCGGAGTCACGCGCTGTTAATCGGAGTAGGTGGCTCGGGGCGTCAGTCGTTGACGAAATTGGCAGCACATATCTCGGATTACGAGCTGTACCAGGTGGAAATGTCTCAACAGTACGGGCTGCACGAATGGCACGAGGACGTGAAAGATATATTAAGAAAGAGCGCGGCGAGCGACCTGCACTCCGTCTTCATGTTCCTGGACACGCAGATTAAAGAGGAAACCTTCCTGGAGGACATCAGCAATCTGCTGAACTCCGGGGAGGTGCCGAACATATTCGCCAGTGACGAGGTCTCGGACATCTGCGAGAAGATGAGAGTGATCGATCGTCAGAGAGACAGAGCCCTGCAAACCGACGGCAGTCCCGTGGCCTTGTTCAACTTCTTCGTGCAGACCGTTCGCGAGCACCTGCACGTGGTGGTCACCATGTCACCGATCGGCGAAAATTTCCGCGTAAGGATACGGAAATTCCCCGCGCTGGTGAACTGCTGCACGATAGACTGGTTGCAACCTTGGCCCGAGGACGCGTTGGTCGCAGTGGCGACTAAGTTCCTCGACGAGATCGAGCTGACGAAGAAGGAACGCGCAGCCTGCATCGAGATGTGCCAATTCTTCCACGTGTCCACGCAGGATCTGTCGCAGGAGTTCCTGAAGAAAACGAGGCGGTACAACTACGTCACTCCGACCTCGTACCTGGAGCTCATCAACACGTTCAAGGATCTGCTGGGGAAAAAAAGGAAGGAGGCGGTCGATGGGAAGCGGAGGTACGAGGCGGGCTTGGAAAAGTTGGATAGTACTCATAGGCAAGTGGAGAAGATGCAAGAGATTTTAGTCGCGCTACAGCCGAAGCTCCTCGTCGCCGCTAAGGACGTGGAAGCCATGTTTCTCGACGTTCAAAAGGAAAGCGACGAGGCGGCTGCCATGGAGCAAGTAGTGCAGGTGGACGAGGAGGCCGCTAAGGTAAGGTGTTGCCGGCTTAAAGATCACAGTCACTTATGATTTTATTTAGGAAGCTTTCGCCTGTAAAGGGCACTCGACTTCTTCGCGTTTTCTAATTACTCTTGTCCGAGCCCCGTTCATCTCGCGTTACCTTCTCGCGTTAACGAGATTTCCAGCGACGGAGATTCCGCGGGACCGACGTATCGGGAACGGAGAATGGCTTTTTCAGATTCTATCACGGTGTCTCGTAGAATTTGAAAATTATTGGATCACCAGGTCGTCGCGGATCAAGCCGAGGCCATTCGTCTGGAATGCGACGCCGATCTGCAGGAAGTGATGCCTATATTAAACGCGGCGAACGATGCCTTGAACACCCTGACTCCGCAGGATATTCAAATAGTGAGATCCATGAAACGACCACCAGCCGGTGTTCGGTTAGTGATGGAAGCAGTTTGCATTCTCAAGGTACGAGCCGATAGCCGAAGCATCTGACATAGTCTAACGCTAATCGGATAACGAAATATCGAATTCTATCCTACGTTATTAGGACGTAAAACCAGAGAAGGTTAAAACCGACGACGGAGTCGTGGATGACTACTGGAAGCCGTCTCTTCGCATATTAAGCGACATGAGGTTCCTCGAATCCCTATTAACTTACGACAAAGACAACATCCCGGAGAGGATCATGACAAAAATCCGCACGACTATCCTAACGAACCCAAACTTTGATCCAGAGAGAATCAGAAACGTCTCGACTGCCTGCGAAGGTCTGTGCAGATGGGTATTCGCGCTCTCGGAGTACGATAAAGTGGCGAAGATCGTGGCGCCGAAGAAGCAAGCCCTGGCACAGGCCGAATCCGTGTACGCGGAGGCTATGGCGCAATTGAGCTTGAAGAGACAGCAGCTCCAAGAGGTGAGGGACAAGCTGGCGAAGCTGGAGGAGCTGTTGGACCAACGCAGGGCGGAGTACCAGACGATGACGGACGAGGTGAACGAGTGCGAGGCGAAATTAAGGAGGGCCAAAGAGCTGCTGGGCGGGTTGGGCGGAGAGTACACCAGATGGTCCGATACCGCGAAGGAACTCGGCGAGCGTTATTACAAACTGACAGGAGATATTCTCATCGGCTCTGGCATCGTGGCTTATCTGGGAGTGTTCACCACTCAGTACAGGCAGCAGCAGACCGAGAATTGGGTGCAGATCTGCACCGATTTGGAAATCGTTTGCACCAAGGACTATCAGCTCACCCAGATCCTCGGCGATCCTGTGCTGATCCGCTCGTGGAACATCTTCGGCCTGCCCACCGATTTGTTCTCGATAGACAACGGGATAATCGTGACGAATGCTCGGCGATGGCCCCTGATGATCGACCCTCAGGGCCAGGCTAACAAGTGGGTGAAGAATATGGAGAAGGAGAATAATATCAACGTGATCAGAATGGCGCAGACCGATTACATGAGAGTCTTGGAGAATGCTATCCAGTTTGGACAACCGGTTCTATTGGAGAACGTTGGCGAGGAACTCGACGCAGCTCTGGAACCGCTTCTGATGAAACAAACCTTCAGATCCGGTGGCACGGTCTGTATCAAGGTTGGGGATTCCATCATCGAATACTCGGACAGCTTTCGGTATTAGGTTCATTTACGATTATTAGTCCGGAGTTCCAATTGGAAGATATTTTTATTCGTCGTTTTTACAGATTTTACATCACGACTAAATTGCGGAATCCTCATTATCTGCCGGAAGTGGCAGTGAAGGTAACATTGCTGAATTTTATGATCACGCCGATAGGGCTGGAAGATCAGCTACTCGGTATCGTGGTAGCCAAAGAAAGGCCAGACCTAGAGGCCGAGAAGAACCAGCTGATCGTACAAGGGGCTGCCAATAAGAAGTACGTTAACGTTTCGCAGCGTTTCTTCGGGATTCATCAGCGGCGTTGTTTCGTAGGAAACTGAAGGAGATCGAAGACCAAATTCTGGAGGTGCTCTCGACCGCGGAGGGGAATATCTTGGAGGACGAGACCGCGATCAGCGTGCTGAGCTCGTCCAAGACTCTCTCCGACGAGATTATCGTGAAGCAGACCGCGGCCGAGGTCACGGAAAAGTCTATCGACGCCGCGAGATTAGAGTACACGCCCATAGCGACTTACAGCACTGTCTTGTTCTTTACTATCGGTACGTTTCGAGCTGCTCGTTCGGTCGAAAGGAAATGCGTTTAATCCATTTCACAGCCGTTTTGGCGAACATCGATCCGATGTATCAGTACTCGTTGGTCTGGTTCGTGAATCTCTTCAAGAACACTATCGACAACACGGAAGCGGTGGACGACATTCAGCAACGGCTGGAGGACCTCACGAAGCACTTCACATACTCCCTCTACACGAACATATGTCGATCGTTATTCGAGAAGGACAAGCTTTTATTCTCGCTGCTGCTCTCGGTGAACCTGCTGAACAAGCAGGGAAAAGTCTCGATGCCCCAATGGATGTTTCTGTTGACCGGCGGCGTTGGCCTTGAAAATCCTTTCGCAAACCCGACGGAATGGCTACCCTCGAAATCCTGGGACGAATTGTGCCGTTTGCACGATATACCGGGCTTCGAGGTAGGGAATAACCCGATAAAAGAGGAGAACGAAGCGAGGAAGCAGCAACGCTGTCTCGCTGGCCGTCGGTGCTTGCCCGCCTCGTTCTCGAACAATTTCCACGTTAATCGCCGGTTTCTCTCCTACACACGCCGGGCTGCCTCCCGTTTTCCTTTCGTTTAGGGATTCAAAGACTCGTTCGAGAAAAACCTAGACGCTTGGAAGGCCGTCTTTGATCACATGGAGCCGCACACTTTAACGTTCCCCGCGCCTTACAACGAGCTCCCCGCTTTTGAGAGAATGCTCGTGCTGCGATGTATTCGTCCTGACAAAGTCACGCCGGGCGTCCAGCAATTTGTGGAAGGTAAGAAACCTTCGCGTTGGAGCATCGTTCCTCGTTCAACGCCGCGACAACCCGGCGCTATGTCTTCCTTTGCATATTTATTAAAAAGAATGTTCCGCGCAGCCGCGGCCGAGCTTTATTTCGCATAAAAGACTCGTAACGAAAGTCGAGGTGCACCGGGTACACCTACGGCGAAGAGGGTAACGTACGTGCTACGGCCAGGGGGCGAGAAAGGGATGGAAAGAACGAAGGGACGATTCGATGGTACAGAGTCGCTGTACCTCGTCGTGATTTCGTTGTAAGGCGAACGATGTTCCCGCTAATTTCCGCTAATTCCTGCCAGAGCAACTGGGCCATCAGTACATCGAGCCGCCGCCCTTCGACCTGGTATCGTCGTTCGCCGATTCCTATTCCTGCATTCCCCTCATATTCGTGCTGACGCCTGGCGCCGATCCCATGGCGATTCTGCTGAAATTCGCCGACGACCAGGGTTTCGGCACCAATCGACTGTTCTCCCTGTCTTTGGGTCAAGGGCAAGGAGTTATCGCCGCCCAGCTCATCGACGAGGGAGTGAAAAATGGCACCTGGGTGGTTCTGCAGAATTGTCACCTTGCCAAGAGCTTTATGCCGCTATTGGAGAAGGTATCGCTGAATCCCGGACTGACCGTTCAACCGCGTCACTCGCGACGAATCGCGGTGTTTGAAAGGGAAAGAGAACTTTCTTACAGATCTGTGAGAGCTTCACTCCGCAAACCGTGCACCCGGACTTTCGATTATGGCTCACTAGCTATCCCGTCGATCACTTCCCGGTCAGCGTTCTGCAGAATGGGGTGAAAATGACGAACGAACCACCGAAAGGGCTGAGAGCGAACATAATCAGGTCCTTTTTGCAGGTAATTAGGAAGCGAGAGCGGAGAGGCTACAGCAGAGTTTCTCAATGGAAGCCCACGACCTTTTAGAGGTCGCGTGAAAAAGTCGGTAAAACCACGAAGATGAGAGTAACGAAAAAACGTCTGCGTGTGTTTGTCGTGTAACTTCAATTTGTTTTTCTTTTTTTTTGACGCTCGGAAACGAGCCAAGAGCGAGAGAGAGATTGAGAAACTCTGATCGAGAGAGCGGCTGAAATCGAATCCTCGTTACTCGATACATTCTCGATCCTTTCTTTCTCTAAAAGGACCCGATATGCGACGAGGAGTTCTTCGAAACGTCGAAACAGTCGCAGGTGTTCAAGAAGTTGCTATTTTCTCTGTGTTTCTTCCACGCGATCGTCCAGGAACGCAGAAAGTTCGGGCCGATCGGTTGGAACAATCAGTACGAGTTCAACGAGACCGATTTGCGTATCAGCGCGTTGCAGCTGAAGATTTTCTTGGACCAGTACGACGACGTTCAGTTCACCGCCTTGAAATATCTGACCGGTACCGTTCGAATCCTTAAACGCGATTGCCGAGATTGTTCGCTTCCGTTTTCGAAATCGAGAGATCGTTTAATCCGTCTACAGGCGAGTGCAATTATGGCGGCCGAGTGACGGACGAGTGGGACAGAAGGACTTTGACTACGATCCTCGAGAGATTCTACTGCGTGGGAGTGATCGGTCAGAAGAGATACCTGTTCGACCCCAGTGGCATATACTACGTGCCGGAAGCCAGCGAGCATAGTGAATTTCTCGATTACGTTTGGTCCCTGCCGATGACCACCTCGCCCAGCGTCTTCGGGATGAACGAGAACGCGGACATCATCAAGGATCAGCAGGAGACCGCGTTGATGCTGACGTCGATATTGGCCACCCAGGTGAGCGTATTTCCAAACGATACTCGATTTTTATCACGAGTTAAACATCATCGCGTTTCAAATTGTTTCATTGCGCAGACCATCGAGGGCGTAAAGGTAGGTAACTTTGAAATTAAAGTTCGAATTTAGAGAGATACGGTGATATTATACGGTTGACGTGTTTCTTGTGCTTGCCGACGACAGCTGAGGAGGTCGAGGAGGAAGGTAAGAGGACGCGAAGTCTCGCGGTTTAACGTATTCGAGCTATTTCGATACCTAGCTATTCGCCGGGATCGCTCGCGCCGGTATTCCACGGAGGCAAGAACGTTCTCCCTTGTAGTTTACCGTCGACACGATGCGTATCAAAAATACCCTTGGCTCCCGTTGCGGAAAATCCCGACTGCTGGTATCACGGAGCGGTCGTTATCATTATCTTCGTTCATTAATTTCGAGACAATTAAGGCGTGTACGCGGTCGCCTCGGCTCGCCTCGTGTTTCACAAATATAATAGGATTCCTTAAATGTATTCTGCGTGACGAATCGTGCGGACGACTAACGAGGCCCTGTGTTGCTCCGTCCTCCAATTAGGACACCGGAGAAACGGAAACAGACGTAGGAAAATCACCCGACGAGGTCGTCTACGGTGTAGCGTCTGATATTCTGTCAAAGTTGCCCGACGACTTCGATCTGGTGGATGCACTCGAGAAATACCCGACGTTATATAATCAAAGCATGAACACGGTGCTGGTCCAGGAAATGGGAAGATTCAACAAGCTTCTGCAAACGATCAGGAATAGCCTCATAAATGTTCAGAAAGCGATCAAAGGTAAACGGCTAAGCTTGTGACGGTCAGCCGCTGTGTGTCTATCGATTTTTCACGGCTTCGTGAACTTAATCTAAGGTCTGGTGATCATGAACCCGGACCTCGAGGAGGTCTACCTATCGATAATTACTGGAAAGATACCGAAGATGTGGATGAGGAACTCTTACCCGTCGTTGAAGCCGCTCGGCAGTTACGTTCAGGATTTCCTCAAGAGGCTGGCCTTCCTACAGGTAAACTCTGCCTCTTTCCACCTGTCTAATCGTTTAATCTCTTTACCGACGAATTTATCCGAAGGATCTAGCGGGAGGGGGATCGCTGTTTTTCGTTTTTAAGCCGAAAACATGGCGTACGCGGGTCCGAGGATATTTATCGACAGCCGCGGTGTCCGTTTCGCGAGGTTTTCTCGGTAAAGAGCGTTATTATTCGAGCTGGATTTTCAGCTATGGTACGACGAGGGTGCACCAACGACCTTCTGGATCTCCGGATTCTACTTCACTCAAGCGTTCCTCACGGGCGCGCGTCAAAACTACGCGAGGAAGTACTCGATCCCGATAGATCTGCTCGTCTACGATTTCATTCCTATGAAGGAGACCGATTTCACCGAGCCTCCGGACGACGGTGTTTACGTGTACGGTCTGTTCCTGGACGGGGCACGTTTCAACAGGACGACGATGAGGCTGGACGAGTCGCTGCCGAAAATTCTGTACGACGTGGTCCCTTACGTGAGTAGTATCCGAGTATCTCTCGCCTCTCGGCTGGTCGCAGGAAAAACATCCCCGAGCGGCGCGGCTCGGAGAGGAAAAGCCCTCGTCCCTTCGCACCCTCCCGGCACACGCTTCTCGTTCCTCGAGATCTCTTATCTGTCCGTTCCCCGGCCGTTTCGCGTATTTTCCTCACGCCTGGTGAGCAGGCAATCGAATTTTCCTGCAATCTGTCTCGTTCGTTCCGACAGATTTGGCTGATACCGATGAAGAAGGACGATGTGCCGGAGAGGCACACGTACACCTGCCCGGTGTACAAAACCACGGAGAGAAAAGGCGTTCTGTCCACGACCGGCCACTCGACCAACTTCGTAATCGCCATATGGCTCCCGACGGACCGTTCGCCGGAGCACTGGATCCTCCGAGGCGTAGCCATGATCTGCCAATTGTCCGATTAAAGCGACCGTCCTGTCGAAACAACGTTTATTTTACCGCCGCTTCACGTATCCTCTAACCCTCGCGCCGCCTCGTCCATCATCGTTATCACCCTATCCTTATCCGGGATAATTTCGTTCGGCGAAGCGATGGGAAACTTGGCGCGTTAATTCGATTCTTCCACGAGAGCCTCGTTCCGATCGTCTTATCCTCTCTCCCCCCTTCCCATCGCGATAAAAATGAATCGAATCTGCGACTCCTCTCATCGATCATCGCCGAAAACCGATCGGTCCAGCTTTCCACCTTCCCTGCAAGCTTTCCGAATCTATCGCAAATATCCCGAAGAACTATCGTGGATCTCGAAGGAAAATCGTGGTCTATAACGGAGCTACAACAGGTGGCGATACATCGAGGTCACAGGCCGATCCTCCTCTCGGCTGCCGATCAATCGAGCGTCCAACGTCTTTGTAAAAATCTTCAAACGATCCCGGGTAAAAAAAGGCCGGTCGCCTGGTCAGAAACAGAGGAAGCGTGGCTCAGCGATATCGCGGTAAAAGAGCCGAGGGAGAGAGAGAGAGAGAGAGAGAGAGGAGTGATGGAGAGGTGGAGAAAGGGCAGAGAAAGAAATTGGCGTGGACGCAGGTGAGGCCAGCCTGGCTGGCTCTGGCTGGCTAGCTAGCTAGCTAGCTGGCTTGCTGGCTGGATGGCTGGCTGGCCACCGGGGCCGATTTCCGATACAGCCCTTGTCCGTTCGACAAACCGGCGCGAGCGTATCCGCCGCAAAATCGGGATTCCTATGCAAACGGTTATCGTAAATATTGCAAGCGGTATCAAGAGCTCGCAGCCAGGTGCAGGAGAGATTTCGAAGGCAGCGTACGTCCGCAGGAGATAGCAGGGTTCGCGACGAGGAGCAGCCAGGGTGGGCGGAGGAGGGAAACGCGTAGAGAAACATAAAGACAGAGAGAGAGAGAGAGGAAGAGCGGATAGGATGAAAAAGAGTGGGATGAGGAGGAACGGTGGAAAGAGAGAGGTGAGCACGGGTATATTCAGAGGCAACGGGAGGCAGGTCGGTTCGGGGGTGGCTGGTGGGTGGCTTCAGGGGTTGTTGGCGGCACCCTGTCTACCCGCACTGAGATCGCCGGAGGCTCGTTGCCTAGCGACCTCGTATTGATCTCTCCCCGTATCTCGGCTTTTCCCCTTTCCCACGTGATTCTCTCCTCCCCTTTTGCTCCTCTCCTACAGCCCCCGCGCCGCGCCCCGCACACCCCCGCGTCCTCTCCTCGCGGTCCCCTTCATCGCGTTCCTGTCTTCGTTTCTTTTCCTCTCCTTCCCTCGCTCCTTTTTTGTCCACCGTATCCCACGCTCTCCTTCTCTCTCCTCCTCGGGCTCAGACCTTTTCTTTTCCTTTCCACCCTTCCGTTTTCTTTTTCCTTTTCCCTTCGCCCTTCGCCGTTCCGCGATTCCTTCCTTTCGCCTCCGTTATACAGGCTCCTTCTGTTTGCGCGTTTCGAGTGCTTTCAGCCCGGGCCAGCGGAGAAGAACCGACGACGACGACGACGACGACGACGCTGACCGACGGCCGAGGTGACGGCGTTACGATCGGATGATTATTTGATGAAAATCCGCGGAACCTGGTCCGCTCCGCGGACCGTTCCGCACGGGTCACCGCGATGGCCACGGCGGTGCACGCTGGAAACTTTTACCCGAGGCTGCAGCTTTCTCTCGGCCAGTTTAAAAAATTCCGAAGCGGTTCCCCTTCCGGGCTCTCCGAACTGTGCTCGCTTTCATTTATTCATCCCGTTTTTTCCTTCTTCTTTTTATATTTTTTTTTCTCTCTCTCCCTCTCTCTTTCTTTTTCTTTTTTCTCCATCCTTTTTCGCTCGCGGTAAAACGCTGACTGGTAGAATCAGCTTCACGCTGGAGTAATCCGGTGAATTATAGAGGAGCGTTCGGCTTATGATTCCGCGTGCTGATTCCACGCGTCACAGGCGTCCCCGGGCCTGCGAAGCCCGGGGAAGCGGAGGACCCGCGCGATTCCGCGGCACCGCGGAAGGACCCGGTGGAAGAAAGTTGAAGGACCCGTCAGGAGTTGGTAAACACCGGGCTCGTGCTCGCGTTACCGCCCTCCGGGGGATTAGATTTCGAATGTGCCCGGGGATCGGCGGCAGGAGGTTGATAAATATTCATTTATCTCGATGCAACGTCGAACGAGAGCCTCGAAAGGACGTAATTAAAGTCTGCACAGAGACACGCTCGATATCGACGTCTTCCGACCACCGATCTCTCGATCGCGATGCAGTCTGCTTCGCGATACTCCGAGTCGAGGATTTCCTTCGCGTTTCTCGTTCTCTCCGCGCTCTCTCCGGATTCGATGGAAAGAGACGGAGAGGAGAGCGTCCGTATCTCTTCCGCTAGGTTGGCTCGATCGGACATTTTTACACCCCGTAACATCTCCCGACGTCCTCGCGGCTAACCGTTTCCATCGGTCGGTGGTCGAATCGCTACCGACGTCCTCTGACCGCCGAGATTCCGCTCTCCCGGAACCGTTTATTCCCTCTTCACCGAATAATCAACCCTTTCCCCCCCCGTCCTATCGATCTAACTCCGGCTGCTGCTTCAAAGTGCTCGGGGAAAAAAAAAAGGAGGAGGGAAGACAGGTAACATCCCGTGTAAATCGATTCGGCAGCGAATCCACTCGTAAAGGGACAGCCGTTAATCGCGCTCCACGGTCGCATAAAATCAACTAATTTGCAATCAACGCGTATCGGAGCGCGGCTTCCTCGCGCTGGAACATGTCACCTGAATGAAATTTATTCGCCGATCGAGGCGGAGAGGGCGAAAGCTCGCCCCTTGTTTCCTCTGCCGTCCTCTTTTCCATCGGAAAAGTGACCTTCATCTGAATTTCTTTGTCGCGCGGAGGAGTTGGCGCGAGAGAGTTTCGGTCGGCGGGCAGCCTGGTCAAGGGACGGCGTCGGAAAATGGCATACCTTTTGCTTTTACCTAGCCTTTGCCGCTCGATGGCACGTCGTCCGAGGTGTACGGGTTATCGCGAGGCTGCTTTCGCGCTTGACCAGCCGCCGCGACGCTGCTACCTTTCGTAACAGTAAAAGGGAGATAGAGAGAGAGAGAGAGAGAGGTAACGAGCGAGGTTTTACCTCGAGGAAAGGTTTGATTGACGAGGGACGCTGACGAGGACTTTCGGCAAATTCGATATTTATCGTCTGGCCTAGACGATTTCGCGAATCGAGGAAAGCAACGATCGAATTTTCGCGACCTTCCTCTCGGTCCGATTCGCTCGAAATTCCGCGAAATCTCTATTCCCGTCGCTGTCCGGGCGAAACCGGTGACGCAATTATGACGGGAATACGAGCTGGTTGCGTCTGTGTTTCGCCGGTGGAAAGCTGGAGGGGGGTAATGGTCGAAAAACGGCGGGGAAAACGGGAAGGAGAGTTAACAAGCGCTCGCTGGGATTATCCTTTATCGCGCGATCGATCCGGCGACCATCGGATCCGATCGGTCGTGTGTTCGACGAGGGGGAACACGAGCGGTTGGAAAACTCGATGCAGGTGAAAGTGGATGACGATGATTCTATTTAGAAACCGGCGTACACGTATGGGCCGCGTGGGCGTGCTGGTTCTCTCCGTGTTTCCACACGGTTTCGCGAACCGCCGCGGAAAAACGCGACGCGTCCACCGATTACGCGTTACGTCACGCTGCGAAAGCCTGTTTCCGCTGCACGCACGCGTTGCGAATAAATCGGTCAGGCACCCCGAACTCCCCGAACGCGTTGCTAATTATAATTGCACGCGCGAGGCTCACCCTCGAACGTTAATTACAGTCGTCCATCAATCGGTCTGGCGACCGAGCGAACGAGCGAGCGAGCGAGCGAGCCCGGCGATATCTGGTCCAAGGTGTTCTCGATTCGCGCGCGAGTCGAGCCTCGCGTCATTAATAATCGCTACGCGCCGCGGAGCAAAGATAGATCCGTCGATATCGAACGAACGACGGGGGCTACTACTCTCGAATAGCCGAGGATATTTATAAAATGCATGGTCGAAAACGAGACCTCGCGACGTCTAGACCCGTCCATGCACCTCTCTGGCTGCGCGACGCTTCAGATTCGGCTAATTCCCAGGCTTCTAATTCTAATTCGCGCATCGAGACGTGCATTATCCCCGGGAGATGCCGCGGCAAGTCCACGGTCGGATGGGAGGCTGAAAATAAAAAAGGGAAAGAAGGGTAAAGAGGCGGGGAGGAAGCGGATGCCAGACGGCAGGTGGACGGGGTGGAAACCGACGAAAAGGGACAGTGGTTGAGCATCGGGCCTGAATAATGGAGGAAGCTGCGTGGAGTGTCGGACGGTGTGCAGAAAGAAGGAAGAGAGAAGCGTTTCCGAGAACGGGGTAGAAACGGGAGAAGCGGGGTAGAGAACTGGAGCTGCGGGAGCGGCGTCGGTAGAAGGTGGAAGCAGCGTCGGCTTCGTTGGTATTGGTAACGTGGCATCGCGGCTGGAGCCTAGGCGGTCCAGGGGGATGCTGCGAGAAGGGATGGGTTGCCAGGCAACGTACGTCCACCCTTAAACCTCCGTTCACCCCCTCTGCCGCCCGTGCAGCCGCCCCCTCCTCGCCGGCAGCGCCTGTATTTGCCCGCTCCGCGGATGAGGACTCGGTCGATACAAGCAGCCGTTTTCGTCCTACGTTCGGGAATTCCCCAATTTCCATTACGAGGGTGCTGACTTTAAGCCTTCTTCCCCACCCTGCTCTATCCGACCCCTTAGACCGCTCGTGCCACGCTGGGACACTTAAAACGATTGCTAACCCTGCCGCTCTTCTCTGTCCCGAGGTGTGCTCCTCGATGCCGCTGCGATGATCGCTGGGTTCGATCGGAGGAGCGCGTTGTCCTTGAGCCAATCGAGCCACTCGGCAACCACGCGAGGTCCCTTCGTCGATCTCCGGCGTCTCCGGTGCCCTTGAAGGGTGGAAAACGCGTCTACAGCCTTTCGAACGGAGGAGCGTCGCGATCCGAATCGAACGGTTAGGGGCGACAGAGGTACAGAGGGTGACGTCGATCGAGCATTATAATTTCTACGATCGTGGAGGGTTTTCCACGAGGGTGGCGAGGCTGTCCTCCGTTCTACCGCGTGAAAAGTCCTCGGACGTTCTCTCGCGCGTCTCGTCCTTCACCGGGCGAAATCCACGGGAGAATAAAGTTCAAGGTTCCTTACCTGACTTGCATTGCCACTCGATGGGGATAGATAGAGAGAAAGAGAGAGAGAGAGAGAGAGAGAGAAAAGACAGAGAGAAAGAGAGACGTGATGGAGAAATGATTGAGAGACGCAGGTACAACAGACAGGGGTAAACGATGTCTTTTTTTTTATTGTTAAAAAGAATGCATATGTACACAGTCGAAGAGGAGTCGTTACTGTACATGTTCTCACTTTACAACAACTCAAGATATCACTTTTTAACAAACTGAACGTCTACGCAAGGCCGATCGACGAAGTGTGCTACGATTCTAGCAGGAGAAACGAAAAGAAGTAAATAAACGAAAATAAAAACAGGATGGGGTATGTTTCGTGAACTACTGAACTCTCGTCTACTTGAAATCATTCATTGCTATTCACTACGGTTCAACGGTCTACTTACTTTCGAACAAATAACAAAAAAGGAGAAATCAAAACAAAAGGTAACGCAACGAAGGAAAAATGGAGAAACGAGGAAACGAGGAACCGAGAGAAAAGAAAAAAAAGAAAAAAAACAAACTCGCGATCGAACTCGACGAAGAGATATCAAATAGTCGCAGACATGGAAATGTTCAACTCATTACTGACCTGTCGCAGCGAAAGTAACGGTAAAATCGGCAGAGTCCCGTGAGCTTGCGGCAACGAGCGAGTGTATACTCGAGCGAGTGTCGCGAAGGGGGAACGTTGAATTTGGTCTGCTCTTGGCATTCACCGCGTGCCTTATGAATTTTGAAAAGTTGGCACATGGAAGCCCGCAGTGAACGCAAGGAGCACAGACTCACGCATCTTCCTTCTTCTTCTCGATTTTCCGCCGTAGCACCTTCCGTCCGAATCTTCCTCCGCTTAAATCCACCACCGGTAAGCGTCGCAAAACTTTTCTGAAATAATTCACTATCCATCGTCGTGTATCCTCTCTTCCGAACTCTTCCACCTTCCGTTCGCTTCTCGTAGCGTCTGATCCGTAGCCGACTGTCACCGGCAAGTTCCACGTCGCGGGACCCGACCCGTCCGATCCGAATGGTAAAAAAATTCCGAAAAGTAAAAACGAAATAAAAAAAGAAAAAAGGAAAAACAGACGAGAAAGGAGAAAAAAAAACGCGGCGGTAATTATCGAACGTCGCGACACCATGAGACGAGGAACGAGACGACGTACGCGACCGGTCCGGAACAATGTCCCAACGCGTCGCGTTCGACGGCTGGTTTTCGTATTCGATGCACGTCCCGTTCGGTTGAACGTTCGATAATATCGGGAGCACGCGCGGGGGTGAAAAAAAGAGTAGGCGAGCACACGGCGCGATGCACGTCGCAATGCGAACCGAGCTTGATGAGCGTCGAAACTATACTATGGAACGATACCACTCGTCTTATGGACCCACGATCAGGGGCGGCTAGGGGGTGTGGGGGCGCGGAGTAAGGAGGTCTGCGGGGGGTTCGTCAGTCCCACCATAACTTATTGCTTATTTCGCGGAGGGTGTACGACCCCGTGATATCCAGGGCCGGGAAGCAGCTGACGTTGGGGTTCCATTGTCCGTAGATATTCGCATAATCGAGAAAGCCAACCCCATTCCATACTTTTCCGTCGCGTGGAAAGGGACATATGGGATGCTCTGACTAATATCCACGCGGATCGTGATGGATGTTCCGGCGGAGATCGAGGCGGGTTTCGCGCGAGTCTCGGCTTTCCCGACCGTTTAATCGCGTTTCGGCACGGTCTTCGGGGCTCGAACCACGTCGTTCCAAACGGCCTCTCGCGGTGATCCGATTTGCGATTGCGTGCGGGACGAACGTCCCCGGGAAGCGAAGAGATCAGGCGGGGGGGTAAAGCTCGAGAGAGAGAGAGAGAGAAAGAGCGAGAGAGAGAAGCGCGGGGAGCCGCGGTTTCATGGATCTCTGTCAAGGATACCTGTTCTCGTTGATGAAAAAAATTCCCATTGATAAAACTACCCGCGCAACTTCTCCGTGAACGCGTTGGTCGCGCGTAAAAGTACCGCCAGCTTCCGAACTACGGAACGAGGAAACTTTCCTCCCTGCGTCGCCTGACGAAACTCTTTCCGATAAAAAAAAAATTAAAAGTACGACTACCTACCGGGGTAATAGAGTTGCCACTCCGACGAAGCGGTTTGTCCCGCGGAACTGCGAGACAAGCGGGATAAAGAGGAAAAGAGCAAAAAGACAATCGGAGAGAGATTACCCCCGATGGTGGAACGCGCGGGTCACGAAGCGGAAAGCGATAATTTTGGCGGAGGCAGAGGTGACTGGCCGAGCGTATCTCTTTGGCCGAGTGTCCCAGAAAAGGGCGCAGGGGTCCGTAGACCGAAACTCGCCCGAAAACCTTGGCCAGAAGGGTGTTGCTCGTTTTAAAGGGCGCGTGTCTGGGGCACGAGGGGTCGGCGGAGCGTGCGTGTGCGTGCGTGTGCGTGCGTGCGCGTGCGCGACGGGGTCCAGCGCGTGCTCGAAAGCTACAATCGCCCTAAAGGCCAATTCACATCCGCCGAGCGAGGAAGAAACGGGGGTTTCCGTGGCACAATGGGGCATTCCCTCGAAGGGCTGGGACCTCGTCTGCCAGAACTGTGGGTCAGGGTTACCAGGAGGGGGGTTTCATCCATCGATTTAAACCCTCCCCGCGCTGCACCCTCCCCTCCCGCCGGCTCTGCGCCCCTCGATCGCCCCCCTCCCCGGCCCTGCACCGATCTCAGCCTATTAACCCTCGCAGGAGACACCCTCGAAGAGGAGGAATTTAATACGGAGTTATTTAAATGCTGGCCGACGTTGACATCTGCAACGGGACGTCGAAAGTGTCGTTAATTTCTCCGGGAGGGCCTGGTGCCGCGCGCGGAACCCCGGCGACCCGCGCCTGGTAGGGGAAACGAATTTGGGACGATCGATTTGCAAACGATCTCGAAGATCCGATGCCACTCGGCGAGAACCGGAGACGCGGGATACGGGGTGGCAGGGTGGGTGGGCGAGAGATGGTCGCCTGGTTTTCTCGCGGTGTCGCGAAACGCCGCGCGGAACAGCCCGTTCCGAAGCGGAGTTCGCGCGGCCCGCGAAGAACAGGGGTGGGTAATCGGGCGTGGCGATACCGCACTAATTATACCACCGATAAAATACCAAAGACGCGAATGGCATTTGCGGCCACTTTGTCTCTGGTTTCGAGGACTCGCAAAGTCCACGGAATTCGACTCCGTGCCTCTGAGATACTTCTCTATTTGTGAAACGAAGAATCGGCAACCCAAGATACGAGGACTCGATTCGCGCGGTAATTACGAGGACTATTCGTGAGCGGAACGAGAGAATACGAGACGAAACGATAGCAAAAGTCTGGCGGGACTGTTTCTCGGAGTATTATAGTAAACGAGAGGGGCGAATGATCAGGGGTGGAGAAAAGGAGAACCGGCGAGTCTTACCGCAACGTGTGGAGGTTAAGGTATGTACGGTTACGATCACAAACGGAAGCAGAGGTGGCAGGACCGTGGAACGGGCAGCGAGACAGGATCACTGAATGGCTTTACTCTCGCTCCAGTCCCGGCTATCCTTGTGACGTAATCGAGCACGTGCACTCCGTTTGCGGCCTTCTCAGGTGGGGTTGGAAACGTCACGGATACCAATCCTCCCCTGAAGGCACGCCCTCTTCATCGATCCTGGCGAACCCTCCTCCATTCATGAGAACCCTGGTACCGGGTCGACGAACCGCATGGTTCTACCTGGTATCTGGAACAAACGAACAGTTTTCATGAGCGAAACGGAGAGAAGCGCGACGGAAGAAGCGGGGAAGAGATGAGGCAGCGTTCGCGACAGGGGGTGAGAGACGCGTCCCCGGCCCCTGCGAGGCAGCTGTGTGGTCGTAGGTCAGCAACAGCTTTTCCACCGTGTGCCCAACTAGCCTTTCTCGGCTCTCGACGCCTCGTTTTGGATCAAACAACCGAACGGCGCCCGCTCCGATGATAGAGCCGCGCGTCGTCCACGCCGCGTTGGCCATTTAAAAGTTACCATATGACGATCGATAACGGCTTCGCAGGGTTCGCGGAACACGGGCAATCGATCTCGAGCGATCGACCAGAGAGATCCCCGGCCCGTTTAAATACCCCGTGGCCTGCGATCGAATTTTTCTACCGTAATCGAGGCGTCGACCGTCGCGCGCCACTCGACGCGACCGATCCGCTGGTTATAAATAGCAATCCGTTCTCAAACCCTCGGTCGAGTTCGTCAGCTGATCACATATTGACAGTTCGATAAGTCGCCCCGACGGGATCCTTCGATCCGCCGCGACTTTTTTCTCCGCAATTACGCCAATTTTTCGGCCCCTCCGCGCCGATTCCGCGACTCGAAATTTACCTTAGATACGTTCCATTCGTATTTTCGAAATTCGCGAATTTTTACTAGAGTTATCGGGGTTAATAAATACGGAATTTGGTTCTGATACTCGGAATTAATCTTTGGAACGATGAAAGTGGTATTGGAAGGGGTAAGTGGAGACCCGAGAAGATCGATAGATCCCCGAGGATCGTGGAATCGAGGAGCAGAGCCGGAATCGGGCCGCTGGTCGAGAGATTTTTCTCGACGCTACCCCGAGGACTTCCGGCGCGATCGAGGGCCGACTTTAAGGATGGCGACTGAAAGTCAGTTTCGTGACAGAAAATTACGAAAATGGTAATTAGGCAGCCAACGGCGACGTGCCGGCAACGGCTTATTCATACTTCGTAGCCATGGCGATCCTGCACTACTGATAAAACAACAGTACACACCATAATGTACTTACGCGGAATAGGGGAACACCTCGTCTACCGGGTGTCATAGAAATCGGGATGTTCCGTGCGGTTACGACGTCGACCAACGTTCCGCGGGACTCGACAACTTTTCCGCGATTTCTCGCGCGAGAAGAAGAGCGGTGGAAACCGACCTCGAGGTAACGTTTTTCCCGGTGTTGGAATTATTTCGGCAGAGGTGCGGCGCGGGGTAAGCGCGGCGAGCTTATGTCGTCGTTGGAGAAGCTGCTCCCCTAGGGATGCTTTTTTCGAAACGATGTATCGAGCAAGGAGAAAGCATTAGGGACGCGGTAACATATGGTGATTCTGTACAACACGGATGTTTTTTCCCATCGAAATTCGTAGTTGACCATATGCTATCGGATCAGTGGCGTAGAATGATGTAACTCGGCGTAAGCGAAGGTCATCGCGGCACGGTCGCGACTAACTCTAATTGCTCGAATCTTTCCTAGAGAGAATTCTCGTGAACGAACGAAACCGAGACTAGGGATAATAGATACACGCGTGCGGATACGAGTATAGATGATCGGTGAATCGGGAAATATGGGACGAGGTCGTGAACGATACACCGAACGAGTCGTTTCAATCGAGACGTTCGATCGTAGATAGATAATCGCGGCGAGAACGAATAACTGGGAAATATCGGAAGGTATCGTGGATGTCCGTGAAGCTTGGCAAACGTCACTGCCTGATCTATACGTAACCTTGAACTAGCTGAAACGCGGGTGGGAAAAAGGGAGAGATCGCGGTACGGATAAAGAGATCCGAGGGGAGGTTCGCGATCTCGGGGAGAAAAAGAGAGCGTTCTACGATCTTGGCGGAGATGCGAAGAGAGAGATAGAGGCGACGAAGAGAAGCGGAAGGAGAGAGAGAGGTATCGACCTTGAGATGGCGGGGAGAGAAATCCTGGAATACTTTACCTGGGAAGGAACTCCGTGTTCCGTGGATCGAACGATGGATCGGTGGTTCCGGAAGTGGATCTTGGTGCGGTCACGGTAACGCGTAACCGCACGCGACTCGGTGGTCCGCGTCCAGGTCCATCGGAGATGATCTCGGAGGCGGAATGATGGAAATCTCCGGCGGAATCCGTCGGTTCGGCGACACGGGGATGGAAGCTCGCGAGAAAGCGAGGACGAGCCGGAGCCGTGGAGCCAATGGAACAGGACGCGTCGAGGAGGATGACGACGACGGCGACGACGACGACGACGACGACGGCGACGAGGACGACGACGAAGAAGAAGAAGCAGAAGCGCCAGAAGGGGCAGAAGCGGCAGAAGAAGAAGAAGGGGGCGCAGCAGGATGCGCCGTTTTGTGTGGGCCGGTGTTGTTGGTTTGATGGTCGCGGGACCACTGCGCCCTCTCCGTCTTCGCCCACCTAGCCCTGCCCCTCGATATCAACCCCCAATCCCCCTGGTAGTGCCCCAGGGATCGACTGTTCTCCCTCCCACCAAGCCGTCTCTCGTTTTAGCCCTCTCTGTATCCCCCACCAACCCTCGGTGCCAGTGGTTTCCACCCTAGAACCGAGGATGCCGACTCTGGAGCCTCCCCCCTTCGAGTCAACCCCCTCCAGCGGCATTCCGGGCTCGTCACGAACAGGCTGCTGTGTCGTCTCTGCCGAAAACCGGCAGGCTGCCAGCCAGCCAGGCCGTAGTACGTTCGCGTCGGCCCTTTTCCACCCCTGCCGCGCATTTTCCGCGACCAAACCAGGCTTTGCGATGCTCGTGATCGCACTGACGGTGGTGCCGCTTCTCTGCCGGTGCTCGCGTTTACCCGCCTGCCGCCGCTCTGTGCACGGAACCACGCCGCTCAGGGAGAGAGGTGGTCGTCGATGCTGGTGGTGGTTGGCCGATGGCGCGAGCGCGCTTTAATGCCCCTCGCGCAAGCGTCACCCAGAAAATCGAGCTTCGTACCGCGCGCGTTTCTTCTCCTCCTCTCTCTCTCTCTCCTTCCCACCCTTCCTCTCTCTCTCTTTCCTTCTTTCCACCGCTGCCACTGCCGCCGCTGCTACTCTCTATTCCCTTCTTTCTCCGTTTCGCGTTTCCCGTGATTCCGCCGGGAGTAGAAGAGAGTCCCATCGCGCGGCCCCGGCGTTCTCCTCGTTTCGACCAGGCGTGTTCCTCTCTGTCCAAGGGATGCACGTCGTACGCTCCTGTTGCCCGTCTTCGTTCAAGGGCGTACAACCTCCTCTTCCACGAGCACAACCTTCAGGGGAGAGTCGGATCAGCGTCCACCCTCTCGCTCTCTCTCTCGCTCACTCGCGCCTGTCCACGCGCGCGCGCGCCTTCCTTCTCTCCTTCTCGTCGCTTCCTTCCTTCCTTCCTTCCTAATTCTTTTTCCCTCTTTCACCGGGCCACCTCAGCCCACCTCAGCCCGCCTACAGCCCCTCGGCTACGCTAGGCCCGTAATGCGTTTCAGTTCCTCCGTTTCCGCGCCTCGCTCCACCTTTGTCTCGCCAATTTTCCCCGTCGTTCTTCTTTCATCCACGAGTCACCCAGAAACCAGAGAGATTCGCCCGGTCCCGCTGTTTTCCTCCGATACCCCGCGGACTCTGCATTCTACCCGCGTAGGGGAGCGGCGATTTTCGGGTGCAAGGTCTCACCGCGTTCCCGCCTCGCCTCTTTTGCCACTCGTCCCTCTACGCGCGTCCCTGTCATGATTTTTTTCATCTATTCGTTATGTCTCCGCCGTTAATCCGCCGCGTTTCTCTGGAAAAGCAACCGGAGGATCTCTCGGTCGGGTACGGTCGCGAAGCTTGCCGTGAAAGTTGCCGTTTCGCGCCAAAGTATCGGGGTTGGAAGAGGAGCCGTTCCACCGGATTATTCCTCGGCGCGGCGGAGGGAAGGCAGAGGGGAAAAAAGGAGGAAAGATCGACTTTGATCTCCCCACTGCCGGGTCTATCCGCGGAAGAGCGGAACGACTCGTTTACGTCGCGCCATTTCCGTTTCTTGCTCTCAGCAACGGTGCTCTCGGCGCGAGCGTATTATTAGCGAGCTCGCCGAGTCTTTTCCCGTTTCCCGTCTGAAATTCGAGCGGGCCGCGCGAAGAAAGCAGGAAACCGAGGAAAATTAAAATCCGTTTCCCTTCTGCCGTTGCAGCGAACGAACGAACGAACGAACGAACGGGTAACCCGGTCTTAGAGGGTGGCCGTTATTCTCCGCGAAGAATCTTCCAGCTCGAGGGTACGGAAGCAATTAAAAACGCGGGCCCGATTTTCATCGAGAGCAAACGCGAGAGCCGAGCCGAGTTTACCGTCCACTACATTTTTAACGGCTCGTTCCACCCTGCTTCCTCCTTTCCTCGGTTTCCTAATATCAATTAAACCTCACACACCGAGTCTCGTCCCTTGGAGAGAGGAGAGGAAGAGAGGACGCGAGATGGCATCCTCGATTACCCAGTCCTCCGTTCTTCTAATAATCATCTCCGACCCCGTCCCGCTCTCGCGGCAACTTTCCAGTTCGAAAAGTTCTTTTGCCCGTTCGAGACGAGGCGGTCGGGAACGGAAAAGAGCGCGTTCCCTCGTTCTCGCCGCGGAACGTTCCCGTGGCTTTCGCGGGAAAAATATCTCGCGAGGCAAAGCTCACTGGAGGAGGCCGGTTTTTCCTTCCGAATCCCCGCAACAACGCCGCGGAAATTGGAAAATTGATAGGCAATTAGCGGAGACGGAACGACCGCTCGCGGGACTTGGTAATTCGATTCGAACGTTTTAACGAGATCAACGTTGCTACGCTCGGTGCGTGTGTAGGCCAGGTTGTTGAACGGATCTCGCGGAGGAAGAGCTGATTCGAAGGTGATCGAAGACAGTAGACTTTTATCGTTCGTCGGGAAACTCGGTGGTGGAAGTTTCGGAGGAGGAGAGGGATTCGGCGTGAAATTTTCACGGGAAATTCTAGTCTTCCGGCCGGGCTGTCTCGCTGCGCCGGGGTATATTAATCGGCGGCAGGCGGAAAATTACGCTGTGTAGCGGCACACGGACAGAAATACGCAGCACTGTTACCTATATCGACAAGCCGCGTCACGAATTTGCGGGCATATTAGTCCAGCACTACAGCGCGGAACTAACACGTAATTAACATGGTCGGTGTGCAAACCGAAGACGCGTATCTGTGTCGACACGCAGGGGTTAGCCAGCGCGTGAATTTCCAGATGCAAAATATTCCGCCGCCGCTCTCCGAGCGTTAATACTCTTCCGTGTGGACAAATCGGGACCACCGCTCTGTGATCGATAATCACGAGTAATCTGAGATATCAGTTCCGCGGGGATATCGTGACGGCGATTAATTATTTTTAATAGCGCGACTTCATCGCTCTGCCTATCGAGCCGAGCCGTTGCGCTGATATCGAAAGTGAGCGTTAATTTCTTTTGTACCCCGTTCTCGTTAAGGGTGTAACGAGTATCATTAATCGTACAACGTTGCGCAGAATGCTTTACGTATCTTTGCCGGGGCCACGCGCACCGGTGGTGCGGGTTTTGATTAAAGACCGTGCGCCTCGTTTCAGAACGTAAGTAGTATTAGACACTTGTTGGTCAGACATCGGTCTGGCTACGACGGAGAGCTCGTAGGGGCTACTTTCCTAGTTTCCCCGTTTTTAAATGCCTCTCGCGTGGATTACCACCGTTGTGGCTGTTCCGAAAATCATCGGTCAACGATCTACCTCGTGTCTCGAAAAGAAAACTACGACACTCGAAATTGGAAAATTTTCGCGCTCTTCAAACATTCGAATCCAGATTATTTTCTAATTCCTTCTTATTCGAAAATACGTAGATATCCGTTTAAAAGGTTCTTAACTCTATTTTTTATTCCAAGTTATAGAATAATTTCGAAATTTATAGCGACACTTTTTCAGAATCAATATTTATATGCACGCTTACCAAAATGGTATCGCCGTACTCTTCGAATGGCCATTGCGATTTTGCATATTACGTATCAAAAAATAAATATCGAATTAAAATAATTTTTCACTCTACGACTCGTTTATTAATTTCAATAGCGAGGGAAATGTCCTCGGTTCTTCGGCGACGCGATTCAACCCCAGATATAGCACTCCCGAGAACCAGTATCCCGGGTTCGAGCGTTTAACAACGATTTATCGGGAAACGAAGCTTCGACCGGAGAAAAAACATCGCGCCGCATTTTCGACTGATTTTTTCCCGCAAATTCGTCCCTGCCGGGCACGTATAATTCGTTTTACCTCGCTAGATGGAAGCGACAGTGGGTAACGGGTTGAGAGCCGCTTGTCCGTTTTATCGAGCAATCGGCATACACGGTTTGCGTATGCGAATGTCCGAAATACTCTTGAGGTAACGCTCGGTCGAGGGGGAGGGAAGAAAAAGAAAGGCGGGTATCGACTGGGTAAAATGGCCGTGTAATAAACGAACGGCTATCAATTGGAGGAAAAAAAGTATGCCGACCAGGGGAAGCTACGACACGGCCCGGCGGAACGCGAAGCGGAGGTAAAAGCGTTACCGCTGGCGCGATAAACAACTCACTTTACCTTCCTCGGGACGGAGTGAATCACGATCACGGGGATTATCTCGATCTCGCGTGGTTGTCGGCGTCGATTCGAGAAAATCGAATCGCGGAGGCAGGACCGCGGGGACGGTAAAACCGGAGGCCACCGGCGGCCGTCTAATAGCCGCCTGCTGTTACGAGAGCGGAATCCTCGCGACTCCTGCGGAGAGCCAACGAGATTTGTGTGCTCCGAGGATAAGGGACGCGTCAACAAACGTGCAGACGACGACGCGGCCACGGCTTCTCGCAGGGAGAGATCAATCCTCGCGGATCGAACGTCTGTGTAATTGAACGGTCACGCTAATAAGAGTTGAGCCTGTCCTTCCGCCCCTGAAGCTCCGCGAGCTTTCCTCGATTTCATCCTCGATTTACACCTGTCCTGATTATTCCACCGATTCCAAATCGGAATTCCGTGAGATTTTTCAATTCGCCGACGAATATCGGAGATGTCTGTCTCTTAAGTCTCTTAATCGTGATCGACGACGGAAATCTGTGGATACCGAAATTTCTCGATAAGGGGGAAAAATTTGAACCACGAGCTTTTCACCGGTTTACCTCGCAATTTTAACGGAAGTCTGGAATCCCTGACGACGCGTCGGGGATCGTTAAGGGTGGAAGGACGGGACGAAGTCGGTTAGATCGCGCGACGTCTATCGGATCTCTAGGTCAGGATCGAGGATGGAGCGGTTTCCCGGGGAAAACGAGGAGAGACGGAGTGGATAAAATTTCGCCGGAAGATCGCCGCGGAGAATGGAGATTGGTCATGCATCTGGCCTCTCCGTGACCGCTGGCTCCGGTCCAGCCGACCTCCACCTATCATCAAAGGGATTATTTTTTATGCTCGAATTAAATTGCCCGAGGCAACGAGCGTTATCGACGTTGGCAGAGGTGATGATTGCCATTCTAAAAAGGGAATTGGCCGACGTTTCCACCAATTTCGGACTTCGATGGCTTTCCCCGGCCTGTTTTGTTTCTACTCCGCGTATCTTTTTTTCCCTTCTCTTTCTCTCTCTCTCTCTCCTCCCTCGTCCCCCTGCTCCTTCCCTTTTGTTCACCGTTTCAATTACCATCCTCGACGATTCTCGAACACGCTCCGGACGGCGGAACGTGGAAATTACCGTTTGACGAAACAGCCATTACGGGCTAACGTCGGGCGCCACGATTCGTTATTAAAAGGGATCGCGTATTTCATGCATGCGCGGCCGAATAAAATTTCATCCCGGGTCCTCGCTGAAACGCGAATCGAATCCGCTTCGTCCGGGTTTGCACGGTCCCCGTAATTTTCGCTGAATCGTGCAACGCTGGCCGCGGGTCTCCCGGTTGCCACGCGAGTCACCTGGCTAACCTGTGGCGTTCCTCCACCCTCTCCGGTCTCCGAACTCCGTCGCGTCCACCGGAGGAAAACTCGCAGCGATCATCTTCGACGATCCACTGGTTTTTCCCGACCGTTCCTCTCCTGGTTCCTCTCCTCGCCAGTCGTCCGAATCGTAAGAATCGACGCCGGCTGTCGACGGCGGCTCGCAGCACCCCGACGGAAGCCGGCCAGCGTCGCCAGGAAAAACAAAAACACGTGCCGGTCTTCTGTGTGCGTACGCAATCTCTTAACCGGATCTTTTGGGCGGGTGAATGAAGCTGAAGGCTGTTGATAGTAGGTACACACCGTGGGTCGATAGAATTCGGGCCACGGCCTCCTTGCGAGAGCAGCAGGGCTAGTTTCTCGCGCGGGAGCAAGGGGAATCCCTCGAGTAGCGAGCAGGACGGCAAGATATACGAGGAGAAACGGGCAGAGAGAGAGAGAAAAAGAGAGAGAGAGAGAGAGAGAGAGAAAGAGAGAGAGGGGTAGTAGAGGGAAGGCAGTGGAAGCGGGAGGAGGCTACGCGAGGGGTGGGTGGATGGAAGAGGAAAGAGTATCTATTCCCGGTTCTGGCGCGGAGTGAAAAGACACGGAAAACCGACGAGGAAGCTGGCACTCGTCGGAAGGAAGGAGAGAACGAGGGAGGAAAAGAAGGAGAAAAGGGAAAAATGGTCCCAGGGCTGTGGAGCGAGAAAGGGGGTTGGACGATCGCGCGCGGTGGAAAGGGAAGCAGAAAGGGCGGAGAGGGTGGGAATGAGCCTACGGAAGAGTACTACGGAGCGTCGAATGGAAAAGAGATCAGGGAGAAAAAGAAACAACGGAGGAAAAAAAAAGGGGTGTACGCGGTAACGGTGGCGGTGGTGGTGGTGGTAGTGGTGGTGGCGGCGGTGATGGTGGTGGTGGTGGAAAACAGCGTAACGGAGGATGGAAGAAAGAGGAAGAGGGCATTGGTATTTCGAGAGACGGACAAGCGAACGGGAAGAAGCTAGGTGGAGAAAGACGGACGAAGGATCGAGAGAGCGGTATTCTACGGCTGGAGCGACCCAAGTCGGTCGGCGAGGGGATGAAAGAGGGAGGGGCGAGGGGGGAGGCAGCACGAGCCAGTAAATAGGGGGATAGGTAAGGAAAGAGAGGCACGGGCTGGCAAAGGGAAGAAAGAGAGCTGGATGCTGGGGTCGCTAGGCAACCCTCGTGAGCCGCTCGAGGTGCAACCTCGGTACACCCTTATTGCCTTTCCAATTTTGGTGGTTCCCATGCACCTATTTCCCTCGTCCGCCCCCATCGCGTTACAACCGAACGACCGATACCGACCACTGTCAAACCAGCCCCTGGAATCGCCGCTTTTTCGCTTAATCGATAAAATTCTGCCTACGAGAACTCTCGCTTCCTCCTCCTCCTCCCCCTTCGTTTCTCTATTCGAGGGAACAGGTAACTTTCGTCGTGACGCACACGCGGGTACGTTCCAGGGAGGAATTAGCGAGAGAGAAACTGGAGGAAGAAGGGAGGAAAGCCGGGAGAGCGAATGGAAATACGCGGATGGCGTGTTTCCGACGACCGGTCGTTTCCTCCGCGTCGCGAGGTTCTCGGTCACGGTGCGTCGCGTCGCCGCCGCGACCAGCGATCCCGCAGCGAAGAGAGCAGAGAGAGCGAGGAGAGATGTAAATAGTAGTTTCTCGCCGGGTAAAAAGCGGGAGGTTGGGTCGGAGGAGAAGAGGAAGACGGTCAGGAGCTATTTATCGCGTGTTTCGTCGTGGAATCCCGCGGGACCGAGGCACACAAGGGTCGGGCGAAAAAGTAGAAGCGAGAGAAAGGAGGAGGCGGTACGTGCTCCATATAAATTGCGCGCTTAACCGCGGATTCGATTAACGGGCTATAAGCGGCGACGAAACGACGGAGAAAGATGCTGCGCGAGTTTTAATGAAATTAAAGGGAAGAGGGACGCGCCGCGTTGGTTTACAATTAGAAGAATCAACCGCGCGCAGAGAGGCGGAGGCCCCGGTTAATTTATTAGATTCCGTGCTTGGAGTAGGTCCTCCTTTCAACGAGCAGGCAGGAACGATTAACGAGAGGAAGGATCAAAGCGAGGAGAAGGATGGCGGGAGAAAAATAAAAATTCCACCGGACCTCTCTGCTGGCCGAGATCGCCGCCGCGTCCCTCGCGTTCCGCGATTTCCAACCTTTCCTCCCGATCGCCAAGCACTCGGGAGATGTGGAAACGGCGAGAGACGGTCGACAGGTCTTTCGAGGTGCCACGTGTTCCCTTTTCGCGCTCGACTCGCCTAGCGTTGCCTAACTGCGAGGCAAAGAGCGGCCGCGCCAACCCCAAGACCGATGTCGCAGCCTCCTTTCTCCACCGCCGTTCGAATTTAATTAAACCACCGGAATCGCGGCCAGAGCGGAGAAGGAAGGAAGCGAGGCTGGTCGGGAGGAGAGAGAGAGAGAGAGAGAGTCATCGATGACGTATAAAAGCGAAGAAAGAGCGGAAGAGAACCGGAGGGGTCCACAGAGGGGGGCGTCGGAGCCCGTTGCCCCGTTCGCACCCATCCATCGATCGATAATGCGATCCGGCGAAGGGTGCACCGGACGAATCGCAGAAATAAGGGCTGCCCTCTCTCTCTCTCTCTCTCTCTCTCCCACCCTCTCTCGCTCTCGCTCGCACCCGTTGCTTCTCTCTGTACCGCGTTCATCTTTGCGACTCCACCCTCACCTGCTAGCTGGAACGAAGGTAGACGAAAGGTGTACACCAGCCAGCCAGCTACCGGCAAGGTTACTCACTTTCCCTATGCGTACTACCGTGCCACGGCTGCGTGAGTATCCGGCTGCACGGGCTCCCGTCTACGTGCACCACGTGCACACGGACGGCTCCCTGTGCGTGCGTGCACCCTCGTCCGTGTGCCGTTGCGCGGTCCAGGGGATGATTGTGGACGCGCGAGCGGAAGAGTGTAAAGAGGCGTACACGGATAGAACGGTAGAGCGAAGATCGGCCGATGTCGCCGGTGTTGGTAATGGTATCGGAGGCGGTGGTACTGGTGCTGGTGGTGGTGGTGGTGCCGGTGGTGGTCGTCGTGGTGGTGGTGGTGATGGTGGTGGTGGCGGTGGTGGTGGTGGTGGGTAAGCGACTATAGTGGTGGCGATATCCATAGAGGGGTTGCAGATCGATGGAGCAGTGACGTCGCGGGGAGCGGGAAGCTGCGTCTCCATGGTGACCGCCAACGGACCCGACAGCTCTATGTGTACGGTCCGACCAGCGGGCTTGAAATTTTATTAAATTTCATTTGTGCCGTTCTTCCTGTTCCTCTGCTTCTCTTGCACCCGCCTCGCTGTCCTCCTCCGTCCCTCGCTTTTGTCCTCCTTCTACTCCAACGACCATCGGCCGCCCCTCGCCGCCCCTCGTCCCTCCGTGCCGTCACTGCCGCCCCCTCCCACCCCTTACGTCGCTTTTCTTTTTTATTTTCCACGCTTTCCGCCGCTTTTACGCGGCCAACGAAGGAAACGGCGGGTTTCGGTCATCCTCTCTCCCTCCGGTTGCAAAAAGGGCCAGGGAAAAATGACACGCGCGCTCCTCGTCGAAGAGGCGAGGAATCGCTCGCCAGCGTCGAAGGTTGCGCGATCTTTCTTTCCCTCTCTCTCTCTCTCTTTTTCCCGCTTGCGAACGAGCGGCGGGTCGATTCTTCGGCGAGGTTCAGCGAGATTTCATCGAGAATCGTTAGAACGTCGAACGTGGTTCGCGAGACCGGCTGCTAGCCCAGGGATTAAAAGTCCGCGACGATTTCTCCGCTCTCCGTTCTCCGATTCGTTCTCCGCGCTCTTCGCTACCTTATTCACCCCCTCTCTCTTTCTCTCCCTCTTCGGGTCCCTCGTCTACTTTCCTATTTGCTCGCCGGGAACACCTTTCAGCGACGAGTCACGGAACGATACAAGGGATTCCGATTAGCCTTTGATCCCGCGACGGTGGCCATTATTTTTCCCGATGACACGTTGCTCGAGGCGAGAGACGCCGCTCTGTGAGCGCGTAAGTAAAGGACGCGGCGAGGGGCGGCGCGGGGCGGGGAAGCCTCGGTTAATCTTCCTCCTCTTCGTTAATCTTCGAGCGGAGCGAGAGAAGTTCTTTTCTGGCATCCAGACCCGAGTCCTCTTTCGCCCCTTATCCCGTTGAATTTACGGGCGAAATGACGAAGAGGGTGTCTCCTTGTGTTTTCCATGGCAAACTCGCGGCAAACTTCTGCCCGATTACCGGCTCGCTCCAAGTTTATCCTTTTTCCGACCCCCTCCCCGCGGCCACCCGCTCGCGCTGCGTCGCGGCTGGAGGTCGTTGATCATAATCGAGCAGCCGGTTTCCACGGGTATACCCTTTTAATCGACCACTGAATTTCGAGCATCGCCTCCCGTTACGATCTCCTTATCTCCCCGCAGCCAGTCACGAAGGATCGCTCGTTCGATCCGCGCGTTTTCATCGCTCGAGCTATCGTTCGAGCTATCTGTTCGAGCTGTCGTTCGAGCTGTCGTTCGAGCCACCCTTATTCGAGCTATCGAGCAAGAAGATGCGATGTTCATAGGCCGTGCGGTTAAAAAACGCAAATTAATTTAAGTTGCCGCGTATCCCGGCCGATGCAGCCTGCCGCTTCGATTTCACGCGCTCATGATCTTGGCTAAGTTCGCGTGGGAAAGCCGGGGCTGCAGACGGCGCGCGACGCCGCTGCAGTTTCCACGGGGAATCATCGATTAAGCTGTTCGACGCCCGCGATCATTTTCGGCCCCCCTTCGATCGACCCCCTTTGACACCCTCTCGTTCCCCGTCGCTCCTTTCCCTTTTCTCGCTCCTCGTCCTCGTTCTTCGGCATCGATCTCGCACCGTGTACGTTATACGTCTCTATTTTCGCCGTGGCTTTAATAACGCGGGAATTGTAATTATTTCCACGGCGGAATGAATAAAATAAAGACGCCTAGGGTCGCGGTGAAATCGCGGAAGGAAGAAAGTGAAAATGAAGCTCCTTTCAGCCGTCACTCGGAGCCCATCTCGTCCCGACGCCCCTCCTCTTGTATCCTTTCAGCGTGTCGTCAATTTAATTAAGTTCAAAATTCCGCGAGTCCAATTCCGCTCGACGGAAAAAGAACGTCCGGAGAAGTTCGCGAATCGATGAACGCGCTCGTCGACCAAACTACCTCGTGCTCTTTTGCCGTTCCTCTTTTTCTTCCCTCTTTTCCTCTCTCTCTCTTTCTCTCTCTCCCTTCTCTCCTCTTTCTTCGTTTCTTTTCTTTCCTTTATTTTTAATCCTCCGCGACGAGGCGGAGGAGAGAAGTTCGCCGATGACTCAGAGAGATAAAGCGGGAGAGAATGGAACGGTGAACGGCTGCTGCGAGTGATTTACATCTCCGACGAGCTTTCCTTTCCGTGTAAAACCGAAACGATCCGATCGAATTCGTCGATCCTTCCTCGAGGCCGAGGAACGCGTCGCGTGCAAACCGAACGATCCGCGATTTATACGATTCGACGCGCGGAACGACGCCCGAGTGGTTTCCGGGCTGGTTCTAATTATTCGGCGTCTCCGAGCGCGCGTTTTTCGGACAGCAACGAAATTCCACGATCGTTCATACACATCGGATCGATGGACGAAATCGCGGATGAAGGTCTAACGACGATCGCGAGGCTTCTGCTGTTTCTATCTACCATACCAGGCATTCGAAAATCGTGGTCAGGAATTCAGTTTCGATCACCGGCTCTCGGCGATTTAGGTGCAGCCACTTCTACGACGATACTTCGTGCCACGAGGAAAGATATTCCGTGGGATGGACAGGATTGGAGGAACGGGGTGGACGATGGTATCCGTGGAAATTCGGCCTGGGCTGCTCGATGGAACCGCATCGACCCGCCCCGCGCCAGCTGCGTGGAAAGAATGGTCCACGCTCGGCTGCCGGGGGATCTATGATATTCCGTAACCGGCGAGAAAAACCAGAGACTCGGCTAGAAGTCGTCGGGAAAAAAAAGCGAAACTGCGAAAAGGAAGAGAGCGGAAGTGTTCGATCGCGAGCGGAAGATCGGTGCTCGGCTGGATGTATCAACGACTAAGGATGGAGCGGTAGGGGTAGCGGAGCTCGCATTCGCTGCCATGGGGAAAAGATAAATACGGCAGGGGTAGTGAATGAAACTAGCTAAGGTCAAGATATTTATAAATCGCTTGGCCGATGCTTGCGCCGGGAAAAATAGCGAAAGGGAGAAGCGAAAATCTGTATCGTTTATCCGGATTTAAGCATCGAAACGTGGTAATCCGTCGGCGAGGGGTTGAGGCGTAGCGGGGCGGAGGGGCGGGATCGGAAATGATCCGGGGCCCGCGACTTTTCTCTTCCTCCTGTCGGTAAATCCCTAATTAACCGCGTCTCGTCGTGCGCCGGGCTCTCGATTGTTTTCGCGGATGACCCACCGAAAACGGCGCGATAATTTTTGCGATCACTGCACCGACCGAGCCCGCGGCCGGACAGAGGCAGCTTGGCTGGAGAACGACGGAGAGGGATGAACAGAGCCGGACAGAGACAGAGTGAGAAAGAGAGAAGGGATGAACGGGAGAGAGAGAGAAGGAGAGTCAGAAGCCCCGGAAGGGAGAGGCGCGTACGTTCGGCAAATAAAAGAGGAAGAAAGACGGAAAGGAGCGGATCGCGCAGAGGGTGAAACGAGGAGGAAGAGAGCCGGAGGGTAATCGAGAAACGAAGCGAGAGAGAAGGAGAAGAATGGTCGGCGAAAGGGAGAAGGTCGAGGGAGCAGCGGGTGCGAGAGGGAGGAAGAGAAGGAGATGGCAGAAGGGGTAGGTTGCCGTTGATGGTGGGAGGGGCGGGTGTCGAGGGGGTGTGTTTGGTCCGGGAACTCACGGTGATGCTGTATTGATCCGAGTGCACGAGCAGAGCTAAAGTAAGCCGAGGCTGGCAGAGCGTTGCCTTGGCAACCTCCTCCCTCATCCCTCAGGACTTTCCATCGGTCGGACCAGCCCCTCGCACCGAAAACCACCCCCGAACCAGCCGTTCCTGCGCCTCTCCTCGTCCCTATGCTTCCACCTCTGCTTCCTTCTCTCTCTCTCTACCTTCCTTTCTCTCTCTCTATCTTTCTCTCTTTCTCTCTTTCTCTCTCTCTCTCTGTCCTCACCAGGTCGATCTATAGGTGTTAAACGAACGCCCGGTTTCTCTTCGTGTCCTCGTATACGCTGGATCCCGTTAGATGTGGACGGAGGTTTGTACGTTCTACGTGGGCGTACGCGAAAGATCCTTTTTCCAGTCGCGCGCACGTAGAATCGCTCCTTCCGGGGTCTTCGACACGTACTTTTTCTTTTGCCTTCGCGGAAATAATCTCGTCTATCTGCCGATACTGGCCATTGCTGCCCGCTCTGGCTCGCGTTACCCGCGAGAGGCTCGATCGCGTCCGCTTCCTCCGATGGCCGTTCTTTCCTCGCAAGCGCGTGGAACGAGCGTGTCGGTGGATGGATCTTGGCATAATTGCGGAGATTCCGATAATAAACGGACGGGGAAGGGCGAGTGAGTCTCTCTCCGCGGATATTTTCGCGTCGTCGGTCCGGAGAGGAGGCCGCCGTTTAACGACGATCTTGCAAATGTCGATCGTGCCTTTGCCGAGCCGCGGGATCGGACGATTTATGAATTTTTATGTCATTTGCATCGAGGAGTACCGGCTCGTTTGAGGCCTCGCGGTGAGACAAAGGTAGTCGCGCACATTCCGACTGGCCGAAATTCGAGAGGCTCTTCCGTCGAGCAAGCCGTTTACGACGGAGGGTCCTCGACCCAGAAAGATTCCGTATTTATTTTGCCACAAATAGGCGACTCGCCGCGTACGATTTATCGAGCGCAATCGCCTAGAAGGAAATTACATTCCCTGCCGCCTAATCTGTCCGCGGCTCTATTCCTCGATCTCGATCGCGAATCGTCGAGCCACGAACCACGTTAATTCCGTCGAATTTTAAGAACGCCGAAACCCTCGCGAACGCGCGAGTTCGACGAGGGTGCGACACCCGCTAGCTGCTTAAACAATTCCAGCCTGCTGTGTACGCGTATATATACGGCGTTACAGCCCTCGTTTCTGTGCCAAAGATTTGGCCACCTCGAGGACTCGCTAGGGGTTGAGAGACTGCAACATTATGCCGGATTGCGTATAGTAAACATTTCGGCTACGAGTAAAACTAACCCCTACCCCGGGCAACTATTTCGCCCAGAAGGGATGGGTGCATCGCGTGATTCAGACCCGGGGGTATTATCGATATTCGAAATTCTACGAGCTGGAGATACGTACTTTCGGCTAAGTTAATGCAAATTAACGCGGTCGCTAAGCTCGAGCCAGCGTTTCCGTTCCGGAATCAAGGGTAGAAGCGGCGCGAAGATATTTTCCGCGAATTTTCCGCGAATCACGCACTCGCATTGATGTACAACGTCTACGATAGCAAGAAGTAAACGACTCAAAACGCTCGTGATAAGCCAGTCAGCTTGGAGCAAGATAAATGTACGGTTCGCGAACATCTTCGGAATTGTATAAATCTCGTCCACGCGAAATGTTTCCGGGTTTCATGGATCTACTTTACATGTGGTCCCGAGCCAAGTATGACGTAGCTGGATTCTCTCGACACTTTGAAATTCTGGTTGCATCCGCGTAAAACAAATTTCCTTTCCTCCTGGCACAGACAAGCGCGCGGCTAGATGGTGTTTTTATTACGTCTGCGCAATATTCTTCCCCGCATAAATCTATTTTAATTTTCCCCGAAAACGACAGCCTCATCGCGCCGATACACCAAGGACGCAGGCGTTATGTCAAACGAGGCACCTTTTTTTCCGCGGAAATTGCAATTTTTCGAACTTCCCCTTTTCTCATCGACGCTAATGCATTTACGACATCGGCTGGCAAAAGGAGCATCGACCAACGAAATTCTATCTCCGATATCTCCGATATCGTTCGCTATTTCCGTAATTAAAAACCGAAAAACCGAAAAAAACGAGCAGGAAACGTAGAATAAAAAAGCGAAGGCGCGGAAGCGAGGGGGTGGGGCAGGGAGGAAAAGGAAAAGGGAAGAACGAATAGGAAAACCGCGTCGATTCTCGGTATCATTTGAAACGCGAATGTTCATCGCAAGTTATACATAAAAGCTGACGAAAATCCTAGCTGCCACCCCGCCC
>NIJG01000123.1:4534015-4642913 GCA_002201625.1 Euglossa dilemma
CCTCCCGCCCCCTCCCGGTCCGCTTGCCGTGCGAACCTGCCTCGATTCCCGGGGTATTAATTAAAACGAAAACAAATGAAAAAGGAGAGAAGGACGGTAAATAAAAAGGAAAAAAAGGGGGAGGGGGAAAAAAGAGGGAAAAAGAGGAAAAGAGGAGCACAAAAACATTTACGCGACGGCGAAAAATTCGCATTGTGCCACGCAAAGGAGAGAGTCGAACGCCGGCGATACAGAGTTTTCGAACGTGTTCGTTGCGAATGACAACCCCCTGTGTGTCGTGTGCACACGACAGATGCAGCGAACAATATGGCCCGACGTGTGTGCGCGTAGTCGGTTTTGATTTCGGCGTTATTATGCCCACGGTCAGGTATAACGCACGACAGAGAACGTGTCAGCCGTCGATCCGTCGTTATTTCGTACTCCACACCGAGACCCTGTTCGCTGTTCGCAAAATTGATCTGCAACGTTACACGCCAGAGACCCGTGCATCGCGATACACTCCGCGATGCATTTCCGCCGCTCACCCCTGCCATTTACGAAATTTTCTCCGCCCTTCCTCCCTGCGCTTTCTTTCTTCCCTTTTTTTCACCCCCCTTCATCGATTCCCGTGTTCCCGAATTTTTCTTTCCTCCGGCACCAACGAGATCGACGAAATCGCGAAACGAGCTTCGAGCTTTCGTTCGATTAGAAACACGCACGATGGATCGCGCGCGTTGGTTCGCAACCTCGACTCGCCTTCTACGGTATTTTAAGGTTGAAAATTAATATGCAACGAGGCAGGAAAGATCAACGCACAGAGTAATTTATGTAAAAATATCGCAGAAAGAGAAAGAGAGGAGGAGTTGCAAAGCTCGGTACTCTGGAGGCTTTGAAATTTCGAAGAAGAAACGGGAACACGGTTTCGCAGCGGTTAATGCTATAAAAGTGAGCCACCCCTCGAAGCAGGGGAAGCATCCGAGGGGCGAAAAGCCGCGCTGCACCCCCCGAATGACGGGCCCTTCCCGATCCATCTGGGCATCGACCTATTCCGATGGTAAGAAGCGGGTGCACCATCTCCTGGAACTTATTCGGACGTTCACCAGGGTTCGCCAGTCGTTGGTCCAGGGCAGCATCCACCGTTCGACGGTCACTCGTCCTGTCGGAGGAGACTCGAACTACATTTGGGGTTGCAGGCGGTACACCCTCTGCGCAGGGCGTCTGCAAACAATAGACGCGTGCGTGGTCCGTGTGTGCGAACGGGTCTCGCCTGTGGCCGATAATTTCATCGGGTACGAATGTATCGACTCGAGTGATGGAAAAAAGGAAGGCCGGTAGACGATAGCGGGACACGTGTGTGCTGACTGGGATACTAAAGAAACAGGGAACAGGGGGTGAACGATCGAACGGTGCCTCGTGGAGGCGAGGCGAACAGCTGGCAGCGCGCGAGCGTCCGCGTATCATGGCTGAGATTGGCGTCGTTTGAGTCGTAAACAGTGACTTATTTACACCGGGTGAAAATTACCAGGCGAAGGAGACGAACTGGCCTGGAGAGATCCCAGTCCCATCGATCGCTGTCCTCGATCGTACCACCACGGAGCACGGATTCACGTCGGAGGGATGGCCGGTTACGCGGTGGTGCGCAAAAAATTTTGCTGATCCTCGCTGCATTCGGGGGATCCTGCGCCGTGCATGACCGGCAGCGGAAAGAAATTCGTCGGTAAGTGTTGCGGTTACTATTGATTATGTTATGCTTGTCGATGATACCGTTCGCTCGATACTTCGCGTTACTCACGCGTAAACGATGATAACCGACCAACCGACGTTTCCATGTCCACGAAGAAGCCGCCCCTGTTGATCCGTTCGAGCTCCGCGTGGAAATAAGAGAGGCAAGGTTACGTTTCGAACGAGCACGAGAATCGTTTGACGATGAGATCGTACGACGGCGAGAGCAGCTCCACGGAGGACGACGATAGAAGAGAGGGCCTTCCGGAGGCGCATCTGCAACAAGGATCCTGGCAACGTTCCGCCTCGCATCCTACATGGGCTTGGGAACATCGCGCCGCTGTGTGTACCATTATCTATCCTAACGATCAAAACGCATATTATTCGACATTTTGTCCAATTTCACCGCTTTCGCTCGACTAGAATCTTTTTCAATAGAATAGAGTATCGAATAATTTCGAAAGTTTCTAATGGTATTCTCGCTGGATATTCACCGCTTTGTCGTTACTTCAGCACCCATTGCCACCGCAATCAGCAGCTTCGCTCGAGTCCATGTATTCAGTACCTGGAGCGTCTCACGCTAGCGTTTCCGCTCCTCCAGCTGGCTACTCGTCCGAGCACCCTCAGAGTGCACCTGGAAGGAGGACTCCCTTGGGTGCCGTCGGCCTCGGCGGTTTCTATTTCCAGCAACAGCCCCAACCGCACGCCTCATCGAGTGCTCTTTCCGATGAAAACAGACCAGACCAAGAAAGGTATCAGAAAGTGTTATAATAGACGTCGAATTAATCGGCCGACGCGTTTACCCGACCACGATCTTCCCGATAGACCCGGTGCGTCCAGGCTGAACTGCCCGCCAAAATCGAAAACCACGCGCCAAGGGAAAAGCATGCGACTGAACATCAACGCCAGGGAACGCAGGAGAATGCACGATCTGAACGACGCCCTCGACGAACTTCGATCTGTAATTCCTTACGCCCACAGTCCGTCCGTGAGAAAATTGTCCAAGATTGCCACTCTGCTCCTCGCGAAGAATTACATTCTCATGCAAGGTAAAAAACTTAAAGTTTAAAGTATAGAGGCATAAAAGCCGAACCTCGCGATAGCTTAGTTTCACCTGTATTTGCCGAATCGTTCCTTTGTCAAATCGTCAAATCGCACGCTCCGTGCAGGAAACGCTTTGGAGGAACTGAGAAGAGTGATAGCGGTTCTGCAGTCTCCTCATGCTCACACCACCGCTCTGCCACCTACACCTGTTTCCTACGACTTGCTGCACGGATTCCCAGGTAAATTGTTCCAAGGTGTGCAGGATATGCCAGGGATTCCTACGACAGATCCTCAAAGCGTCACAGCAGGTGGACCTCCGACCGATGGCACCGTGGCCAGTGGAGAATCGAATTAAAGATTCGAGCCTTTGTTTCCTCGGCTAGGTATACAAGACGGGTTCGAAAATCGAACGTTCGAAGGTCGGAGAGAGCCGATGGCAGGAGCGAGGAAAACGTATTCACGGATTTCTTACTACACGGTTTACAAAATAAAGGAGGAACGGTAAACGGTATTACTTTTAGAGCCGATTACGATTTTGATGAATATATTGCGGGAATATTCGATGACACGCAACACGATTAATCTTCCAGTACAGAATCTGACGGTTCGTTTTAACATTAAGTCTATAGTACGAAGACGTTAGCCTGTAAGTCGGGAAACGCGAGACTACTTGTTGATATACAATGAAAGTATTAGAGGCGAGGTATTAATCGAAAGGTGTTACGAGTTCGATAAACACGAAGTCAATACTAGTACTTACGGTTGATGCTCCTAAGATGAAAGTTTATGAAAGTACTAGCAATTAACGATTAAAAGTAATTACTTACGGTTTACGATTACTATAATAACAAGAGCAATAAGGGACGGCATATTTCTGTCTCTGGTGAACGGACATCGATTTCTAACGAGAAAGGAACAACGTTACAGCACGAATTTTTCTTCTGTCTTTTTTCCCCCCTTTTTTGATATCAAACATCAACTGCCAGAGGGAGAAATAATGTAAGGATGAGGAATAAAATTTCCAAATCCCGTCCGGAAACGCGATAGTCAATATAGCATGTGATACATGTCGAGATATTATATATATATATATATATTATATTCTAGTCATACACGCGTACAGATCTTAAATATTCATATACATATTATATATATAGATATATATATATATTTAATAATTCGAATTGAGCCATCGATTGTATAACTTATTTATATACATAATGCGTTTATTAAGAGTTTACTACGATGTGCCAAGAATATATCCATTTTTTGCGGGAATAATCGAACGCTTGGCCCTGGACAAAGGATGGAAGCACTCCTAATTAACAATGAACTTTTTAATTTATCGAGTCTTACTTTAACCCTGTAGGACCTTCTGTTCTTCGACAGGTCCAGGCGGAACGTTGTAAAAAAAAGTCTAACGGCGCCGTTAAAGTGGCAAGCAATAACGATTATTATTACATTATTCATATGGGATTCCTAATGACAGTGGTCGTTAAATAACGATAAAAGCGTTCAGACGTAACGCTAACGACGAAAAACAGACGAAAATGTTTGTTGTAGAGTGTAGATATCACTGTTTAGTGCTCGAATAAAATCTATTTAAGAAAGCTGAGGATCGGGCAGGTGCGCTGAAAGAAAATCGCTGAATACTGGGAATAGAAAGATTAGTCGTATTATCTTTTTAGATTAACAGCTTCGACGAGATAAGAAGTAAAAATAAACGGATAATAATTGGTGTTCTTTCAGGGCAACTGTACTATATAATTTTGATTGCAAAATACTTCAGAATAAGTCAATATAACGATAACATTCTTCTATTAGTTATTAATAGTTTGATATCGCACGGTATATCGGATTACTTCTCGAATTTGTATTCGTAATTTATTTTTAAACGAGACACAGGTTTCTAATCGAGTTGATGATTTTCGACCTAGTTCCGCGCAAGCATACGAGAAACATGTGAGTCGTTTAATCAAAAATTACCAACCCTTGCAACTTAATACGTTGAAGACGTACCTATGATAATTTCGAACTACCGCCATAATTGGCGAAACCGACGAGAAAAATTATTGATCGATGGTAGAAAAATTATGAATATCTTGTATAAAGTGACAAATGAAACTTTCAATCGTGAAAGCGACAGCTGTCTGTTTTTAATTTCTACAGACTGATTACGTATTAAAAAGAAAAAAAAATAGATATTTATTATCCGAATCATCGGCCATGCGATCGGTCGGTGGCGCCATCTCTACAACCGCGCGATCAACTATCAATTCGACTCGGCTCGAGGATTCTTTGAAAATTGGGCAGAATACAATTGCGTGATTTAATTTCCGATTTATAAAACTATCGCGAAAGAATGTATTACAGCGAACGTGCGATACGGTACGATAAGAACGGTCTTTTGAAACGAAAGAGGAATTTCGTTGAAGTTTGAAACGGTCGACAAGTGGCGCCATCATGGCCGCCACTTAGCGGAGCATTCACTCGATCGTCTTCCGTCCTTCTGGGAGGACCTTACACCGTATGTGCCTGATTCGACGGGGCTTATTGTGTGCGTGCCTCGTCGGTGGCTTCAAGATGGCCTGCAGGCTGCTGCTGCGCGCCATGGTGTGATCATTTGATTCACGGTGCTTGTGTCTCAGTAAACGTTTCGTGAAAAAGTTCGTTAGTGTCGAAACAGCGACGTGACTCGACCGGCTGGTAACTCGGGGCAACCTGGAAATGTGACGATCAACTGAAAACCGGTAAGTCATCGCGTAGATGATATTTATTTTCTACTTCGCGATAGCTGAATTGCCGGTTAGCGATTTTATTGTAAATTCAGTGACGTAGTTGTTGGGGAAAAAAGTGCGAGCGTGGTTAGGGGGACGAAGAGGAGAGAAACGGAAAGGTTAGACTGTGACAGACAGATATACCAGACTGCAACGAACTTTCTTTCTTTTGTGGTATAAAAGGGTAGAGTGTGGTATGATAGAACGGCAGTTTCGTGTCACAATTGTTTTCGAGATGAGTTGCTTGATAGGTTATGATGTCATAATCGTCGACAGCTCGCGCAATCTCTTTGTCTTTGTTGCTCGGTCGTGGTCGCGTATCTTTACGTTCATTAACCTTGTCTTTCGCGTATTCGTCGATAAAATAGAACGAAACCGAGTGCGGGTAACCGTGTTGCAAGGAAAAAGGGGCTTGCAGCGATGGTAAATGGTAGAAACGAAACGGTATAACTGGCGATATTCCGTTGCACTTTTATGCGTACGATAGCTTTCGTAGCGTAATATTTTCCGTTGCGAGTGGGAGAACTAACCTTACCTTTCGATTGGGCGAAAGACGCACGACGGGGTCGCTATTGGTAGTCCTTTCTACATACCTGGCACGCAAAACTCACCTGCATTCTCAGTCAGGTCGAGCTTCAAGACTTTTGCCAAGGTTTACTCTCTTTTCCATTTCATTCTGCAGAAATACGTTTCGTTGTTATTTAGTTTCTTTTGTATCGTGAACGGTGCGCCGAACTGCTGTCGCTATCGAAAATATCGATTTCAAAATTGCCAATACAATCGTCGATATTACACCGATTGAAGCGAATTTGAACAGTTGCGATCAAGTGGATTTATATAGTATTCGTTTTGTCGAACGAAAGCCCATCGAGTTTCGACAGAAATACAGAAATATCCGTTTTCATGAGCGGCCAACACCACGTTTCATAGTCACTTGTGAACAGACCATTGGCCAGCCTGTGCTTATTTGCCGTTGACGTCAATTAAGGTCGAAATACCTTGAAACAGTTTGATTCATGATGCTCTTCGACGAAGGATTAACTTCATGGACAATATCACGCGTTCACGAATAATCACGTAGGAATGGTATCGTGGCTCTTGTGAAGGTAAATAATAAACTTCTTAAACGTTCGTTAAATCCTCGAGCGTGACATCCTGACACACTATCTTCTGTACTTACTTCCGGTCTACTACATTTATACGTTATTTCCCATATTTATAATGGAATAACTGTACTCGTTTTCCATTAGTCGCATTCTTTTTAACTACAGTTATTTTTATGGCTCGAAACGACTACGCACGTAGAATTTATTCGGAAACTTTATGAAAAATAATTCTCGCAGAGAATTCAATTTGCAGAAGAGAGTATAGTTTCTGCTTGTACACGGATCGCTCAAAATTCAACGATCGTCCTCCATGATTATTCTTCCTGTGATTTCCTTTAAAGAAAGAAAAAAAAACCCTAGAATGGCCCCAACAGGGTAACGATGTTGTTATCCGAGATATAGCGAAGAATTTTCACGATAAAACTCGTCTCGTAGAAATGTATTTAGGTTCGATAGCCGAACGCGGAATAGGATTTCCATCCTTATCTGTTCGAGGTGACCCAAAGTACAAAAGAAGTTACTCGTGACGCATTTCCGGTAAACTTGTCTCAGGTGTATAAAATGTACGTCGGCAATTGGCACGCATGACGTACAGCATTAACGATAAAAGCCAACCTTACCTACGCCACATTACGGGGACGTGAATTTTCGGATAAGCATCACGGACGCGTTTTATACGTACGAGCAACAAGTATGTGGCATTCGTTAATTTTTACGATTGCGCATATCTACGATTGGCGGAGGTGTCCGCGCATCACGTCGACATTACGCAAACATACTGGGCGATCAGGAAATCGTTCCATATAATAAGATACATTTTACTCGACGTATGGAGCGTGAAAGTACGTTAGAGAACAGATATAAAGCATCGAGGAGATATTTTGGGGAATTGGGGAACCAGGCAGATTCTTGTATATATTTACCGATGTATACAGTACGTGTTACTTATTTTTGAACCAGATATCAAATTATTTGGACGATTCGAAGCTATTCGAATTAGTCGCCACGATTTTTCTCGTTCCAATTGTCCATAATACCTATTTTACCGTTCCATATATTCGAATCGACGTGGTAGTTTTTATCGAACTATGAAGTCACGAATATAAATGCTGTTTTAATTAATGCTATCGATAGGTATATCAATGAGCGATTATCCCCGATTCGAGGAATAGAAAACAAGCGTATGATAGGATACCGATCGCGTCGTTTAGACACTTGGGTTTTCAGGGATCTACCTTATCTACAGTTATCTACGTCGCGTCGCCCGATGGAAATTCGAGCCTGGAAGAGAGAAATGGAGAGAAATTTGTACAAAACCACGAGGAAAGAAGCGAATTACGTTGTTCTTTCGGTGGCCTTTAAAAATATTACGGGCCGCGGTTGAAGTTTTCAAGTGCGTAACTGCATACAATATAACGTTTCTTTCATGACGGGCACTTGATGAACCAAAATTGTCGTTGGGTCAAGGATTAGCGTCTGATTGAATTATCTTGGTTCGCGTTTGTTTTCGCACGGAGGACGATAATCGAGGCGTACCAGGCGCAAAAGCGTGATTCGACGAAAAGTTTCTTGACTCTGCATATTTCATGCAAGCCATAACATTATTACTTATCAACCGTGAAACCGAAAGTGATGTCTGCTGGGTGACGACTCGTTTCGTTATCGATATCGCGTTGGCAGTTCTCTCTGTTTACGCACTAGAGTCACCAGCCTTCGTTTTTACGGTTTGCTGAAAAATACACAACACTGGCGTAAGTAGCAATCTGTGGTAGGTATCGAAGAATTATTAAACGAGATTGCTAGCGTTTCGAACGACAGCTCGACACACGTCTGATGACCTCAGATTACTCGCAGATTAACCTTCGCGCGAAAAAAGATGCTCGAACAGAGAGGTTATGTTCGTTCGAGGAAAACGTAGCGCGGTAATAGACGATGTAAAATCTTCGTGGAAATACAGAGGTCACTGTTTGTAGGGCTTCGTTTTACTTGGTTAATTAATATTTGACGTTTAACATTATGGAAATTCATAAGTAATCGATATAATCGTCCGTTAATTAATGAATTCATTTCGCATGCGTGCTTTTCGAGTCTACGTACCATAATATTTACAACTACTTTTTCTTGCGAACCACGAGGAAGAAAGAGCGTTGTAAAAAAGTAATCTCCGCATCACGCGTTACTTTCCATGCCACGTAACATTTTGAGGTTAATCGTGTACCCGTTTCCGTGATCAAATATCGTTGGATTATTTCGAAATCTGAACTGTTCATTCACCATTTAATTGTTCGTTAAAAAACAATGTAATCATTCGTCGAGTATACGAAAGGGGATCAAATTGAAAACATCAGAAATCGTATTAGAAAGTTCATCGCGAACACTGTAACCGTGTTAGTTTGCCAGGAAAGAATGTGTGTATATGATATCTCTGTACGATAACAACATATCTACCTTCCATTGCTGCATATCAGACACCCCCCTTCTGTTCTCTCGCTTATTATCCTATTTCGTAACAGAATTTACGCAAATTCTCTATTTACTCGCATCTCTATAAGTAAAGATATTCATACATTAACATTTATCCAATTTAAAATTACAATTACATGGATATTGTGCATATAAACGACGAATTGAATATTCTTCGATTAATTTCTTTAGTGATAAATCAATCGCGAGTTATATATTAAAGTTATCGTATGAAGTAGTAAATTCTTTCCACAGTATTAAGTAGAGATTGAATGTTTCTCTTATGTTTACCAGCAAACGTCGCTTATGCGTGGAACTCGTGCAAAAAAAAGGGGATGTTCGTGAATGTAAACGTAAGGCAGACTGGAATTCGTTGCTCGTGTGACGTCGCACCGTATTGTTTCCTTTCTTCTTTCGTTTCCCGTCTCTTTCCCTCGATAGTTTTGGATTTATTATTTTTCATTAACGAACAACCAGAGAACGGCGGGTGGGTGAGAGCGCGAAGTGAAAAATGGTGAAACGAGAGAGCAGACGATAGAGAGAGAGAGAAAGAAAGTGAGAGGGGAAGAGGGACGGAAGGGGGAGAGAAATAGGAACGGGAGAGAGATGAAAACAAAGCGGACGCAGCCGCCAGGGCAACAATGGCGCATCGACCCGCCAAAACTCGCGCTGATGCGCAGAAACGCGTGCGTCGCGTCTGCTCAGACCGAGCAGCATATTCCAACTAGTCTATTTTATTCCCCGTACCGTGGTTATTTTGTCAATCCGATCGATCTTCCGATGGAAAAGATAAATCGAGATAAATCATCTTTGCAAACGGGCGAAATACTGCGCCGTACCGAACGCGGAGAAAAAAAGCAGACGTCTATTCGCCTGATGCGCAAAAGCATGCGCAGTGAGGCTGTTGCAAACGACCGACTCTTGACTAACGTAGTAGCTTCTCTGCGGCTGAATTCCTTTCAAACTCGTCGTTTTTGTTTCTTTATTTTCCTCCTTTCCTTCATTCGGCTTGTCCAGACAGTGATTGCTTAATTTATCGATTATCGGAAAGTAGGAATTTACCGTAGACATCGTTTATTTTAATAAGAACAGACGTTACAATCCGACTTCGATCTTTAACCTGACTTCGGACGTTACGTTGAAATAATTGATGGTAGAAATAGGAGAAAGTTGTCGCAGTATCGCCGTTTTCCAAGGTATCGTATCGACATTATCAACTAAGTGCTCGGTTTGCAGAATCTAATACACCTTTGCGAGCAATTCTACAGGAAGGAATCAAAGTGGAATTTGCGACGATTCGCAAAAGCATACATGTCGCTATCTTACCTTCTCTTTTATTGCTGACCACTCGCATACTGGACGTTTCAGTGGTTTGAACGGGGGAAAAATGAACATCGATGACTACGAACTGTACTTTCAGGTTAGGTCAGGGAAAGAGTCAGGAGGGACGTGAATACCGTATAAGAACCCGAATATTCTACGTGTTTAAAGGTACAAATAAATTTAAGATACATTCATCGTATAATATTCGAACGACAAGTCCTTGGCGTTCATAGAGTTTCGCGTAACCTTATTTCTGTTGTCGGTGTCCAAAATAGAATACCCGAAGGTTTAAATTGAAGGACTCAATTGGACGAGGTTGACAGTGTTCTTCCTACTTTTTTCTCATTTGGCTTTCAATCTGCGACGCGTTGTAACCTCTTCTAGAAGTCTTCAGGTATCCTAGAGAATCCTTCGTTCCAGTTCGTTCCCATGAACGGGGCAGGACTGAGAAGTATGGTCCAGGATGGATGAAGATCAGGTACCGTGGTTGCCCTGGCAACCGGCATTGATCCCTCCCCTCTTGTTCTACCGTCCTTTTCGTCTCTCTTCCACTACACATTATTGGTCTCTCCCTCTCTCTCTCTCTCTCTCTATTACGCTCGGTTCTCTATATCTTTACCCTTTTCTCTCTCTCCCCGTTTTCTCTCCCTCTGTCTCTCTCTTGTCAGTGTCGAACACACGGATACAGATGTATACACAGATTTGGATGTACACATAGGATCCGCTAGCAGCAAGGCACAGAAGAGAAAAATCTCTTTTCTCGCTCGGTCTTGTTCGTTGTACCGCGTTTGCTTCTCTTCTCGAACCTCTCTTCACCCTCGTTGCGACCAAATCTTTTGCCTTTCGTTCCGTGGTTCTTCGACTCCAGTGTCGATGATTCGTCATCTTATTGGTGGTTACGTAAGACGCTAACGGTCGTCCTGGGGGTGCAACGAAGCAGAAGGATGGAAGGAAGAGGGGGCAAGCGTGCGACGTCTCGAGAACGTGCTATTTAGGAGAAGGTAGTTGTCAAAAGACATACAAGGAGATGGCAGAGAGGAGCGGAGGCGGAGAGAGTGGGAGAACGAAAGAGAAAGATAGAGGCGAAAGTAGGAATTCTCGATCTCTTAACAGAGCGTTGCCAGGCAACTGATATTGTTTCCATTGTTGTGGCCACGACGTAAATATTTGAAGCGAGCGCTTGCTGCCCACGAATCTCATCCCGTCTTCGCTTACTTTTCCTTCGCATTTACGTGTTTGTGCAAGTGTCGAAAGTTACGAGGGTACATCGGATTGCTCGTCCGTGGAATCGCTTCGGAATCGTTCCCTATTCCCCCGCCGAGAATCGATCATAATCTCTCCTTACTTAACCCCGTACGTATCGAATTATTTCACGACCGAAAAATTCCCGGGCTCGCGTTATCGTCGATTTATTCGACGATCAAAGTCGGAAGAAAATCGATACTTTAGGAAACGCGAAACCCAGCGGACTGCCGTAAACACACGGCGGTTAAGGGATTAGTCTTTTAGTCGAATTACCCACGAGCCAATAATTCTCAATGTTCAACCCAATCATCCCGAGACGATCTTCGGCGTATTAGAATTCAGGACACGTGCAGAATCGCTGAGGCTTGTTTACAACGGTCTCCGTTGGAAGGAATAGGACGTTCTCCCACGTCGCGGATTCCTTCTCGAATCAGCCCCGGTCTTCGTTCAAAGCTCTATCCATTTCGCACGGTCTACGTTGCTCCTTTCTTCCGGAACGGAGCTTTTCTGGTTTTCTCATTAACACCAAGTGGCTCCCGGAAGAGGAGCACGAGTTTGTTTACCGTCATTTGTTCGTCCGGTCCCTTCGGGGTGTAAACGGACGGCGCTGACCTCGCGGTCGTGGGTTAACCTCTCCGCGGTTCAGACAGATTAGGATAGGTTAGGGTCATGGACCACTGGATTACCATGAGCGGAGAGAAGGGCTCTCGGCGTCGCGAGTCCTCTTCGTCGATCCCCGATTCCACGAAGGACCGGACGTCGGCGTCGCGAATCGTCGGCCTCTCTGCGCGACGGCCTTTAATCGTTGCACTTGCCTCTAGATGGTTCAAGGTTAGCTCGTAAAACGGTACTTCGTTTCCGAATGACCTCTCCCCGGTAAATGTATCGCGCGCCGCGGCGATGGCGTCCTCCTTCCGTTCGACGCGCCCGGGTTTTATCAATTTTCGATAAATCGTTCATGCGCGTAGACGTACGATCCTCCTTCGTTTTTCTCCTCTTTCTCGTCCCGGCAAATTGCTGTTACTTTAATTGGCCAAGTTAATAGACGTTGGAAAGTTGGAACGGCCAACACTCCGGCACGCGCAAACAGCCGGAACGGCCGATGGTCATTAGCGAATTCCACCGAGTGGAGTTCAATCGTTTATTCTTCAAATCGATCGGATCCGAGGCCGCTGCCAGCCCTTTTCCGCGTCGCGCCGAAACGGGAAAGTGAAGTCCGCGCGGAGATTAACCGCGATCCGCGGCGAAACTTGGGAATTAGGAATGGTCAGTTACAGGGGAAATCGGGAGAGCGAGCAGCCCGCCTACCCCGTCGATCCGTTTCCAAGCACCGCCGTCGCGGCGCTATCGACGCGCCGCGTCGGGGTTCCACGTCTTCTTCTTCCCTCCTTTCTCGCGCCCCAGCCTCCATTCTTCCTTTCCCGTTACCCTCCGAGTAAACATCGCCAACCGAGGGTTTAAACCACGATAACGACGACCTGTCGCCAAAGTTTTTATTCAAAATCCGCCCTTTTCTCTCTCCCCTTTCTTTCCCTTTTTCTTCTCTCTCTTTCTTTCAGTTTCCATTTGTACGCGCCAGATACGACTTATGCATTTATAGCGCTGATACGCACGTACGATTGAATCATTGAATCGCATATGGTAAAACGTAGTAGGAAGGACGTGATTGGCAAGGTGGAGTCGATTTGACTTCATCGAGAGTGGGCGGCGACGGTATTCGTGTAATGACACGCATGGCTATATTTAAGTTGTCGCAAGGTTGCTCGCCGCGAAAATCCGAAATATGACGTGCACGCGAGAAGGAAACGGAGCACGTTTCTCTCGAAAGCTGAAGGGAAATCGCGCGATTATAAATGGAACGTATTTTTACACGGGAAGATCCGCGTTATATGTCCGAGTTCCCTTTATAAACGATTCGCTCGTTCCACTTTCGCTCTCTTCGGTAAAATATTCTCGGCCGGGAAGTAAACCTAACTTACTATCCGCCGAGGAATGTTTGTCCCTTCGTTACGAGTAACGCGATTCTACGGAGAAAACGGACGTCCGGAAATTCTCTAGCCTAGATGGGGAAGTTAGTCGGTGGGTACAAAGACACGAGGATAAAAATATCCGCGAGGGGTGAGTATGAAAAAGATCGCGTAAAGTCGCCCTTCGTCTTTGATCCAGCTTACATCGGTAAGCGGGAGGGAGGGTGGTTGGGGAGAACCGATGGTAAGTTTTCGTAAGTTGTTAGACGATCGAAGTTTCGATTGGCGTTCCATTGCGATGGAAGGTATAGATCCGTTTCTAGTTTCCACCCTTCGCTTTGTCGACGTCCTTCGCGCGACACAATGCTCGTACGCGTCGCCAGTCTATATGGAAATCCGTTATCGCGTTTCACTTCATGAATTCGAATGTTACGAGAGGCAATGAATTTAACGCGGGGTACACTTACCAAACGGAGAAGGACTGGCCGTGTGTTTTACATTCCCCACCCGCGACGCCGTTTGTTTGGGTACCCTGTTTATAAGCGACCGAATTATCCCTCTTCATTGGGTTACGCGCTGGACCGTTTCCGGTTAAGCTGTGCCTCGCGTTTTCACTATTCGTCAGTTAGTCCAAGTATCCGATAACGACGATAAGATAATTATCAGTCCGTCGTACAGCTGATCTAAGCAGATCTCGGTGCGTTTATCGACTCGCGTTTCTCAGAAGCTCGTGGGCGATAAGCATTTTTCTCCGATGGAGCTGCGAGGACGTTGGGACTCTGGATTCTCATGCTTATCGCGAGGAAACCATTGGTCCTTATTAGCGACGAGCTAATTAACAGTTGCCTAGACTCTTCAATCGCACCGGCGAAACGAGAAACCTGTGAGTAAACAATGTTACACGAACTCTCCGCTCGGCGTGCATCTGTCGAAAACTAATCGACCAGCGACGTATTAATTGATTACGTACATTTAGCAGCTGCGTGGAGCGGGTAGTCGGAGAAAAATGTGTGGCTGGCGTAGCGGAAAAGTACCGGAGACACGAGACGCGAGGATATCGCCGGGATCGCGGCAGGGATCTTTCCGAATTTTATCGGACATTCGGCGGGTCGATGCACCGTGTCGCAGGTGGGGTTGCTCTCTTCCATTTCGTCCCGGTTGCCTCTAAAATTGATGCGGTTTCGACATCGTTCCATCTAACAATGGCCGTTGTGAAACTCTCGCAATGCTCGGGCAGCCAGTCGGGCCGAGCAATCTCAGGATGATTTTGCAACAGGCCTCGCTCGTGCGTTCGTTCTACTTGCATTCTGCCTTACCGGTCGCCTAGGATACTTTCACGTCCGGCAAAAAGCCACCGTCCATCGCCTAACTGGCTGCCGATAATTCGATTTTCCGCCGCAAAACGATCCGACCAGGTGTTCGCGACCAAGGAACCGCCGTGTCTTCGTCGCGAGACAGACCGCCTGGCCATCGACTCTGATCGAACAACCTCCTCGATCCTTCTCCAGCCCCATCGGTGGCCATTTTCAATCGACAGTTCGGCCATTCGACGGATTCGTCGTGCGCGTTTTTATCCTCGGTGCACCCGGTCCGCGCAAGAAGCCAGCGGATAGAGGGCAAGAAAAGAAGGGTCATGGGAAAGTGGATGGATCGGAGTTTACAGGAGTCGGCAGAAGGACGAGTTACTGCAAGTTCCTTCATACGGTGGTAACCGCGATCGCGAAAACTAGGTCAGGCCCGTTTTCTCCTTTGATCTCCGAAGTGGTTCGATCGCTCCTTTTTTCTCTGCTCGTTCGTCGTGTCGTGGCCTCTTCCTCTTCTCGCGTTTGGTGGTCAGGACCGAGGTTCGTTCGCCTGGACAATGACACACACGGAGGAGATGATCGGCGGACGCCGGACGGGTCGAAGTTTAATTAGATTTCCCGTCTAGTCGCGAATGATCCACCGATCGGGACTCAACGGAGGCCCATAGTACGGAAAAGTTACGGTCAGATCCACTTGTAGCGTTTTATCGCGCAGAAATTACTTTGCCAACTCCATCTGCAGTAAATTCGGGTCCGCTACGGATATCCCCGGAAGTTTCCCGAGAGAAACACGCTTTCCAATGACTCCGCCGAATAAAGTATGCTTCCACGTTGTCTCCTTTTATCGGCGATTCCAAACAATACCGATAGCGACTCGCGTGCTCGACGTAGGAAGCAAGAAATCCGCTATCCCGCGATGCAATTAGTTATCCGTGTTCGGACCATCGTCCCACGACCGACCTCGCTCCGTCTTTCGAAATAAGTCGATCGATCGGGTTGCAGAACGCGCGATACAACGATCTTGATCGATTCGATCGAGGATTCTAGAGCAAAGAGGGTCGAATTTCGAACGGCGATAGTCTCGAAGATGAAAACACACCGCGATTTCCTTTACGACCACAGAAATACCCAGTTTGCCATCAGATGGCAGGAATAGCGTTCGTTCTACGAATCATCCGGTACTATTTCTGCCACGTCGAATCATCCTCGTGATACAAATTAGAATCGAAATTAACCCTTTGCCGTCGACGACTTTTTCGGCCGGGTCAGGTGCTGATAGGACGAGCTGATTTTTGTCATTATGTCCGGTGTCTTACATGGTACGACAAAATGATCTTACGTATAAATTATCTCACAAAAACGGTATATCTCGATTGTTTATCTATGTTTACACCTTTAAGAATATACTTTATAAAAATTATGATCTGTGGTTTCGTTTCGTGTGATAATTTATCAAACATTGACCAAGATGCATTGAAGATATCTCTTGTCTTCCACCTAGTTTATTTCGATTGGAACAAACTTTGCAATCCTGCTTTGCGGTCGTCGAAAATCTCCCCTCGGTTCGTTTCTCTGCCTTTTTATTTGTTTGCAGAGAATCTGCCAGATCAACGCCGTCCATGAATTTGGTATAATTTACGACAGCACTGGGTTTTCACAGTTTGAACATATTGGGATTATGGGTTTGAAATTGCGAAATAGGAACCATCTATATTCTCTTCTTAATCTTTTATTCCTCAAGGAAGGTGTATGTTTCTTTACGTAACGCAGTTCGTCTAAACCCCGAAATCTAATCTAACGTTTATATAAACAGTCCTTCTCGGAATTCAGATCTTGTAAACCAATAAATTTATTCACAGCTTATATCTCGGATTGATTTTTGGAGATTACGAGACTTCTCTTCAACAGAACACCATACGGAACTATTCGTTTAAAACTTTACTCGTTTCTGCATTGAGATAATTTGTCAATAGCATGACGATCCTTTAATCTCTCCACATCAAAATCACACTATTAATTCTACTATACGCCGCGATGGATTTTGGAAAATCGACACTTCGTATGAAAGGACATCAAACAGCTAAGGAACTTTTCCAATACCCAATAGCACGTTCCTATCGGTTGGAAATAACAAAATCTAACATAAACACCGACTATCGGACTATCGACTACCCACAAAGGGTGAAGACAATCCTAGAATCAAGATTAAGAGCAGACTTTCCTCATCCCCTCGCAACCCTAACAAATTCCCAGCCAGCTACCCTTAAAACTCGATTGTCGTTCGATCGGTGTCCCACGGAGTAGGATGAGAAAATGAACGCGAGATGAGCGTCCTCGTGGAGAGGCGAGCGGCGGATGACGGAGAGACCTGTAGCTCGGTTGACGGTTGGTCCTGGTGCTGCATAAAACACCGGGGACAGGAGGCGGGAAAGAATGGGAGGCCGGGAAACCGCGAAGGTTCTTCTGGTTTGTTTTGGCGGCGGATCCGCGGGGTTTTTGCCCCGCGAGAGCGCAGCATCGCGCGTGCCCGCGCGAGTGACGTCACCCCGCGGAGCGTTACGGACGCCGACGCTCGCGACGCCGCTCGTTATCGGCCGCGCGCGCGAGCGTGTGTAACGCGAGCTGACGAACAGAACCACACGGTATTTTCACTGCTCGTCATCCGGCTGTGCGTCGTTGGTCCTACGTCCCCGTGACGTCAGACCCGACGCTATTCTCGTCCGCCGAGAGCTGGTCCTACGCCCATCCTCGCGATCGCTCGATGAAACGTTCGCCGATCGATCGCCGACGCGTTTCACGGGGTTTCCGCCTGGAAAACAGCGCAGTTTCACCGGTCTACCGGGTGTACCGGAAACCGGCGCGCGTCTCCGTGGCGAGACGCAGAGAAAGCAGGGTTACTTTATCTCGGGAAGCAAAGATGGTGGCCGTTTTCGGCGAGATGTCGCGAGAGATAGGCAACGCGCGTAAGAAAGTTTAAAATAAGACGGTATAAACATCTCGGTTTGAGTCAGACGTTGTTCCAAGTAATCTCTCTCGATTCTCTCGGTAGCCTTGTTCCTTTTTATGGAGTAATTCGGAAAGAGAACCGTACCGAATTAGATGGACGTCGTATCCTCTTTGCCGTCGATGTGTTTCGTTTCTCGAGAGACGGGGTAAGAGTATAGAGGAGTATGGAAATTAGACGCTTTTCCCGGAGAGCGAGATCGTTTTTGCCTAATAGAATCGAACGAAGTAATGGAAGACTGGCGGCGATGGAATCGCGGGATCGGCGCGGTCTGCTCGGGATGTTGCCGAATTCGCAGGCGGGCAATTTACCTCGCGATCGATGCACTCGTCGACGGGTATCGATCCCGTGCAATCGCGGCGGTAGAGATTTTCCTGCCGAAAACGCGTGCACGGACAACGGTGGAAGAATTTTCGCCAGGGGTTGGTTCCGGGGTTAGTTCAGGGGTTCGGAGTGTTCCCTTAAGTACCGATATAAATCAGGGGTGGACTTAACGAACTTCTCCGGTATCGACCAGCGTATTTACGTTGCGTACTCGAAACGCGGGACACCGCTGTTGCAAACGAAAATTGCGACTCGCTGGAAAATTCTTCGGCGAAATGGTAACAGGGACCCCTTTGGTTCGCTGGAACCGGAATATTCCAGCTTGTTTGCCTTATTTCCCGGAAAATTCTCGGCATTCCGGGAATAAAGGAGTAGAACGCGGCGAAAGGAGCGCGGCAGCGACGAAAGAATTAATCGTGACCCGTATTAATTGCTCCGATGGAAACGCGACGAATACGATAAGCAGCAGCTAGACGGGCTAATGGCGGTGGACCAGTTCGAACGAGTAATCTAATTAAGAAAGGAAGTCGTTCGCGTGCCTGGAACGGAAGCGAACTTTTTATCGAATAACAGAAGCTCCACGTCTTTTCCCTTTCCCCGCTGTTTTGTTCGATTTTATGTAAGCCTGACAGATATCGGAAATCTTGCGAGCGGCTTCAACCCCGGAGAAGACCCTCGAGGGACGATCGACGCGGGTAAACCAGTGACGAACAAGTGGATATGGAAGATAGTTATTTCCGTGTACGAGGAATACCACGACGCGGCTGCTATGCAATCCGTTCAAAGACCGATACACCGCGCCGAGGAACACGCGTCCTCGTGTATCGTAATAAACGATACCACCGTTCCTCATCGTCGCTAATTAACGCAGGCTACGAGCAGCGGCGGTCCTGAAAGGAATTATTTCCGACTCGGCTGTTCTAATTCTTGGCCCGACTCGATTTACCGAACGATCGATACTCGCCGGCGACCGTCCTCGGTGATCATTGAAAGTCTGAAAAGGCCACGGGAACGGCAAATTGCGACGGATAAGCCGAAAGGAACAGTGCCCGTTGGAGAAGGAAAAGAGGAAAGCGAGAAGGATCGTCGCGCGCTCGTCTGTCGAGGATGATACGAAGAGACTCGGCTGACCCGGTCTCTCTGCACGGTCCCGTTAACCAGAGGCCTGGTCTTTCGTCCAGGGATGTTGCTCCGACTTGTTTCGGCTGCGATCGCCTGACCGTGTCCTCGCGATAGAGGAAGAGAAAAATCGCCGGGCGAATTAGCGAGCTAGGCGGCGCTAGTTGGTTCCGCGGCGGCTAGTACAAGTCACCATCGATCCTGCTCGTGTATTTTTAACCTCCGATGCTGCTAATATTTTCCCTTCCACGCTTTCCTTCGTCGCTATATTTGACCAGGGCAATTAAAGTTTCTCTTTCATCCGTAGCTTTAACCAATTGCGGTGAACCACTTTCTCGAGCTAGACTCCTCGATTAGTTCCAGACATTTTGTTCCCCAGCGGCGGCCATTACCAACGCGATCTCGTCTTCCGTTCGCCAAATCTTCTCGACCGACCCATCATCATCGCGTTCCGAGGAAACGCGAGATTACCATAAAGGTTTACGTAAACGCGCCGAGCAAACGCGACCTTTGAACGTTCCTCCGACGTCCTTGCGGTGTCCTTCGGCCGTTTGCGTAATATCCTTGGGATATTCTTCGCGCCTCTATCTTCCATAAAAACTTGCGACCTTTTTTCTTTCTTTTTTTTTTTTTTAAACAACTCGAGTCGCCTCTTTGCGCTCGTTGCACAGACGGCTCGAGTCGCCGAGGACAATGGCGACGCGAGGTTTTAACTCGGACTCCGGCTGGCGTTTTGCGAAACAAACGCTGGCGTCGCGACACCTGGAGTACGAGCGCGAGGTACGTAGGTGGTCTTCCGCGGTGATGATAAATCCCCTGCCTTGCGCCCGACAAATGAGCGCTAATTATGTAATAATTAGAGGTAGCCGTTGCGAAAGCGGCGTCGAAGCAGCCGTCAGCGGTCGGAGAAGCGCGACGAAACAATCGGTCGTAACAGGTAGCCTTCCGTCTGTCCTCCGGGAACAGGTTACGAATAAACTACGCGTGAGGCTTTTTTCTCCCCGACGTCCATGTCTTCCGGTCACTCGAGGCGTCTCTTCTCTAGGCCTCGGTCTGCCGAGCATTTGCACGCCCACCTCGATCGCCGATGCACGCGCGTGCATCTCCGTGCATGCACGCGTTTCGCCCGCCCACACCCTCACCCACACGCGCGTCTGCGTGTCACGATGCACCCTGTGTGCATCGGTCGATGGATGATTCGATCACCCGGCAATATCTGTCTCTGATACACGGTTCACCGGTTTTTGGTTTAGATCTTTTTCTTTCCCGTTTCTCTCCCGCTTTTTCCCTCTTTTTTCCCTTCCTTTTCGTTTTCAATCGGCCACGAAAGGTCTCCGGGTGGTAGTGGGCTGCTTTTTGCGCCAGGATTCGGGGTTGTCGAAAGGAAGCTTTGTCCCAGACTCGGTGTTATCACCGCGGAGAGTTTCGACGAATCGCGATTTATCGTCCGGTCGGATAGTTTCGCGTGCAAATAAGGAACGAAGCGTATCGATGCAGGTATACAGGTGAATTTCGTTTCGTTTCGTTCGGGATCGCGTATTTACCGAGTTTTCGGCCAAATATCCCGGGCCCGTGAATCGCATCGCGGTTGAACGTAAACGAAGAGTTCCATATAAGCCGTGAAACGTGGACGCGCGTGTCGGTATGCGTGCACGCGTGCGTGTACACGCGCGTGTGTACGAGAAACCTATAGTCCCGTCTATTGAACCGAGTACAATGAGCGACGGGTATGGCCGCTATACCGGCTAACATAGTGCGAGCTTCGTATTTATGCTCGTGTTAACGTTCCGTATAATCCGTACGGGAGCAGAGCGTGGCTTTGCAGGAAAATATGGACGTGAGAACGTAATTAGGGAACACTTGTGCGTGAACTTGAGTCATAACTGGCCATTAACTCGTTATTTATACAAGACGTCGGGACCTTATCGTGCGGAGCATTAAGCGTTCATAAACGCCGATTTACTTCTTTATCGCCGCATTATCGAGGGGTATTAACGTTGCACTCGCCGCTTCTTAAAGTCTTCATCGTCTCGCGGCGAGAGATTCATTTTTCTTCCCTCTTCCATGCGTTTCTTCGTCGTCCAGAAACAAGGTCATACCCGTGTTCCGTTGCACGCTATTAAACCCTCGCGTGGGAAGAGAACGAGGCTCCGGTAGTCGTCGAACCGTCGAGATTTTCCAGCTACCCGGATCCCCTTCTTTCCCCCATTTTCTCTCTCGTTTTTTTTTCCCCGTTTTTTCCCCCGGTTTTCCTTCGAATTTCCACGATTTCGTGTCCTCGACGAGTGGCGGGCTACAACGCGTAGCCCGAGCTCTGTATAGCGGAACGTGTACGCCGATTGTGTACCACGACACACGTAATAATACTCCATGCCCGTTATCTTCCCGCACCTCTCCTCCCCTTCGCCTCATCCCTCCTCCGCCTACGCGTTCGATTTGCAGCGCCGATATACGCGTATTCCGTGACTGCAGCCATCGGCTGAGCGCGAGTAGTACGTACTACGAATTGAATGAACGCGTCGGTAATCCTCGTACAGGATGTCCAATCAGCGCACGAGGATACAGCGTCGTATAGCGTATCGATTTATAATAACACCCTTTGGCTTTCTTTCTCGGGGCCCCGGATCCCGGGTATCGAGCCGTTTCCAATTCCCAACGCCGCGGACCGGCGCGGAAATCCGCGAGCTTTCGCCATTCAATTTTTACCACCGACTGTACCGGTCTATTTATCGCGGATTCCACTCGCAGGGAGGATGACGGTGGGAACGATCGGTGGGAGATAAAGAGCACGTGCGCGCGCGAGGTCCCGCGAAGCGGAAGTCCTCTCCTCCGCAGGGCCTCTCGTCGCGATCGTCCCGGAACGGGATCATCCCTGCCGGGGCAGATGATAGAGATTTAGTATCCTTTGATGCTTGTTCGCGAATCCATCAACGTCACGGGGCCATGTTTCATCCGAGACGCTGCGCGACGCGACGCTCGGCCGAGGAACGCGCGCGTGTGGCCCAGATCGCGCGGGTCGCAGCCGCACGGAACCGGTAAAAGTTCACGACCACCGTTTCCCGCGAAACAGTGTCAACGCATTAATCACGATCATTAAGAGAAAAAAAGAAACATTTCATTCAGCATGCAGAATTCCCGTTCCGCTCGCAGTCGGCCGAGCGCCGCGGCGCAGCTGCGCCGGTTTGTTACGGCGTAGCGCCATGAGCGCAGAGAGTATACGAGAGAAAATACGAGAGAGCGGAGAAGCGAACGGGGGAGGAGAGGAGAGGAGAGAGAGAGAGAGTCCATGGTATGTATGCACGTGGACTGCTATAGCGCTACACTGCGGTGGGATCGATTCGGCCGGAGGTGGAACCCCCACCCCCATTTACAAGCCCCAATATACACCCCCGCAGCTCTCACCCTCCGTCTCTTTCGCACCCTCGCGAAATATCCATAGGTTCGTTCCTCTCTCCGCCTCCGCCGTCCACCCACTCTTTTTCCACCCTTGTCCCTTAGCATCCTCGTGGTCGTGTTGCTTCTCGTCGGATTTTTTCCTACCCCCTTCCCGCCCGCTCCTCTTCCTTTTTCTTTCGCTCGTCGAAAGAGAAAATACATTTCCTGCCGGCAATGTACGCGCCAATGTTTATCGCGACGCAACGATTATCCCGGGCATCGCTTCGATTATTCACAGATTTCATCGCGCGTGCCCCTTTCCTTTTCTTTTCCTTCGTCCGAGAAAACGCGCGGAGTACCGAAACGACGGTGTTTCGTAGCGTGATTTGCTACTCGAGGTATTCCGCAGAGTGGATGCATCACGGTTCGCGAGGTACGGCGACGATCGATACTGTTTGCCGATGAAAATCGTAAGAAGAAAGTTTAGACTGCGAGGATTGCACGTGCCTCGCGCTTTCCCCTGTCCTTTGTCTCGCGTGAAACGCTTATCGAGCCGCGTATGCGTGCGAAATGTTAACGACGCGAATTACCGGCGACCCGGTGCAACGAGAAATTCTACGTCCGACCTCCTTCGCGATCGATTCTTCCCGAAAGTATTCCGAGCCTAACTCCGAGCGATCAGCGCGAAGAAGTGTCGTGTATCCGCGAGAGCGATGGAAGTCGCAAGATGGATCCCGAGCAAGCAACAATGGCCGATACGCTAGAGTTTACACGGCCACGCGTCCGCGAGAGCGTCCGGCGAATCAGAGCTCCACTACGGTGGATTATTAAACAAGACGCGTAATGAATGGCCGGTCGTGTAACTCCGCGGTTCCCGTTGAAATTCCCGACACCGTTGGCGAATAGTTGGGCCGAGTAATTGGCGGAATTGGCCCCGGACGAGGTGTCGATACGTAATCACGATTGATCGCCGCGATTCGATCGATGCGATTAATTCCCGTGCATCGATATCCGGACGGGCAGAATGATGTCTTTTAATCTGCGAATTTACGCGTACACGCGACGAAGGAAAGTCGCTATAATTAGGAGGCGACAAGGGGGACGGGTTACCGGGGGTGGAATAAAAATAGCGTATCGTAAAAATAATTTCGGCCCAGCAGGTTATAATCCCCGTGGCGTAACGACCTATATAAAAATCCAGTCAATTTCACCGACCTACGAACCACGTCTCGCGCCGATACGTGATTTTTAGTATTAATAGTCGGTAGAAGTGTTTACAACGACCAACGCCGCGCGAGTCTTCTCCCGGTTGTATAGAACGGGAGGGCAGGGTGGGTGGTACATTCCACAGCTTCCAGGGAGGCCACTGAGCGCAGGAGGCTGCATTATATTCCGCTCCCTCGCTCTTATTATGCCAAAGCGACCTACACCACCGTGCGTTCACGGTGTGTCGAAGGCACGCACACACGGTGTCCCGTAACGCGGCGTGTTCCCCGTCGGTGTAGGATGCTAACCCTCTTCGCGCACACACCGAGCCCGTGACGGTCTACAATGGGTATATATTTCCGTGAACACCCGTTTATACTCGTGCGCACGGAGAAAGCGTACGTTGGTCCCCGCCGCCGTTGTTGTCGTCGTCGTCGCTCGGTGTACGCGTGTTTCCGAAATACGCCAACGAGAACACGTCCGTTCGGCGTGTTCGCGCATAGGTTCGCGATTTGCGATTCTGTTTCGCGAGGAGAGGGACCGCGGCGAGCAAAACGAATTAGCAACTGGTACTCGAGTAGTGGGTGGCGTGCACGGTCTCCGCGAGCGTTGCGGTTCAGTAGTGCAACACGATACATGGGTCGGCGAAGGGAGACGAGAAAGAGGAAGAAGAGAGAGAGGGAGAGGAGGAGACAGTGGCGCCTCCTGGACGAGGAAAAAATTCGCTCGATTTACGCCGGATACGCATCGGGTTCGCTTGCTCGGCCGACGAATGCCCGCGATGATATTTACCTCGCGGAAGCTATCATAATGTGGCACACGACGAGCGTCGACGCTGTTCGCGCGAAACTGTGTTTTCGTATCCTCGAGTTCGCCGTGGTGCCACCACGGCCTTGTCTTCGGTTGCTGCGTTGCGCCGCGCTACTATAACCGCGCGTGTATAGTTGCGCCAGCTATAGTCGCACTCCGCACTATGCTTTCCTATAGTGATGCGCCATAGTGGCGCGCGCAGAGAGGATACGAGAAAGCGGTGCCAGGGAGGCTGGGTAGGAACGGAGATAGAGCAGGAGATGCAACTGGAGTGAGAACGAACGGAGATGGCGTTCCAGTCGCCAGCGAGTGGAACAGGGACGGAGGTCGGAGACGGGTGTAGGTGTAAGGGAGACGGGGTTAGATGGGAGCGACCGAAGGATCGAGCGAGACGTGGAAATAGAAACCGAGGAATTTGTGTGAGTGGCTCGCGAAAGAGAGAGGAGGACGGGCATCGAGTAGACCAGGGATGACGGCGGACGGAGAAAGAGAGAGGGAAATACCACTGATGAGAATGGGGTAGCGTGGGAGAGAGGGGGGTAGACGCGAGGAGGAGAGAGACAGAGAGTGGACGCGAGAGAGTGTATACCGGGGCACTGGTAGAAAGAGGGTGTGTTCGTGTAGGTCGTGTTCAAAGTTGCGCGAACGTGTAGGTGGTGGAGCGACGGGGGTAGCGGCGCGGCCGGGGCGGGGAAAGAGAAAATGAGAGAGAGTGGGGGGAGAGAGAGAGCGCGCCTCGGACCTTTCCCAGAAAGCAGAAAGCACGACGGAGCAATATCGCAGCGTCTGCCGGTGTTGTAAAACTGCTTTGATCTCGCGTCTCGCTCGCTCTCGCCGTGTTTTAATATGCCCCGTCTTCCTCTCTCTCGTTCTCTCTCTTTCTCTCCCTCTCTCTCCTTGCCTGCTTCTTCCCGTCCCCTTCGCGGCAGAGAGTTTAGAAAAGCCGACGGAACCCGGGGCCAAGCCGCGTTTTCGGTTCTTTTTCATGAAAATTCGCATCAAGGCCCGATCAAACTGTCCCTTTTGAATGTCTTCGCTTCTGGAAATGTGCGCGCTCGCCGGCAGGGGGACAAGGGCAGGGACGTTAGGCAATTTCCTACGGAAACCGAGGCACGTGTCGGCTTCCAGCGAGGAGAACCAGAGGAGTTAATCGAACCCGCGACGACGGGCTTCAAAGAAACGCCGATGTTTTATTTAAAACGGGCAACGGACCGTGATTTCGAATACTCGAGAAAAACGATTCGATTAACGCGGACGGAAGAGGTTATTGGGCGTTTGGTACGCTAGCACGGTATCTTTGCCCGTCGACCGAGCGTCACGGTCGATTAAGACTGCGTTTGTTTATCGCGTTCGAACCGTTGCAACGGGCCAGTGAAAACGCAGCTTCCGCGCAGCGGCGGCAACGGTACCCGACTGAATTATTTAATCATTAGAGGAAATTGCGACGAAGAAACGGGAATAAGTGTAACGTAAATCGGGTGGTTGGCCAGGAAAGCGGCAGAATTACGATCCTGGCGACTCGCGTGTGTCCACGGTTTGCACGCACCTGTTCGTCGCGTGTGCGCTTACGAGTCGCGACGTATAGCATACTACTCCGGCGTGCAGCACCGGGTCGGGTAAACATCGTTCGGGAGACGTGCAAAATTTCGCGATGTGGCTCAAGAACGCGACCTTGATATTCAATCGAAACGACAACCGGCCACGCGGGTGGAAAAGAAATCGAACACGGGCCAACTTCGGCCCGTTGCTCAATTACGTGCTTACGTAACCTATCGTTCGGCCGTTTGTCGCGATACACCGAAACGTTTAGCGGCAGACACCGCGACGCGTCGTAAAATTTCGATGAGGTTTAATTAGGCTCGTGACGAACCGCGATTCGGTTTTCGGGTCAGCGCCGTTCGCGATCGCGAGTAATTACGAAAAGGATCGTCCTTTCGAGTGACCTTTTCGCTGATTCGGAGGTACCGTCCTCTCGCGTATAGTCGGCTTTTACTTCGACTCTCGTTTCGGTGCTATCTTATCTCGTTGGAGATCGACGACGACGACGACGCGGCGTGTGCATCGCGTAGACGAGAATCGGTACGGGGATAAAGTAGAAAACGTAAGGTTATAAGTAAGAAAGTAAAACGGTCTGAAATTTTTTTCGCCATTCTTTCTTTCTTCTCTTTAACGTAATTCGATAAAAAGGAAGAATCGGACAGAGCTAAGGAGGGATTGTAAATTTTTTAACGTAACATTCCGCAACGCGAACATCTGCAAAGCGACGAGGAGCGTCGAAGCGCCGTGGTAACCGGATCGAGTCTCCGGGCTGCTTCTGTAGGTTAATGCAGCGGCGAAAAATTCGTGCGGAAGCCATCGAGAGAAAGAAGATATAACGCGAGTGCCGGTCGCGCGGCGGGCTGAGAATTTCTTTTTTTTTCCTTCCCTCCTTTCGCGCAGCCACGGCCGTTTTTGATATTTTGTCGCGGCATGAACGTACCATTACTTCCTTGGGAAAAAAACGGCGAAGACGAAGAAGAGGGAAGGGAAGGGAAGGGAAGGAGAAGGAGGGAAAAAACCGGGGGAGGAGAGAAACGGAGAGAAAGACTGAAAGGAGAGAGGAGCACAGGGTTGTGTGGCTGTACGCCTTCTACTTTCGCAGCGTAGCGACAATTACGGGAGTCGCGCAGCCCCGCGCAAGCGCCGCGCTCTCTCGTTCGTTGAACCGTCCGTGAGAGGGACGCGTGTGTGCGTGTGACAAAGAGAAAGAAAAATATAAATGCGAGAAACGAAGAAAGGAAAGTGAAGCGGCGGAAGAGAGGGATAGGACGGGGAGAGAGAAGAGGAGAGAGAGATCGCGAAAGAGAGAGCCGGAGACTCGTAGACAATACCGCGCCAATTCTGCCGAGCAGCGCCACCTATGCAGGACTTTCCACTTTTAAAATACATTACGTCGGAGTAAGAACCGGATGATCGCGTTGCGCGCATGAATTTTTAAACATCCGGATCGCTGCGGGAATATTTAGGTGACGAATATTTAGGTCTCGTTTAACTCGTCGCTAAGTTACATCCGAACCATGAGCGCGTCTTCGATTCCTAACCTCACTTTCGTTCCGTTACTAGAACCGCTCGCCGGGCGACAACAACGATAAAGCAAAATAACCCTGCGCGATTTTGTTTTCTGGATCACGACGAGCACTCGCCACGAATCCGGCGTAAAAGTCGAATGCAAGGGTAATGATAAGAGCGATATAGCCACTTGGTGTACACTCGCTTATGTAACGACGGAAACCTGTTTGGTATAACGCGAATATATCGTCTGTATCAGTGGTTTTCATGATTGTCGTTTTTGTAAATCGTTTCTCGAACGCGATCGATCGCCGTTGTGCGCCGTGGTCCCGAACGCTTCGAGATATTATATCGCGTAGTCCGTTGGACAAACACGGACATTACCGTCGGATGTTTCACCGAGGCTGGTCAATCGTTGGAATCGATAATACGCCGCGATTCCCAGCAGTTACGCGCGATCTTCCCATTTCCTGTTTATAAGCAAGAACTCTCGAATCGGCTGGACGAGAGAGCAGGCCTAGAATTCCGCCGATTAGGCCTCGGAATTGTCGCTGCGCATACGGCGTTTGTTACATACGCAAGGGAACCGTACAGCCACGAGCTTTTCACCGATGATGCTCGATAATCGTCGACTGTCCGCGAGCAAGTGTAACGAGGTTAATTTAAATAACTGGACGGGTCTAGCCGTTGAATCGCGACGCGTCTACCGCGACGCTTTCGATTCTTTTCCAACCCGTGTTTCGTCGTCCACTTTTTCAACCGATACTTTGATCTCGGCGTGGAAAAAACCTCGGCGTTGTATATACTCGAACGGTATATACGTAAGCTACGTGCCAGCTACGTTGCTGCTGCTGCTCCTTATCTACCGCGATTCGACCATGATTAATACAACTTCCGTTATTTCGTTGATTAGAAGGAGAGAAAAAAACCGAAGCATGGATGAGACTTGGGCATAGTTAACGCAAGGAAAGTTAATAATACCGATTGTTAATTTTACACGCGTGTGTACGCGTAGGCGTGAGCAACGTCGCGTGTCCCGGCTGGCGGTGTGTAAGAGCGGGCAGAAAATAGAATTACTCTAGAAAGGCGACGGAATTTCACCGATGTAATCAATGAGCGAACGTTCGAAAAAGCTGTGCCGGCCCGTATTTCGACGCCGTGCGTCGTTCCGTCCACGCGTACGTTTCGTTTAACTCTGTCAGGACAAATACCGTATGGCGGCCGTGTTGGCGGCGTACCCGCGGGCAGGAAAGTTTTTGGGAAAAAGGCCGAAAATAGAGGCGAAGATTGATCGCGGCGAGTTGAATTCCGTTCGATCGGCCGTTGAGAACCACGGCGTTTCGTAGCACCATACACTGTATTACACATTCACAAACACGCATACCGGTATGTATAAAGCCACGCGTATACCCTTCGCTGGTAGTGCGGAGGAGAGAGCCGAGCGGGGCCGAGCGGAGCCGAGGGGAGCCGAAGTGGGCCGAGCGGCGGCGCCGAACGGAATCGTCATCGACGCGGCGTCGAGGCGACGAGGCGACGAGGCAGCTCCGCTCACTCTGCTCCGAGCTGTCGAACGCGACGCACGCGCCTCCGCTTCGCTTCTTCCTTCTCTACGAGTATACTCTCCGCACTTAGAGGCATATTTCCCTCGCTTTCTCGCATCGAGTATTATCATCGTCATCGTCGAACGAGAGAGGAGGCGCCGGGTCTCGTCTCTCTCTCCTTCTGGGAATATTCAGTCAGTCTGTTCGCGAACGTCCAGCTAGTTCCCGCTTCAGCCCGAACAACGAGCTGAATATCTCAGCTCGTTCTCGCGCGTTTCCTTTGGATCTTCCGTGCGAGAAGGCCGCTGCTTCTCTGCTCTCAGTTCTTCTCTCGTCTCGCACAGCCGCTTTCGCTCTTGGACCCGTTCCGTTCCGAGCCACGGCGACACCTCGTCTTCCACGTTAAAACGTTTCCACGTTTAATCCCGTCTCGGCTTCGCTCGTCGTCGCATTATCCCCCTTGGTGTACGTATACTCCCGAAGGACGCGTCTAAACGAAACCGTTCGAAGCCGTGGCCGTGGCCGTCCTTCTTGGAAAGTTCTCTGCCTCGTTCTAGAACACGATTTTACACGCGCGGCCATCGATACATCGGACGTTCGTCGACCACATCGTGCACACGGCCATCTGTCTGTGTGACTCTTCTTCTCGCGACGCGTCTCTCCGGCAAACCTTCCGAGCTCTCGTAGCTTCGAGAGAGAGTTACTCGTAGGCTGGATCTCGTCGGTAAAATCGGGACCGTTCGGCCGAGGGGGCAGCGGTTGTTCGCGTAGTAGCCTCACGGCCGGCCAGACATTGTTGAATGCTGTGCTGCAGCTCGGGCCCCGTACGGTTGTCCTCCATGGAGGACGCCGATCGCTCGGCGACGGATCTCAGGGACGGACGGGTTCGCGGGCAGAATGGAGGCAGCTGGAGTTGCGAGACGACTTAAAGGCTTTGCCGAGATAAGAGATTGCCGAGGTCGAGCCTCGTGTTCGGAGGTTCTTTGCGAGAGGACAGAGTGGTGCGGAAGGTGGTGGAGGGGGCAGAAGATCGTGCGACTCGAAGGTAAAAAAAAGACAAAACAGAGTAAATCGTAAGAGAGAGAGAGAGAGAAAGAGAGAGAGAGAGAGTAAATCGGGAAAAAAAGGGACGGAAAGATCGAGAGAGACCGAGAGAGAGAGAGAAAGAAAAATAGGAAGACGAAAAAAGTGAAAGAAAGAGAGAGAGAGAAAGAGAAAAAAAATATTACGAAAGGAGAAAAACGGTTGGAAGATAAGAACCCTTTTTACACCTGGTTTAGTCGTCGGGAGTTTTCTGGGGTATATAAGGGGTACAAGGTGCGCATGGTAACCGAAGGCAGACAGAAACCTCTCCTCCCCCCGTCCTCCTCCGCCCCTCTCCCTGTCACCCCCTCCCCCCTCTCCGCCCCTCTTTTCCTGCCAGCTTTGAATCAATAATCTCCGGCCAGGATTATATGCAGAGTCCCTTTTATATTCGGTGGCGCGATAAGAAAGATATGGACAGATGAGAGGCGCCGGGGTCCGGGTGCCGCGCATCCTTGGTGCATCCTTGGTGCATCCTTGACGTTTCGATTCGCGGGGACGAAACCGCGGGCCGCGTACCGCGGATAAATATGCCTGATTCCGTTTCATCCTTGTCCGGCGTGTGTTACGCCGTGTCTTTCTACGGTTTACCGGTGCGCGCTATCGGCGCGCGGATTATTGATCCCTCCGTCCTCCCCTTCGGCCCCCTTTGCTTATGATATTTCGAGGAAAAGAAGCAACGCGGAGAATATGATTACCTCGGAAGGGTGTCTCGGAACGAGAATAGTCCGCTTAACGGAATGACACACAGCGATGAATAATCGATCCCCCCGGTGCCGTGTGTCGTGACACGTCCATCGAACGTTAGGCCTGCTACTGCTGCTACTGCTACTGCTGCTGTTGCTGCTGCTGTTGCTGCTGCTCTTCGTTCCCCATTTTCTTTTCGCCGTGTTCCTCTACCGTGGTGTCCGCGACGGGACCTTCTGCGCCACGCTCGAGTTCTCCCACCGGCATCGGCCAAAAAGGGGCAGATTCCACCAGCAAAGATACGTTTCTCTCGATTCGTTCTCTTCGCTCGGATATTCCGCGCGCGCGCGCGCGCGCGTACACGGACTCGTGATGTAAGTTTAACGGATACCTCTGTTTCTTCTTTCACCGCAGATCGAAAGCTTCCGATGGAATCACTGTCGGCCCAGGACCATCATCTTGCCGAGGCCCAAGAAGGTTCCACCTTGCGAGATTCAGCGGCAAAGGCCGCTGTTCCGGCGGCAATAGCATCGACCAAGTCCACCAGTCGATCGAGCGATGACGGAGACCACGCCGAGTCCCCGACTAGCCACGAGGACCACGCTACTACGCGGTCCGGTGCTGATACCAACCAGAGATTCCTCGGCGTAGACTCCTGCCAGACTTCCTACGCTTCCCACGAGGCCTCCACCAGCGACTCTCTGCCCGACGAAAGTCAATTAGATTCTTCCTACATGGGTCTCAAGCTGGGGAAGAGTAAGAAGCAAGACGACGACGACGCCGCAGATGCGAACGTTGCTGCGGACACGAACGCGAGTAGCAAGGTAGACGTGACCAAGAAGGAGACCACGAACGAGATCGAGAACGAGAAAGCGAAGAAGAAAGCGAAGACGGCCGAGGACGAGAACGAAGAAGCGAAGACGAAAAAATCCGAGAACGAGCGAGAACCTTCGAAGACGACAGCGACACCAACGTCGGCGGTCACATCCAGCCCGTTGTCCTCGGTTCAGTGTGTCGACGAACAGACAACAGAGGGTTGCAAAGTGGTGACGGATGGTGGCGAACTCGTCATCTCGTCGCCGTTATGCAGGAAAAGGCCGGCCAGTGATTTCTTGCCGATCAATGCGGAGATCAAGCGGATAGGCGTGGAGATTCCGGAGAACGAGGCGAATCAAGTACGAAGCGACGTGAGGAGGATCTCGCCGGTGTTGGTCAGCCTTCGTGAACGAACGCTCGGCGAGATTTCCTTGTCCTCGGACTCGTGCTTGTTCGACGACGAGAGTCGGTTCGTCTCGAGGAACAACAGGGTCCTCGACGAGTCTTTCACCAGTGGCTGGAGGATAACGTCGTCGAATCTGGACGGTTCGTTTCAAGGGAACCGGGATCCCGAGGCGATAGGTCGGCCCGAGTCAACGACGGAGCATCAGAGGGTCTGCGGGACAGCGACGTCACCGGTCGTCGAACGTACCAATGCGAGCGTCGAGGCGGCGCTGGCAGAGCCCAGCGAGAAGCTCGAATATCCGGACCCGTTCATCGACGAGGACTCGTGCTGCTCGCTGACGCGCGAAAGTCCCGAGAGGAACCTGAACAAGTGCCAGGAGCCGAAACAGTGCGAGGAACCCGTCGAGGAGAGCTGCCCGTGCAACGACGTTATGCCTACCAAGAGTCCTTGCGCTCTGCCGAGCAAGCAGGCGCTCGAGCTGATCAAAAACTCCTTGCCCCGTCTGATGATCAAGCTCGAGCACGTTGATCTTTCGTGTGGCTTGACGAAGGACAAGAAGCGCGCGGCGATCATCTCGACGAAGAAGAAGCAGAAGAGCAGCGGCGCGAACGCGAGGACTGATCCCAAAGACTCGCCGAAGGAGTCGTGTTTGGTTCAAAGGTGCAGCTACGGCAAGAAATGTGTCCAAAAGACTGAGTCGCAGGACCACGCGGAGAAGCAGGTGGACGCTTCCCCGATAGCATCCGGTTCTAAAGAGGCACGAGCCGAAATACACTCGCCTGCTATTAATTTGATAAAAGAATGTAAGGTAATTTTACAGAGGGTAGCCTCGCCGAAGACGGTAAGAGCGAGCACGGAACAGAAGGCGCAGAGAGCGGTGATAGACAAGCTGGAGGAGAACCAGGAGGTGGTACTTTCCTCGCCTCTCTCGTCCAGAAGGAGCTTGCAACCGTTGATACAGCCGTTGAGTAATTTAGATTCGTCCGAAACGACGCCTAGCTCGCCGGAGGAGACGCTGGAGCCTAGCGCCGATGTATCGGAGACCATCGATACGGAAACGGAAACCGAGACCGGCTCGGATAGCTCGGAGATATCGTCGATGACGAGCGCGCGTCTCCGCGGATGCGACGATGACGCCGTTTCCGACCAAATCTCGTGTCGAGAGAGCGAGTCCATATGTTGCGTCGACATTAATCCGGAGATCATATCGAGGTTGGAGCCGGAAAGACCGGAAGCCTTCACCGAAGATTCAGCCGAGAGCCTGGGCCCCCGCCGGTCCCGGAAAGCGATTCCGAGACTTCTTTCTTGGATAGGATACCCGATGATATTCTCTCCGACAAAGAGAAAGGTAATTCTCGAGCGTAGTCCTTCGAGCAATTTACCCGTTCGTACGACAAACAAAAGCGAAAAGAAACGTGCTGCGAGATGCGCCTTTGATTATTCACATCCGAACACGAATCGTTTTCTTAGTAATTCCGACTTTAATCTTTCTAATTGCGCGGCGCAGACCTCGGCTCCGATTGTCTGCCAGGGACATGTCCTGCGACAATTCCTTAATGCTTTCGCGCGGATCTCGTTCCACCGATCATCTCGACGCATTGTATTCGAATTTTCTACGTTTTCCCCATTACCGATTATCCTTCAAATTTTCCTCTCGTCCATTTTGAACCGTTCGAACGAAAATAAGGAAGTACGTTCCTCGTACTCCGCGATCTTTGGCTTCGTCGCCTTTGCTAAGAGAATGTAAAGAATGGAACGAAAATAGGAAGAGTACGAACTACGATTTAAAATAATATCAATATCGACGCGTTTGCTAGACGGTAGTCGCGCGAAAACTGGTTTCGAAACGACAGGAAAAAGGACGACGTTTCTTTTCGCTTTCGTTGGTAAGCAGTAGCTTGCCGCGAGTTGCTGTATCGCAAAAGTATTTGTCGTCTTAATCGATTCGTTCGAATGCGAGGAGAGAACATGCGCCGAGAGGAATTATTGGGTTGGCAACTAAGTGATTGCGGATTTCGAATAAGAAGGAAAATTCAGAATTTTTGTTTAAACGTGTAACTTTATTCGATTGGATACTGTCCGTTCTTGTCGATGACCTTTTGCCATCGTTCTGACAGTGTCAAAATTCTCCATGTTCGTAAAATTTCTCATCTTTGCTATCGAAAAACTGAATTAAACGTGATCTGACATCATCAGCGTTATTAAAAATTTTATCATTTAAGGAGTTCTGCATGGAACGAAACAAATGAAGGTGCAAGATCAGGACTATATAGTGGATGTGACAAAACGTCCAAACCCAATTCCAATAATTTTTTACGAGTGACCAAAGACGTGTGAGGCTTTGCATTGTCACGGTGGAAAACAACACCCTTACGATTTGACAATACCGGCCGCTTTTCTTGAATTGCATCGCTCAGTTTGGCGAGTTATTGAACGTACACGTTTGAATTGATCGTTTGGTTTTGTGGCATAAGTTTAAAGTACAAAATTCCTTTATAATCCTGCACTGACAGCATAATCCTTTTTTGGTGAATCTCTGCTTTTGATGTCGTTTGAGCTGTTTCATCTTGCATCGATCTCTTCCGATTAACGTTCTTATAAACTATCCACTTTTCGTCGCTAGTAATTAGGCTTTTTAGAAATGGATCAATTTCTCTGCTTTTCAGAAGCGAATCTCAGATGCTAATGCGTCGCGTCAAATGAATTTCCTTAAGCTGGTGAGGGAACCATAAATCGAGTTTCTCGACGTAACCAAGCATTTTTAATTTTTTTTCAATGCAGGTATGCGATACATTGAGTTTCTCCGCAATATCACGTGTTGTACTATGACGATCTGAATCGATAATGGCCTTGATATGGATCTCATCGACTTCAACTGAACGGCCAGATCGTTGAGCGCTTTTCAGTGAGAAATCACCAGAACGAAATCTGGCAAACCAATTTTGACACTGCCTTTCTATCTAGGCTTCATTTCTTCAGGCTTCATAATTTCTTTTGTGCTTGCGATACGTTCTTGTCTTTTCGGAAGTAATACGATAAAATATGTCAGAAGTGCACGTTCCTGTTCTTTCATTTTTAAAATGGAATAAAAACAAAACTGAAGCGCTAATCGATATGATTTTTTTTATTAAATTAAAGGTAGAAGTCTAAACAATAAGAAAAAAATACAGGTAGATGCTTTGACCATGTTAACAAAACAAAAGAAAGCGTAAAGTCCATCTATCGACAAAATCGGCAATCACTTAGTTGCTAACCCAATACAAAGAACGATGTTATTTCCTTTCAGCCGTGAATCAATTGGAGGACAGCTTTGTGGCCAATGCGAGTGTACCCGGTACACCGCAGACGCCGTTGACGAACTTTTCCAGTCCTACGAAGAGCAATCTGAAACGAAGATTGGTGGATTGCATGGAGGGAGCTCCTAGTCCAAAGAGAAGCACCGCGGCGGACGAATCTATGAAAAAGAAACGCAATATCCAGTTCGACGCCGTCACCGTCTACTATTTTCCTAGGGCACAGGGTTTCACTTGTGTGCCTTCTCAGGTAGAGGATTCTCGACGATCTCGAGCTGCTAATTGGTTGCGAAGGAAATCTGTAATATCTGTAATATCGTAGTTGTAACGTGTGCTAAATCGATTTATCTTTCTCAGGGTGGCAGCACCCTTGGCATGAGCGCGACTCACACTCATGCCGAACGGTTCTCGTTATCGGAGCACGCTACCGAACAGAGGCGAATTCATCGTGCTAGACTAGCTCAATTGCGCTCGGAGCGCGCTGCAAATTGCGTATCCGAAGCGGCCTCGAGCTCCGAGGATCCCAGCGACGATACCGACGAGGAACAGAGCGATAACGAGGAGCTGGACATCGATAGTTATTACTTCCTGCAGCCGGTGCCTACGTGGCAGAGACGAGCTTTACTCAGAGCAGCAGGTGTACGTAGAATAGATGCGGTGGAGAAGGACGAGTGCCGTGACATTAGAGCTAGCAGAGAACATTGTGGTTGCGGATGTAAAGGATACTGCGATCCGGAAAGCTGTCCTTGCAGTCGAGCCAATGTAAAGTGCCAGGTTAGTATACATTCTGGTAGCTTACACGATAGAAAGTTGTTGCAGATTGTTGCGAGAAACAAATAATGACACGATACGTATAATGTATGTCAATAGGTTGATCGAGCGGGTTTCCCATGCGGATGTACTCGGGATGGTTGTGCGAATAGTTCAGGCAGGATCGAGTTTAATCCGGTACGTGTACGAACGCATTTCATTCACACTCTGATGCGGTTAGAGTTAGAAAAAAAACAACGAGAGGAGGAAGGCGCGGATCACGATGCTTCCGACAATCAAAACGGCAGAAGCCCGTTAAGAGAAATTAATTTGGGATCGGTAATGGAAAACAGGAGTCCGGAATCGTGTCTAAGCGGCGGTGGCTTCACGACGCTCCACTACGAGAATCACGACGCTAGGGATGCCGGGTCCAATTGTCAGCCGGAAGTGCCGGGTACGAGAGAGGATAGCCTGGATCTTTACGCTATTAGAGATGATTGTTATCCTAGCGAAGACACTGTCGATGGTACGCAGGGACCTCAAAGGAAACTTCATCCTGAGTTTAGCCAAGCTTTTCAAACATTCTCAGGCCAAACAAGTGCCGGAGTAAACTTTCAACAGCCTACTTATCAGGATTATCAGCCTTACGTTAACCTTCCTTCTACATCTAGGGTGCAATTTCAGCCGCAATTCCAAACGGTGCCAGGAAATCCAGGGTTCTCACACTATGCGCCTTACGGACAGGACACCGGATCAATTCAAGGGAACTGCCAGGTCCATCCCGGACAGCACTCTTCCAGCTACGAAACTAGCTTCGCCCAGGACGAAACAACCGGTTCACAGTACACGAATTTGAACTCGGTACAGCCAATGAACACCGTGGTTCAGCAGATGGGTAAATTGGAACCGTTCTCGGAACTTTTGTCCGGTAGATATTCGTATTACGGTGAAATGGAGCCCCCCGCGCATGGTACTTATCATGGGAACGGAGCCAAGGTCGATGTAGAGAAGAACCAAGGTAACGAGCAACAATCGGAAAGTACGGAAGAGTGTGACGAAAACTTTGGGGAAATTATTAAAAAGTCAATGGTCGAGACTGTATCCGCTTAGGTCAAACTGTAGATATGATGAATCGTCTATGTGCAAGTCCGTCAAATGTTTTTGACCCATAGTGATTTATAACGAAAGGATAGAGTAATTTCGGCGAGACTAAAATATCTCGCCGAAAGCCTCGCGGGTAAATGAAAAAAGAAACAAACAAAAGAAAAAAAAAAAAAAAAAACAGAAAAAAAGACAAAAAAAGAAAAAAGAAAAGTAACGAGGAAGTATCCCGACTAGGAAGGAAATGCGCCGGTACTTTGTTATACCGGTTATATTCTTCCATGCGTTAGATAAATCCGAGTAAATTGTTTATGTGGTTTTCGAACAGAACCTCGCGTTCTCCTCGAGAATCACTTGCGGCTACCTACGACGAGTCCCGTGGATGTCGTTAGAAAAAATTGTACGGATACGTGTGCGTCCGCCCGGGATGGAAGCTTGAGACATTGTCCTTGTTCCTTTATTATAAAATTGTCGATTGTATAATCGATCGGGTGGATAAGACGACGATGTTCTCGATAAACGCGAAGAGAATCCGGGGCCGGCAATTCGGCGAAGGATTTTCGAGGGAAGGTCTTCGTCGAAAATCTCAATGAACAGTCTCATTGAAACGGCAAGGGTTCCGTAACACGAGTTACGGATGAAATTCAACGAGGTTGTGACCAAGAAACAACATATGGGATCAGCTTAGATTGCAGTTTATAATACTTAACTTTAATACCTTAATCGTAGGATCGCGGGTCACGCGTCTTTTTAAAAAAGAAAAAAGAGAAAAAGAAAACCGAGTTTTCGGGTCCGTGCGACAGCGGCGATGGCGGAAAACTTAGTATTTATTGCGGCAGCGAAATCGAAGCCTGTTCGTTTCGCTGATCGGGTCGGAGGAAAGACACATGCATGTACACACGAAACACATTTATATACGACCGCGAAATGTGAACGATTGTGATACTCGTCGTGCATATGTGAAAATGCAGTTTTGCCAGGATCGTAGGTTAAGGAAATAAATTATGGGACTTTTTTATGCCAGTTAGTAAGGAGATCGAGTTTGAATGGTTTTTCAATCAACAGAAGATGGTAATTGACGATAGAGAATAGTTTTTTTCCTCGTGTGGTAACGAATGCACACGCATCGCGGTTACATACATGTTCCCAATGTTAGAGAAACTATGGTTGGTTGGCATACCAAGCGCACGCTGTCTACAGAACACATAACGTTAAGCCGATGTATATTTTTTGTTTTCATTCGTTTACACGACGATACCTTGAAATTGCATGGCCCCCTTCGAATATCACGCACATTTTACGAATATACAAGGAAATGTGGAGATTTTTTTTCGACGGAGACGTTTAGTTCTATCGGTTGTCAAGGTACTTCTCATGCTCGAACGGTCGACGGTTCAATTTCGTTCTTCATTCGCAATTTCAAGGTCAAGCGTTTACGCGAACGACATAAACAACAAGAAACCCGCGCGGAGATTTTCTGATTTTTCGAAAAAAAAGCTACGAGATAAACAAAGAGTCTGGCGGCAGATACGGCTTGTTCAGGCGTTCTTTTGCACACCCATTGTTATTCACCTTGTAGATTTTCAGACACAGACCTCTTTAGCATCCCGGGACGTTGATCGCTATACCCACGATTAATTGAAATATTACGCATAAGAAAACAATGATAACGACGATAGTATTAAATTTATACATACTTATTGGACGTGTCAGCTCCCAAGCACTTTTGACGATCTTCTATTTCCGTGTTTTACACTGTGTTCATCGTCGCTGATTGGTGCCTAAAATCGTTACGTTTGTTGTCAGTGTACAATGATAACGAAATCTGACTTTCGAAAATAGAAGAAACGAAAGGAACGTAGATTTATCGTGTTGATACGTTGCGAGGGATGTGACACCTCCGTATGACATAAATATACATATAAACTACACGTATGTAAGTAACTTTTAGATTATTTGAGTAAAAAAAAGGCATACATAGTTGATAGCGTTTTATTAAATGTTGTGAAAAAGTCTCTTGTCTGTCGTGTAATGTGTTGTCTCATTACGTGTGCGTCTTTTCGTTCTTTGTTATTACGTCCTTTTATACTTGAATTACCATCCCTGTCAAGTTCCTTTATTTATCACGTTGTTATTAGGTTTGGAAGTAGTTAGCAGAAAAATGTGTTTATGTGATTCCTTTCAATGTATCTTACCAAGCTCCGTGATACTATCCCGTCGTGTACGAATCGCTTTAGTTGCATACGTATATATCCGGCCACGAATAATATTGCGTAAAGATATTCTTTCTATATTTATATGTACTTGTTCTTATTTAATATTGCGATAATATGGAAATTACAGAAGATGAACGTGTATTTATTACTACTGGCAAGATCGAGAGAGGAAATTCGTTAGGAACTACGTTATCGGGACGTTTATTGGAAATCGGTAACGGCGGAAACATTCGCACGAGTACTAAAACGACGCGTCTCTGCAAGCGTGATTCGAATATCCCGCTGAATTATTCAAATTTCCTGCGTTAGCCCGTGGCTGCGCGCGCATACCAAACGTCAACATGGCGTCCGCAGCGGGAATCCTGTGCGGTTAGCAGGGACGTTTATTCGCGATATATTCGGAATCGTAACTCGTATCGGAAACGGTGGCTGGCACGGGCGATAGAGGTTCGAAACGGTAATACAAGGGACACTCCGTACGGCGGGATAGTTCGATTCCTTTGGAATCGTTTCTATCCGTCGTTCGTACGCCGTATGGAGTGGGGGGCCGAAGCGATGGAAGGGAAAGCATTAGCGAGTTGTCGAGTTGAGTGCCGCTGCAAGTTAGCGCCTGCCCGTGAGCCTGTGCGGAGGTTAGTTTTCTCGGTGCGGTAAAATTTATTATTCGGTCTTTCATTCCTGTCCGGTCGGTGAAACGCGAAAACGAGGGATCGAAAGTAATGGAAGTGGCGTGTGGTGCGGGACGCGTGTTCATGGCGTAATTCAAAAATTCGCGACGCTTTCGTGAGAACGGTTAATACGACGGCGTGCTAGTGTCGTTGACGTTTCGTGTGTCAGTGTCCTCTCTCTCTGTTTCCCTCTCTTACGTTCGCCCTTTCTCCGCTCGATCCTTCTCTATCCCGTCCCTTCTATATACGTTAACCATTGTACGACAAGCCGCGTCGTTGCTGCAATGCCCGATGACAGGTGCGAGGCGCTACCATTGCTGTCTGTTAACGAGTCCTTTCAGTGTCCTGCGAATTTAGGATACGCGGCAGAATGACGAGCGCAAGGTTGTTCTACCGGAAGGGCGGCGAAGAGGACCGAAGACGACGACCACGACGACGTTCTCGAATTCCCTCGCGCTAGCGGTGGGCTATGAGCGCTGACAATGGGGACGACTCCTTGGTAATTATCATACCTTTCTCTTTTTTATTCCTCCCTCTTGTTTCGCCTCTCTGTCTGTCCCGTCTCTCTATCGCGAGCAGTGAAATACGCAGGTTGACAGAGCGCGGCTTCGCCGTGCGGAAATAATCGTGGATTTGAAAGCTCTTTCTTTCTCTCTCTCTCTCTCTCTCTCTCTCTCGTTTCCCTTCCCTCTCTCCGTCTAACGTAACGCGGTCACGAAGGAAATATTCCTGCTGGCGGGAATATTCGTAGGAAACGTATTTCACTTTCGCGACGTCGATCAAACGAGTTCGTCGCGATTCTAAAAGGAAACAGACAGAGAAAAAAAAGAGACGAAGAAAAAACGTAATAAAAGGTAGGAGAGAAATTACGAAATACCCGTCAGACGGAAGTTTGCTTGCGGTAATTTTTTTTACGTAATCGACCGAACCGGAAGTCGAACGTTTAAACAAGAAGATCGCGAAATTCCACGGTTGCGTCGTCAGCGGGAATCGATTTCGATTCACCTTGTACGTAACGAGCTCCGACCTTTTGACAATTGCTAACCACGCTGACTAATCGACTCGTGTGGGATTCTAAGCACGAACCGTCCTGTTTAAATTCGGTACTTTCAGCCAGCGAATTCAACCATATATATATATATATATATACAACGATCATCCGATCTCGGATAACCGAGCGCTATTACCGTGAGTTCTCGTAGACGAGGAAACGCGACTATTCAAAATGGTCGAAAAAGGAATCGCAGGCGGTAGTAGCGCGGGACTGTGCTCTAATCGCTAATAGCTCGAACGCTGTCACGTGTTTCCCGACCACGTGATCCGAGTGGACAGACTCATCTGCAGCGAGTAAAAGTAATTTCTCGCGGCTAGCGATATTTACTCGCCCGATGGCCGGAGTTGCGAAAGCAAGCAGCGTTACGTTTCGTAAGTTCGCCACTGGTTAACCACGGGACAAAATGGAACGAGATTGGAATACGATTTTCGTCCGGGACGTGGTTTTAAGTTAGCCTCGCATCTCCAAGGATCGTTCTAGCGTGGTAAGCAGCGTCGCAAGGAGCGTCGTTCGCTGCGTTTCTTTTTCACATTACGATCTGATTCTCGACGGATTCGAGGCGAGTCGTATCCTTCGGTCAGGTGGGTTCCGTTGACCTTTGTTCCCGTGCCTCGTGCACGCAATGGCAATGCAGCGGACAGCTTGTAGTTCGATGGGAAACACGTTCAATAACTCGAGAGTCAATGAAACTCGCGCACGCCTGGCGCACGCGAAGGTATGCTTACTACCGCGGGATGGCGTTCTGTTTATGTTAGAAATTAATCGGTCGACCATATCACTCTCGTGCCTTACGCATCCTTCGTTGCCCCATAGGTCGTAATTAGAACGTCGAAATTCAGTTTCCACCGATTCCTCGTTATACCGTACTGCTACCGCTACAGTCTCGTGAGCACGAATTAAACCTAATAACGATATAAATTATCTCTCCTCGTACTTTCGTCCGCGGTAGAAAAATGAAATTCCGTTCGGCGGGAAGTTTCCAAACGAGAAATCGAGCCACGGGGAATTTCGCTGGCAAAGGTCGATTTGTAGGAAAAATAACTCGCGTTTGCTCGCGTTTTTTTTTTTTTTTTTTTTAAGGATACTCGTTGTTCGAAGGTAGAGCGGTGCTTCCTGGATGGTTTTTAGCTCGCGAGCGTTAGGAAACCGTGGTTCCAACGGCGGATTTCCTCCGGACGGGAAAAATCGTTAGAATCGCGTGGGTCCCGCGCGATGGCGGAGCTCTGGATCCCGGCGATCTCGAGGCGATTCTCTCGCGATCCGCCCGGCGCTATGAGAAAGGCAGGGCGGCATAACGCTTATGAGAATGCAAAGTAATACGTGTCAAGTCTAACGAGGCGCGTCGCGGAATGCAGGAGGCGAGAAAGAAGCGCGGGCTTCGCGATCGCGAGCGTAGGAACGCGTGGAGAACTTTTCTACAGGGTGGCCGAGGAAAAAGAGGCGAAACTGTCCCTAATACCGGGAGTACCGGACGCGGTAAAGATCGATCGTTCCGCGAGAAATCGATCGGTCGCGTGGTTAACGCGCGTCCTCTTTTTTTCTCCATTAGCCAAGCGTGTCGGTAGCTTTATCGAGCGCGGTGTACCGCGATACACCAGCTAACGATATACTCGCGATATATACTAACGATATACTAACGATATAATAACGACAGGGAGTTGTCGGATTTATTTTTTTTCCCCGGCGAGCGATGGTCGTGGGGCGAAAAAAAAAATGTAGATGGAAGAGAAAGTGAGGCTAGTTTTTGCGCTCTCGATGGACTTCTTGGCCACCCGGTATACCTACTCCGATTCCCGACTTGGGTCACGCTTTCGTCGAAAAGGAAAGGGAGCACGTTCGCGGCTGCGGCATAACTGTGACGATTCCGTGGCGATATGTAAATCCGAATATTCGAGCGGCGTATCGCGTGGCCGTGATCGAGGACAGAGATACGCAACAGCGTCTACAGGGTGGCCGGAAGGTTGCCGCGAATTCGCGCCTTCGGGAAACACGAGCGTCCGATCGGACGTTCCTCGTGAAGGGAACGAACAAGGACTCCGACGCGAGAAACTCGAACGATAAACGAGTCGATCCGGCGCGTTCGTGGATGCTAGACGTGCCAATGCCACGGGTACTGTTACTTCTAGTTATTCGACCCAAGGTGAAGAGAAAATCTACCTTCCACTCCTACGGCAAGACTGGCCACAAGTCCTCTCTTCCGATCTCTTGCCTTTCCTCGTCATCCGATCGCCGGTTAGAAAGCTGCGGAAAATATCGTCCATTTCCGTTGACGGTTCGCTCCATATCCACGAAATTCTTCGCTTTTTAGGAGAGATGGGTAGAAGGATTCTCGTGGTTGGTGGTAGAACCGAACTGGAAGCAGGTACGGTTCGAATAGAAACTTTAGGGGCACAAATTTACATTTTTTGGGTGTAATGATGAATTGTCGAAAAGTAATGCCAATTGTTAATGTTCTCACAAGTTTTCTCTTCCGATTTTTTGCTTTTCCTCGTCATCCGATCGTTGGTTAGAAAGCTGCGGAAAATATCGTTCGTTTCCTTTGACGATTCGCTCGATATCCACGAAATTCTTCGCTCTTTGGTACAGATATATAGAAGGATTTTGGTAGCTAGTGGTAGAACCGGACTGAAAACAGGTACGGTACGAATAGAAACTTTGGGAGGCACAAATTTCCATTTTTAGGCTGTAATGATGAATTGTCGAAAAGTAATACTAATTGTTAATGTTCTCACAAGTGTTCTCTTCCGATCTCTTGCTTTTCTTCGTCATCGAATCGCTTGTTAGAAAGCTGTGAAAAATATCGTTGATGGTTCGCTCGTTATCCACGAAATTCTTCGCTCCTTGGTAGAGATATATAAAAGGATTCTCGTGGCTAGCGGTAGAACCGGACTGGAAGCAGGTACGGTTCGAATAGGAACTTTGGGGGACACAAAATTTCCATTTTTAGGGTACAATGTCGAATTGTCGAAGAATAACGCGAATTATTAATGTTCTCTATCTATCTACGTTGTTGAAATTTTCATGAAATGGTTAGGATAAAACAAATATGAAATTTGAAGGAAATCGGGCCAAACACAAGTACCACGGGTGAGAGCCGTGGTTGTTAGATACTAAACATCGCGAGTCAAGTTCGTGGTTGATTTTCGCGTTGGAAGCAAGTGGCTGGTCATGTCCGACGTCGCTGTTGACTATGGCACGCGCCATCGGAGCATAAACGGTAAGGCGAGGGGTTAACGACCAATTATTCGAATTACAATTAACGGATCGGCTCGAATTCGTTCGCTGCTCCACCTGGAATCCGAAATCCCGGAGATTTCTCCGATAATAACGCTACGTCTTCTAATAACGAAGGCAAAGAGTATAAAATAACCACGAGGAAAATTTCCAGTGTGACCTCTCTCGTGGTAACCGGTCTGTTCCTCGAAAAGAGTTTAGAACTCGTAAAGGAAAAAAATACGTCTCGCAACGCGTCGTAGCAGTTCTTTTCCTCGCGACACAAGTGGCACACGTGACGTTAGTCCGGCATCGTCCTGCGAGAAAAATTCCTTTCGAAGACCCCTTTCGGGACGAATGTCACGATATACGTGAAAATATTTTTACTTTCTATAGCGAAAGCTACTTGAAATGTAGCGAAAAATAATTTTAGCATTGTCATCAACGTTGTACGTATTTTTTAATTCGGAGAATTTCCCTTAGATTTGTAACTTTTAATCGTTTATTATATAACGAATGCGTGGTTAGCTTCGTTTCTCGTCCGCAAAGGGTTTAAAACTGCGATACATTCGCTTACGCGTTCTCGTTCCTTCCTGGAGCGGCTAGAAAAGAGGAATTCGAGGAAGGACGGACCGAGAGGGTATAAAATAAAATCCTGTCGGTCCGAGGATCTCACGAGCAAAGTGGCCACACCGGGCCCCGGTGTAATTAATCGTACAGGATTCACGCGTTCGAGGATCCGTATCGGTTCAGTAGGTCGAACCCGATCCGGCGTCCTTTTCCCAGCGCGTTGGCTCGCGCGAGAGATGGACTCGCGTATCGGTTTCAGGTTAGAGAAAAATACGCGACCGCGTGCACCGTGGCCAGTGGTCCAGGATACTTTCACGTTTCCGTTCGGTCGGCGTCGACGAGCAACAGAGAGCACCGCGGGAAACGCGGACGAAGAGAGAGGAAAAGGAAAGCGACGGAGAGAGAGAGAAGATTCCTCTCGTTTCGTACCGAATTCTCAATGGACATCCGCCTTTCTCACGATCCAGCCACGCTCGTGAGAAGATCGATTCGTGCGAAGCGCGTGCTGGAGAACTGGAGCATCGCGGAACACGCGTCTTTTCCATCGCGCTTACTCGCCTTTCCCGGTCTGCCTGCGTCGATATCCAGACGGACGGTGCAAGTGTTTGCCCAGCACGGATCCGCCGCGATGGAAAGGCTTTCGTTTCCAGGGGAAACTCGATCGGAAGATCGCCGAGCAGCTGGATCTCGCGCGATAGACCACAGACAGCTGGAAACCTCGCGAGTTTATAGACAAGCCAGCTGAAAAATCCTCCAAACCGCGCAACGGATTTAGTGGACACTACACGATAAACAGCTGAAGCTTTTTGTCGATTGATCTACCGAATAAATCACACTTCTGTCTCGTAAATCTTCCGCAGAAAGTAATCGATTTCGCGTGATAAACAACTGAAACTTCTCGCGAATTCCATAGATAGGGTAAACAAGTGGAGCTTCTTCTCCGTGAATCTCGAAACTTGTCCGTAAACTTTCAAAAGGAAGTCCGGATCGGTTTCAAGGGATAGAGAAACGAAAATAGGAAGACGAGGGTTAAAAATGTTCCTGGAAACAATGGCGGAAAGCGGGTGGGTTCTCTGTCGGAATTGGAAAGTTGGAAACTCGAGTTAGAGTGTCGCGGAGGCTGATAAGCCTCGTCCCTTCGAGAGGAACGCGCGGGTCGTGACGATACTTTCGTAATCTCGTTTCTGTCCCGGCGGATTTCGCTCGGATTAGCCGGGTCCGAGACATTAGATCCACTTAAATCGTTTAACGCGATTTTCCGTCCCGACGAAGGACACCGGAGACACCGGCCAGACGAAGGTCGTAGCTTCTATTCCCTCGAGGATTCGCGGCGAATCCGGCCGATCGTCCGTGGCGAAATAGCTTCGCGTTCTTCCCACCTGACCGCGTAATTGCCGCGAACGGAAGGATAGAAACGCGAAGCCCGGGAGAACGGGGAATCGCGTCCGAGAAACCGTGTCGGCCATTAAAGCGGCGAAGGAAACGTTGCGTCTGGTTCTTGCGTCTGCCTCTCTCCGCGGCTGTTATCGCGGTTTTATGATAATACGTAACGCGAAAGATATAAAACCGCGTGGAAACGGAACGGCGATGAGGCCGAGAAAAGGAAAGACAAACACTCGGTGGCTTGGCTCGCGTTTAAGAGGCTCGAAACCGCAAAAAGGCCAGACCCGCAGACGTTGATCATGCCAGTGTCTCGTGGTCGGCCAGTTTCTTATTGGCGTTGCGAAACTGCTGTCGGCCTGCGAGAGCCAAACGTTTGTACAAATGGCCAGGGCTCGATTACGGTGATTAAAACATCCACCGGCTACTTTTGCGGAACTCGGTGGACGGATATCGGTTGTTACCCGGCCGCGACAAACGACCATCCCGCGATTCCGCCGCGGAATTGCTCCGCGAATGTAAACGACTTTCTCTTTTTTCTACCCGCTTGCAACATTCGCTCGGTAATACCGATACTCTTCGGCTTGCTGCTCGATCGGCCCACTCGTGCGCGGTCTAAAAATATCCGCCACTTCCAAAATCGATGCCCGGCTGTTTTTCTTAAAATAGAAAGGACCGTTATCGATATTAACCCTTTGAGGTCGAGAGGTGCTTTTAATTTGCTTAATGCGAGCCCGGAGTAAATGCAAGTCCAGAGATGCAGGTGTGTCAAATGTATACACGTGCATATATAGGAAATCTACGAGCCGATAAACGATATTATTATATCGTACACGTATATCGAGCCACTCGAGCGTAAAGGGCGTTTTTAATCTTCTTTCTTTTAACTTTAACGTCAAAGCGGTAGGTCGACGTTGAACCTTCCATATTTAAAGCGAGTTTCTACTTTTTTATCTCGCGGAGTTAATCGCCGATCGATTCGGGAAACCTTCGGAAAAGCAGCTCGTAGGAGTTTCACAGATGTTACACTGGAAACGTCAAAGCAGATTGATAATTAACACTCGAAGGATTGAAAGCTGTCCATCGATCAGAATTTGAATTTTAATCGAAATTCTAGACACGCGTGTACATCGGTCTGTTGCCACCGAGATGGACGAGATGGAAGATGGAAGTTCACCGCCGGAGACTTGACCGACTTGAACCGGCTAACTCTTTCTACAGATTCGACCTTGGTCGCAATATCGTTTCCGCGAGGACTCGATAGCTCGGACGCTCTCTCGCGACTAATGGCTAACTAATAGACAGCTGATAGACTGCTAGACGTGCATAGAGCCTTGGGAATATCGAGAAAAGTCTCCCTAGATCTTGACAATTTCGGAAATGTCATTTATAAACAGGGAAGGAAATTTCGGAAACCTTGGGATTCGAAAATTTCTCGACCACGATCGGATTAAGATTAAGAACGTTTGTTCGCGTTGAGATTTCTTCGCGATAAACGTATATTTATCCATGATAAGATTAGTATAGCGTGTACTCGCGTGTGCAGTGATGTAATAATTTATTTATCTACTCGTTAAACGGGATAAATATCCGTTAGCGTGGCAGAAGATGGAAAAAGATTTATAAGGTACACAGGAAAATATGAAACATAAACAGGGGATCGCGTTAAATTTAGCAATTCGTGAGAATCCTGTTTTGTATACACAGTTACTAAATAAATTAGCGGTGTTCGCAAACAAACGTGGCCAAATGTACAATACCAATTACCAGTTGAACAAAGGCATAAACTGAATCGGAGTTGGCTAATAAGGACGAGCAGAAGGGCCTCGTGGGTTGCATAGAAATTAATCGAACCAAGGAGGCGTGAGCAATTAATCTCGTTATTGATCAGTCAATAATATCTATATGGAAACAATAGAGCAACAGCGTTGGTCAGGAGAAATCTATATTGTTGGCGATAGGGTAAGCCTTTTGTCATCGTTTGCTCTAGTCAGTCAAGACAAGTCAAGAATAAATACGCGATTTCCTAAATTCATATTGTTCCGCGTTACTCTGTTATCCAATTCCGCTAACTCGCAACGATGACGTCAGGGATCTCAGACATTACAAACTAGTAGTGAGTTTCGGCTCTCAAGGACCTTTGCTATTGCATCAATGAATCGTGTGCTGAGTTTGGGTATAAAAAGCATTCTGTTTCACGAAATCGTTCGGTTCCAAGCGTGATAGAGCACGTCAGTCGTTAAAAACGTTATGTTTTGTAGTAATCGCAAGAAGGAACACTCTGAGATCAGCTCTTTCGACTGAATCTGTATTTCTAGTGTTAATATTCGTCTCATGATTCGTACAATACCTATCTTTATGGAGACCCGTCAGATTTACGGGTAAAGAAAGCTACGTATTTTCTTAAAAAATAAGACCATGAGTTTAATTTAAAAACAATTACGATATTAACAAATTTAATATAAGATGTTTAAATCTATTGATACTGTATAATTGGAACAACTCACCCGTCAAATTGACGGGTCCCGTAAATCTAGTGTTAAATAAAATTGTTAAAACAAGGAAACAAGGTCTTCGTATATACATTTTACAATGTAAGATCGCAGTCCCTTGTCCTATATCACTCTCTAAGAGTCTGACACTGTGAACCTCGGACAAGTGGCACATCTGGCACTCGTCTATCGTCTCTCTGCAACGGTTCGAGATCTCGAAACTTTCCGATTCTCGCACACCTCCGTTGCCACTCTATCAACCGATCTCGTAGACACCTGGCCAAAGTAGAACTCCGTGGAGTTTTCGCGAAAACGCGAGTCGTGGGTCGTCGCGTGGGCCCGTGACTCACGACACCTACGTTCGTCTGAAATCGCTCAAGGTTTCCCCGCGGTGCAATTCGGCCGAGCGATTTCGCTGGATCGGCGAACGAAAGCGCGACGACCAGTCGCCGTCCGTGAAACGAGCCGAGATTTCGGATGGAAACGACCGGGGGTACAGGGAAATTAATTCGTAACAGCGACTCGGTTGAGCGTAAGACGATTAAATCAGTGGGCCACCGCTGCTAATTGGATGCTCGCTCGCGCGAACGACCGGGTTCTACGGCCTAATGACTGAGAACCGAGCAGGTTGGCCACCGCTGCCGTTCAACACGTGTTTCGTATCGCTCGTTCCCGCGTGAAAGTGGAGAAAAGCTTTCGCGGAGACGTGTCGGACACCGATCTAATCGTCCTTGGATCCTGGCTATTTTTCACCGGGACCTTGATTCCCCAGGAATTCCCGGCTATTCCTGGAGAGATCCAGGGAACTCGAGGGAATTAATAAATCGCGTTCGCTCGCGAATATGTCCGAGCTGAACGTCTCCGGATCGTTGACTCGTTCGCGTGAGTATTTATCTCGTAACATCGGGTTACGATAATTTATTAGCCTAATGTAATCGAAAAATTGCGAAACGCAAAGGAAACTTTCGAATAATTGAAGTAATTTTATCGCGATTGATAGTTGATAGCGAGAAGAGTAGTTACCAAATTGTATTCCTCTTCGCTGACCCTAGCTAAAACGCTCCGAAGAACCAACAATATTTATCTTCTATCGTTGTCCGGTAGGACAAACACCACGGTTGCACTCCAAATATTTAGACTCGTAGAAATAATCGTTAGCCGGTCTTTTATCCGTTGTGTCGTCGCCTTTATTTATCCGTTTACACTTTGTTGGCTGAAGAGCGACCGAGACTCGTTAGCTCGAAGCAACTAGGCGTTATTTACACAACAAAGGAGACACACACCTGTCTCCGCGGACAATGCGAATTATTCAGTGTTACCGATCCTCGAAACACACCGTCGTTGTGCTCGATGTTGCCCGTGTTCTCCCGCGAGACACTCATCTCGGTAGAAAAATTTCATTTCTACCCGAATTTCACCGGAACGTTGTTTCATTGACACCTGTTATCCCGATCGATCCGATGTTTGCCTGTTTGGCAGAGTTAGTATAACCTCTAAGTTGGCATAACTGTTTCGGAGGATCGTAAATCCCATCGGCGTTATTTCCTCGTGCCATTACCCAGCTGTGGCATAACCCGCTATCGATCAAACGTCTCGCGATTAAGTTCTCGGTTGTTGCAGCTATTGGCTGGAATAATCGTTAATCGACCTGCTCCGAGCACCGATGATCGTCTTAACCGCGAGATCGTTCCGTTACCCGGTTTCCTCCGTATCGGGGCTGGAAGTGGCGGGACCAGTCAGGATGCCCGGAAGATTCATCGGGGGCCAGGTGTCAGGAGAGGAAACGAGAGAATCGGCGAGGCGAGAGAGCAAGGAGGTTAACGAACACGGTCTCGCCGAGGGATCGGCACTTATCGACTCGGTTCAGCTTTCTAGCCGATGGCCGGGCGCGTGTACGCGCGTGCAGACGCGCTAGAGCCGGCGATGGTAGGAAAGTAAACGACCTTAAGAACCGCGGAGCACAGGCCGGATCGTAATTACCGCCGGTCCAAAAGCGAGTGGCTATGAATAACGAGGTTGTTGCTCCAATACGCGCGGACGTTTCTCGTTCACCGTTAGCGTTTTGCCCATCTCTTGCCTACGAGCCAGAGAGACGTCTGGCTAGGCGTCTTTCCCGGAATTTTTATCCGCTAATCCTGTTTTGTTCCAAAATCGCCCGACCAGGCGTCACGAGACCCGATCTTCGCCTAGCATTCTCGACGAATTTCGCTGTGAAACGGTGAACGCGTTTCAAGATTCTTCGCGTGTAACGAAATGGTAGATTCTCACGATTAGGTATTTACGTCTATCTTATTAGGGATTGTCTACTCGGGTAGATAAGGATTTCGACTTCGACGAGATTCCTCGTCCATCTTTCTTTCGATCGTAAGAAGTTTGTTCCCTGGAAAGTGATCTAATCGGTGGTTAATCAAGGAAGCTTCGATCTGGCTCGATCACGCGAAGATTCGCATGTCGATTCGAGCTCAGAGACGAGTTTTCAGACGAATTAGCTTCGCGGAGATTTGTCCCGTGGATCTCATGCGAACGAAGGAAGCGATAGATCAAGGAATCGTTAATTACTGGAGATCACGCGAGAATTCGCGCGGGAAAAACAGAGGATCAAGCCTCGCCTGCTGTTCCATCCGCGAGGAGATCTCGGAACGCGTTTAACCCGGGCAAATTTTCATCCGTGCTCTCGGCAAACACGCGAGGATCCGTGTGTCGAGATCGACGATCGGCTCTAGCCGTCTCTCCGCGAACAGATTTATCCCGCGGAAGATTTACTCGCGTGTGGCGAGTGTTTGACTGCGGCCTGCTGCAGCGACTAGCCGCAACGGATGTTATAATCGCTCGTAGGGTGCATCGATCCCGTAATTACGAGATGACACGGCAGAAAATCTCGGATTCCTACGTATCAGCTTGTCTTGATCCTCGCCGCGGCTGTAAACGAGCTAAAAACCATATGGAATCCAATCACGGTGATGATTCACGGTAAACAGAGTTCGATTTCCATTGGCTGCTCGAGCTACCCTGTGTTTAATCAGCGAACAATCAGGACGAAAGGTGTTCGAGCGAAAGATCGATCCTCGCGGTAGTGGTAGAGTTGTTCTCTGGCCGATTGCAGGGGCGAGGAGCGACGCTATCGATCTCGCTTCCTGTGCCCTCGTGTGCCCTCGTGTGCAGACCGACACGAGTGGCCCGCTCGAGTACCCGTACGGGCTAACGAGATTTACCGTTCGGTGAATCGCGGGATAGAAGCGAGACGAGGCCAGGCCAGACGGAAAGCAACGCGTCGACGGGAGAAATACACCGAGTCACGTAGGTACTTACGAGATCACCCGCCGCGACCGCAAACGCACCGCGAAATCCGCGAAAACGTGAATTTCACGTTTCGATCCCTGCCCTCCCAGAAGCCTGTACGGTTCCACGGTCTGAGACGCGTCTGGAAAGCGCCACAGGAGAGAAATAAATTTCGAAGAGAGCGCGCATCACGCCGCCGGTGGAAATCGAGGTGGCTCTGGATCTGCCGGCCATTTCGTTTTTGCGCGAATTACTATTCCGCTTCCACCTCTGTTTACCCAGAGAATTATCGATTTGCTTAGTCACTTATCCGACCAGGAGGTGAAACGATACTGCCATTGGACACGTGCTTAGGATTCTTATTAACCCGTTTCGGACGTTGCCATAGGAATCTGGGGAAGAGCGTAGCGGAGGATAGGATGGAAATTTGCATAATTACAGATACGGGTTATTGGATCCGTGTCAGCATACTTCGTGACATACTTGTGGAAATTGCATCGATCGTTTCTCAGTGCCGAAGCAAATCGGGGCCTCTCTGTTTTTTAACCCTCTGAAACGCTGCTGCACGCTTTCGCGAAAGAAAGCCTGCTTTATCGCGTTTTCAACCTGCCTCGACGGGATTACAAACGAGCGTGGAAAGAAGAATTTTCGAAACGATCCTCGCGTTTCGCGGAATCGGGATTCCAGTCACGGCCGATTAACAGCGAGAGATAACCAGTTCTCTGTTACCTGCAGTCAGCTCCGATTCTCTTTCCATTTCCGAATCTCGTTCTTCCTTCTTTCGCCGAGACCAGTTTCCCTCTAGGGTAACCAATTTCCCGCTTTATATTTATCCCCGTCCGTGTCTTCTCGCGGCCATAAATCGGTTTGCCCGAGTTATGCCCGACTGTTACGCGAACTGTTGCGACACGGTGACGTAGGTGGCTGTGCTTGCGTCACGAGTCCGCGACGTCACCGTTGCATTTATCCCGCGGTGGCGATTCCGCTAGGAAATAAGCGATAACGAGTGAAACATAGCCGGTCACAGTCCACCGCGATTGTTCATCGATCCACCGGCTCGTTCAAGTTCGTACCACGTCGTCGCGACCCTCGCAGGACTCGACATTGTCTAGGGGTGGCTTTCAGACGCCTTTGTGCCCGCGCGAAGGTCTCTTTCGATTCGAACCAACGATCGATTCTCGAGAATTTTCCACTCCACTCTGCCACTCGCCGAGTGGCTTGCACCGAGAGGCGAGGAAAATCTTTCTAAAGAAATGCACGAGGAGCGAAACATTGAAAGAAAGGAGAGCTCAAGGTGGCTAAACGATCTTTCTAAATTTCGCGTTCAACGTTATCCTAGTCACTCGTAACGCGACACATAATCGATCTTCCAATCTCTAGTTCCATTTTCTAAGATTCTCCGTGTGTCATTCCACCGTAATGTGGTAAATTAGAAAATTCTCTCCCATCGTCTTCGTTTCGAGAATCTCGCGAATTAACCGAAGGATACGGAAATCTTCGTGTATTTATTATTTATTATTTAAAAACTCGGAATTTTCTCGGAAAAGAAGCTCGCGTCGTTTCGTTATGCTTAAAACTTCGGATCGAGAGATGTTCGAATAGAAAAAGGTTTTCTCGCGCAGCTTTTAAGTATCACGCGTTGTCTTGCGATACAGTCTGAGCGAAACATTGTAAAAAGAGCCGAAGGTGGCTAAACCACCAAGCATCTTCCTATATTCCGCGTCCAACGTTGTCCTAGTCACTCGTAACGTGGCACGTAATCAATCTTCTAATTTCTAATTCCATTTCACCGTGATAAATTAGAAAATTCTCTCCCATCGTCTTCGTCTCGAGAATCTCGTGAATTAACCGAAGGATGCGGAAATCTTCCTGTGTTTATTACTTAAAAACTCGGACTTTTCTCGGGAAAGAAGTTCGCGTCGTTTCGTCGCGCTTGAAACTTCGGATCGAGAGATGTTCTAACGTAAAGAGGTTTGCTCGCGCAGCTTTTAAGTATCACGCTGGTTGTCTCGCGACACGGTCGGAGCGAAAGGCATTCTTTCATCGGGACAAAGGTGGCGTCGTAAAAGAAAGTGGCGATCCGCTTGCATAATCGTTGGTGTAATGACATATCCGGTGGAAAAGGCAAAAAAAATCGGCGCAGATGGTGTGAGGGCCCCGGGAACGGAAAGACCGGCGCGCGTTGTACCCAGCCACCCTCGCGCGGCACTCTGTCACCCTCGAGCACGATGTGGGGTGAATTTGATGACTCAGGTTGCTTTATACGGGGAATGAAATTACGCCCCGTCTCACCATAGGGACCATTGTCGAAGAGGAGACGGGCAAACATCTCGACGTTGGAGTAGCTGCCAAGCTTCGGGCAGCTTTTCGCCCGGCCAAAGCGTCTCCGACGCCATTTTCCCCGATATTTCGAATTAGGATTTATCTCGACGTTCCTCCAGCTTCGAGATCGTTTGCTCGAACCACGCGAATTCGGGACAATCCGATAAATTCTTACGGATTGGCGCAGTTTTAGGGTCAACCTGTGTAATCTAACGTAAATCTGCCATAAACGCGCGACAGAAATATAAATCTACCGATGAATGATAAAAATATAACAACTCTGGCCGAGCAATTAGGCCACCCTGTATATAAGGTCGCAATTACGACTAAATGTCTGCAAATTTTTCGGGTCAACCTGTAATCTTCTGCAAATCGAAATGCTAAACGAGTAAGAAAGATTGATACGAAAGCACCGATAAATGGTAAAAATAAATAACCGTAACGGAGAAATTAGGTCACCTAGTGAAATATTTTTAAAGAAATTGATACGATCGGGAATATTTATTTGCCATATTTTCTCTGTCTCGAAGAATAATGTTTAAATGTTTAAATATACCAATAGTAATAGGGAGATAGGTGAAACGAAATATTTGCTGGCTCCTACTCGCGGAGGAAATCCTCGTTTAATGTACCCGTTTAGTCGGTATCTAGATAACGTCCCCGATTACGCGTAATCGTGGGAGACAGTGTCGAGTTTCCAGGATTCGTGTAGAAAGCGTGACCGAAAGGAAATCCCTCGGATTCGAAGGGGACCGCGCGAGCGCACTCGCGTGGAGACACGCATAAATTGTTCAGCGGTAACTGCCGGCTTGATTATGGCATTATCGGCACGCGATCCGTATCACGGAAAAACACACGAAATAAACGGATTCATGCGTCTGTGAATTCTTTTAGCTACCCCGAATAATTGGCCTCGCGTCTGTTCTCGAGTGCGTGTGCAAAGATTTGCAACGTTCGACGCACTCGGAGAAACGTGGCTTTTTTACACGCAGATTTCTTCGATCCTCGCCGATGCGACGTGAAATTTCCCTTGATTTACGCGTCTCGGCCAGGAATCACGGTAACCGATGAATTCACACTTTTCCTCCGTCTTGTTCTATTTCTTTCTTTCTAAAAATCTCGACTAGCGACCTTTTCCAACGTACGTAGGAACGCGGGTCTCATCGAACGGTGCGATCTTCAACAAAGTTGACGCACGATCTACGTCAGTCGATTATATTACAGCTATGACGCGTTCCGGATCTTTTTAGATAACTGCAGCGTAGGTTTGTTTATTAATCGATTTACGGCGCTGCGTTCGTTGCGCGCTCGAAACGAACAGGGTTCCGTTATCGTTACGAATTATCCGATCGTAAATTGATACAAGACAACCGTTGTTTATTTCGAGTGCGTGCGAGCGATAAAATCTAGTGGGCACGGAGGAATCGAATTTATCGATCGAGTGCCGCTGGTTCCTCCGATGGTAATGTCATGCAGCGACTTTATCCGTAGCGTGTGACAGATGCCAGTACCGTATATAGGCAAACGGAAACCGGACGTTACATGGAAACATTCTACGATGACTAAAAAATGACGCAAATTTTTCCACTCGAATAATACTGACTCTAAAACGAATCCCTAAACCCTATCTTCCATTCTCGAGACGCTTAAAAAATCAATCGTAATTCGATCGCAAAGTTTGCTTCGATATTTTTTCGTAAACAAATCGCTGTATGTTAGCGTAGGTGAAAAATGGGAAAGGCTGTTAGCGAAGGCAGAGGCTTGTACACGGGGCTGGTTTGTTTGTTTTGTTCGCGTCCGGAAGAGACGCAGGCCTGCGGCGTGTGACCGTGGAGGAGGTTGGCGGTGGACAGGGACGAGCGACGAAGATTTACGTCAGTGGACGGCCAACGGTGATAATGGAGACGAGTGGCGGACGTAAGAGCGTGGTCAGTTCGATTGTATTCAGCCGGTTCGGCGGAATTGCGTGTTCGCCGGGGAGTCAGTCGTTGTCGGGACGGCGAGCGGTGCGGTTCGGTGACGGACCGACGGACGGACAGTGTTGCCGGCGTGAAGGTGGTCGCGTGACCGTTTCCCTCCCAGTTTCTCTTCCATCGGCGACCACCTGTGCTCCATCGGCCAGCGCCTCGGCTTTTCGGCGTGGTTGCTCGCGCGTGTCTCGTGCGTGTGCGTGTGCGTGGAACAGAAGTCGTAGCGGCAGCGGAGAGAAAGGTACGAGGGCAGGTGTCGAGGTATACCAACTTTGCCGGGGATTGAGTCGTGTTTCTCGGGGTTCTCGGCACCGCGGCCAGTTCCTCGGTTCTTTGTTCGAACGCAAGAGATTTTCTTCCCGAGTAACAGGCAGCGGTGAGTGATCGACGTGTTATCGAACGTTTCGAGTTTCGGTTCGGGCACAGCGTCCTACGCGAAGCGTCGCGTACCAACGTCCGACAGGACTGTTTTTGTTTTCGTTTTTCGCTCGTGCGGTTAAGCGATAGATCGATATTCGTAGGCCGTGGAACGAGCTGCTCCGTTTACTACGGGTAGTACGCGTTTCCGTTTTCGAGGATAAACATCGGCGAACGGAATCACAGGTTAGCAAGGTTGCGGTCGCGGGCATCGTCGCAGCCGCGAGATCTCGCGAAGATATCGCCTCGCCGTGCTTCTCGTATCGATAGAAATTTCCCGATAGCTCGATGGAACACCGTTTTACGCGATCGTTATTTTTCTAGGCTCGCGTTACTATATCTTCTCTCGATTACGCGACTACGCGTTATATTTCTCGGACTTATAGCAAATTAATAAAGCATTTACCCCTGAAGCGACATTGTCGAATGTTTCTCGCTGTAACATAACACTGAAAGACTACGCTTCGTTACACCCTATCCCCTTTATCAAAAGGAATAACCCTCCGACCAATCATGCCGTTCCATTGACGCTGGCGTTTAAGCCCCGCGGTGGAAATGTTTGTCGTGAAAGTCGAGCCGATGTCAATTCACTCGATTGAATCATTCAATTTGTTCCCACGCGTATTGGCGCCTTGCAATTGTGCTTTTATCGTTTCGGCCCGATGCCTATCGCGCTGCGCTTTATCTCTTCGTTATCGAACCGTCGATAACAAGGACGCGAGCAGTGCTTTCGAAAACATTCCTTTCTCCGTTCGTGGACTGGCGAGAGTATCGGTTTGGAAACTGCCACGAAAATGGCAGTTCTCGATCGTTCCGACAAAGGAGGTTAGACCGGCTTTCTCGAGCCTATCTCGTGCGGACTCACTCGGCCTCCGTGGACGCGTAAAGAGCTAGGTAAACTGTTATCGGAGCAACCGGAGCCGCGAGGTAAGGCCGCACAGTGGTATCGAGTGGGTTCGCCGGTTCTAGGAACGCCATAGTGGAAAATCGAGCGCCTAGCTGCGCGTTGCTCGCGCCGCGCACTTCCACCGTTGCGCGCTAGCCGATCGCGCACCTATCTATCAACTCGCCTATGACTAATACCTCTGTTACGCGCCACCTTCCAACTAATCCGCTTCTTCCCCGTTGTCTTAATCGGCCGCGCAGCTCTCTATCGCGAAAAATCGAACTCGCGATCGTAACGCGCGGAAATAGACGATTACGCCAGTTCCACTCTTTGACCGACCAGCCTCCCGTTTCGGCGTACACCGCGACGTTATTTCAAATTCTCCACGCTTCCCGCCAACTTTTCTTCCGAGGACTCGGAACATTTCCCTTTCGTTTCTCGCAGCGGTTTTTAAAATCCTCGTTATTTTTACCTCCTTTCTCGATATTTCTTTGTTTACCGTCAGCTGTTTTCTGTCTTTTCGAATTGGTAGATAACGGATGATCCAATTGCAATTGACAACAGGTGTTCGTATAGGCGAGGTGTAGGGTATAGTTTTCGACGTTACATTGAATTTCGTTGCTATAACTAACCTCGCGTTCCTAGTCGCTTCGGTCTATCGATAGATCTTTCGACCGTGACCCGGAGACTCTGGTGAACCCGTGGCTCGTGGTTCTCGCGCGAGACGGTGTTTCCGAACGAAACGGACAGGATATCGATTGCCTGGACAAAAGGTGAACGGATATGAAAGGGGTACTTGGAGCCGAAAGTTGGGACTCGGTGGACCGGATCGGTGGCAGGGTGGCACGTGCATCGTTCTGGCGTGTCGAGGAACGCAGAAACGGAGTAATTTGGTCGAACGTTTGGCACGGTTCTCGGGACGAACGTTTACGAATCGGGGATTAAAAGCGACGAGCCGCTATCTCGCGGGCCACGGTCCAAACTTCGCGGCGGATAACCGCGGAAAGAGAAGTCCATCTCGAATGGGACCCCTCTCTCTGTCTCTATCTCCGTGTTTCCCGCGCCGGCTGGTTTCTCTCCTCTATTTTATCGCTTCTTCCGTTTTTTTCTTCCACGGGTGAGAAGAGAACTGAGGCCGGGCCAAGGTTGACGCATTCTCGAAACCGGATCGGATATGCAAATGCGACTGTGACATCCACGCGCTGGACCCGACCTTTTCCCTTTCGTCCGCTTTATCACTGGAACGAGCCTTATCTGCCCGCGGTCATATTTAATTATAGCCGCGTTTGCGTTTATTTACGAACGCCGTTGCGCAAGGGAAAGGAGAGACGAGGAATCGGGAAACCGAATTAGTCGGGGAGCTGCGTGATCTTTGGCGTTTTTCGGGTCTACAACGCGTCGGAATGCGGCCTTGCCGAATGCCAAACCTCGGGATCGATCTCGTCCAAAGCGATAGAATAAAATCACAGAGAAAAGAAACTCGCAAAGTAAACGGACTTTACGCGAGTTTATCGGAAAGAGTCGCTCTGGCAATGGTAATAACAATAATCGTTATCGTTTGGTCACTCGTCTCTATAATTTTTCCTCTAATATCTTCCAAGGTTTCCTGATATTTCTTTCGCTTTTTCGTTACCTCGGTCGCTTGACCAGTTTCTGTTGTTTTAAACTCTTGGAGTGTCCAACCCCGGGTTCTCGACTCGCAGGGGTGTAAGACTTCTAGTCCTTTAGTCCCGACTTCCGGGCCTGTTCTCGGCCCAACGAGTCGAGTAAGTAAAAGTAAACAGACTGTCAGGTCGATCTTATTCTCGCATTTGTCTTTCCATGCTCGCTTTCCTCGTTATACTTGGCGTTTCGGGTTTCGACGAGCCGACTCCCCACGACGAACCACCTGGTGAGTCTTCCCCGATCGCGTGTAAGTAAATGGACGAGCTGTTGATCGCGTAGCAACCGTGGAGAATTGTCGAAATCCTCTCGCAGATGTTCCAATGAATTTTCAACATCCAATTTTCGTCTCTGCGCCACGTCGACGCCATTCGTCTACACAGACGGAGATACAATGCACATCTTTCATAGACAAACGTAACAATACATTGTTACGATCCGAGAAATTGGCTGGTTCGAGTTGGCAGACCGTCGTAGCGTTTCGTGTCGCCGACATCGATTAATCCGCGATCGTTTGATCCCGACGCCGACTTTTCGGATAGGTCGCTTTCAGCGATCGCGTCTCGGTCTGGCTTTCACGTAAAACGCGTTTGTCGCAGCAGTAACAATGCTCCTTTGTACCCAGGCAATGCATTGTATAACGCATTGTATCATGCGCTCTTTCAATTAGCCTCTAATTCAACTTTCTTCGACATAATCTTCCGTTCTGGAAGACTACTCGGAGAAACTTGGCATTTTATCTTCCTCCGTTCTCTGATCTCTGTGTTGCTAGAAGATTGGAGCGAATTGTCATCGTTAAGTTGTATTTCCGTTCGAATAATTCTATCATAATTTGTCGAGGGATTGAAAGGAATTGGAAGATTCGTGCGATACAAAGTTTGGTCTCAAAATTATTACGTTGTTCGGAAAGTAATTTCCTTTTTTCCCAATAGAGGACCTAATTGTATTTCTGCACAGCCAACTTCACACTTAAGCCCCATAAAAAAAAGACACGAAATGACTTTGCGAACAACTCGATATATTCGATTTCGAAGTTGCTGAAGAAGCAGGATCGCGAGCGACCATTGTTCTTGCGACCTTGGTGCATTTTCACGATCTCGGTCCCTTGGAAGATTAAGGAACGTCTCGGAGACAGCCAGGTAGAGATTATTCGCGGTTATAAATCACTCGTGCCCGTTTTCGTTGCCGGTCTCGTTCGTCGCGAGGAAGCCTGACTTCGCGACATTCCACGTGATTCGCGGAATAGTAATTGATAGCCACCTATGGCGACTCGGACAACCATGATTTCGCCTTTGCTCGAGATTACGAACGCTAGAAAATTGTGCCGAATCGAGTTCCTCGATTCACCTGGTGCATCGTAGGTTGTAGCTTGAAATTAGATGGAATTGCTCCTCTGGCTACGTGGACCGACTATTTACTATCACTCCCGACCAGTCGTAATGCACGACATTTTCCACGAGAGTATCCAGGATGCTCTACGGGTTATCTAAATTATCGTAAAAATAAATAATCCCCTACATCTTAACCTTTTGCACTCCGAGCAATTTTTAGTATCACCAACTTCGGGTTAGTTTACTCTTCCTGTTAGCTTTTATAATACCAGTCGCGTGGCATTTCATTTTCATTGGTTCTTTGACTAAAGGTATATCGGTGTAATATCTATTAGTAAGCGTATGGTAACCTTGTGCTTTGGGAATTTTATCTAACAATTTTTTGTATAAATGCAGTAGAATTCTAGAATCAGAACGGTGACAACGAAGTGCAAAGGGTTAATTCAAATAAACGAGAGAAGATTCGGGTTTTTTCGTGTCGTTAATTGTTAACTTTGTGTTTGGTAAGTTTATCGGAGAGATCTGTCTTCACCGACACGAAATCTTCGCGCGAAATCGAAGGATAACGATCGGTAATCGGCGAATCGCGGATTGGAATGAGTTTTCTGCGACGCGAAGAGGAAAACGGTCATCCTTGCGAGCCTTTGGTCTCGTAAGAACGGTTGACAGACGAGCTTGCGTGCAAACAGTTCTGTTAATGGTTACGTCCTGCGGCGGATGACACGACGCGTTAACATCGTGACCTTATGTTACGTATTTGTCGAGTGAGGCTGATCGTCAGTCTTCGTAGGGAGTCTCTATCGGGACGAAGTCGATCTACGATTTAACTTCGTCCAGATAGCGTCGATTCTTCGTAATTGACCTTATCAAAGGAGCCATTTAGTTAAAGCAAAATTCTCCCCACGAACGATCGCGCGTCGGAGTGGAAAATTTACGATCTTCTCGCGTCAGAGCGGGGCGCGATTGTTCGGAAATATTCGCAACGGCCGCTTGGAAAGGAACGATTTACCTGGGAGTAGAATTTTCGCGGGGAAACGAGCGAAAATAGAAGGATCGTAACGCAGTGGCTCGAATACGCGGTCTCCGATCGGAGGTTCTCGAACGATTCGAGAAGTATTCGTTGTGCCGCGCGTTAAATAAGAAAATAACGTAACAGCCGAGTCATTTGAGCCGCCAAATGATTCATGCTCGCATGAAACGCGCTGCAGCTTAAAGCACACTTCCTGCTAGAGCGGCCCGCTGACTCCCTTTATGGACAATAGCTAGGTTGCATAATGCACTTGGATCGCCTGCATCGCTCGAGATTCCAGATGAGAATTCTACGCGTAACTCGTAATCGATCTCCAACCCTCTTCCCTCGTTTCTCTTCCTCTTCATTCGGGATCAGCCTGGAATCTCCCGAAACCGTTCCAAATTTCGCGCGTAGATTCCCTACGGAAATTCGTAGAAAGCCGTAAAAATTAGCGAAAAACCGCGCGCGAAGAACGGAAGACCTCTTTGTTAATTCCCTCAATTGCGCGGGGAATGCTCCTAAAACTGTGGTTTCCGCGCAGACCGCGTTTCCAAGTCGTGAATCACCGAGATATCGCACAAGTTCCTTTGGTCCGAGTTGTCTACGACTCGCGCGAACGTTACGCACACGGTGTGGACCGGTCGTTGATCGAATTCGCGAACGCGTGACGCGAAAAACAAGCGCGGCGGAAAGGGCCAAGACGACGCGACGAGAGCGTCGGGCGTTCCTCGTGGCAAGCGGCGACGGGGCGTTCGTTTTATCGAAACGAGGCGTCGACGGGCATCGACACTTTTATCGAGTACACCAGCGTTCTACTCCGACGTTTTAGCCTCCACCTATCGACTCTTCACCCGATTCTCTCCTCGCCCTCTCCAATTTTGCCGTCCGTCTCGCGGCGCCACGGATAACCCCGTTTTTCTCCACCGAATTTCCTTCGATCGACCTCCTTCCCACCGAAAATCCCGGCAAATCGAATCTTCTTCTATCCCTTCTCGTCGGATCGTTGTGCAGTTTCGAAATATCCTCGCGTTTCCGTGTATCCTCTTATCGTCGGCGTTGCGGTATCGCGTTACAGCTGCGTAACGAATCGGCACGTGGGAAATCGCGGACACGGAGAATGGCCGGACAGTCATGCATCGCGGATTAGTTTGATAAATCGAGAAAAAAAGTGGTATTAATGTCGGCGAAACTGGTTCTCAGCCGGCGGTGACGAGGCTCCTCGCGATGTTTCCTCGGGGAATCTCGTGTCGCTCAGAATCGCGATTATGTCAGTCGATACGCGAAGTTTCGCGGAATGAAGGGTGCTCACCAGAGGATCGAGTTTAGCGTAGTTCTTAGATTTTCGCGAGTTCCCGTGGTATTTTAAATTAGAAGAGTCACGGGGTTGCGAAGGAAACACGCGCGGTTTCCGGCCACTTCGAGCGACTTCGAGCGGTTTCCAGCGGCAGGAAACGCGAGCACGCCCACGCGCCAGCGACATCCTCTTTAGCAAAAACGCTTTCCGCCGCTCGTTCCTTCGACCTTTCCGATAGACATCCAGTCATCCGTCCGCTCGTGGATCTCCGTTTCATCCCCTAGTTTCATCCCTCCGTTTCATCCCCTCGATCGAGGGCGCGACCTTTTCCGTGACCAACGATCGATCCAGCTCGCGAGTCTTCGTTTGATCCTTTGAGTTTCCCGGAAAAACGGATCGACGTGGGTGGTCAAAGAGCTCGGTAATTTGCCGCGAAAACGATTCGTCGGGACACGTGTGTAGTTTCTGGAGAACGTCGATTATTCGAATCAATCGAGAGAACGATTTTCAACCCTTTGCGCTCGACACACGAGCCTCGGTCGCTATTTCATCGGATTCTAAAGTCCGATGTTAATTGATACATCGCGTTTAAAAGTACCCAACGATGCGTGGAACGTTGGAGCGAAATAAAGAACATCGTCGACTTTATGGCAGAAAGTCTTTGAATTACTATTTTTATGTCACGAAACAATCGCAGAGTGCAAAGGGTTAAACGCCAATTTGTTGTTTCCTTCCAACTTCCCGATGTTCTATTAGTCTGATAGAATGATATTTTCAATGTCGTCGTGGAAATAGTACGTGGACTAGAACATCCCGTCGTCGTTTGCATCGTTAACGTTTAGAATTTTATTTTCATTTACGTTTAATCGCGATCATCGAGATAATCTGCGAATTTTTCAATTCTTAATTATTTTCTCGGCGATTAATTTAAATAAGACTCGTTCCCGCGAGTGGAACGGGATTTCCGTTCGAAGGGTAGTCAAAGAAAATTGCTTAGAGTATGTTGTCGATGATACGGAAGCACGGTGCTGTTTAATTAGCGGATGAAAAGGATCCGGAGAACGGAGCAGCTCGAGAAAAAAATGCGATTTCGTAGTTAAACGCGAGTTTAGTTGATCTTCGTCGACGATCGCGAGTCGCACTTTCAACGCATCGATTCGATTTCGATGATGGAACGATGCACGTCGTCGCTGTGGCGTCATCGGAGCAGTCGCTGGTGGGAATCGAAACGTTCGACCGGCTCGAATCGACGATAATTCAGTTGCTCGTCGGCATTAGGCGTCGCGACCGGGTCTCGGCTCGAATCGCCATTGCTCGTCCATCAGTTTCCCGACGACAGCCCGACCAAACGAATCGAGAACATCTCGTGAACCGTGTTTCATCGCGAATCCGCCAGAAAACGCTCTAAGCTTGATCTCTCCTCGGATTCGAGAAAAGCGAACCGAAAAAGTTGCACGGTTTTTCGTAACCCAGCTCGAAATCGTGGTTCAAACGTTTATTCTCGGTCCTTGGAAGTTTCTCATGGGAGCCATGTGAGTTTTGCCAAATCGATCTCCACGTTCCATCGCGATATCGAAGATGGAACTTCTGATTGTGTTAGACACTTCCGATTAATCGCTGGGTATCTCGTTTAAGAAGATTCGACGAAGATGGAGAAATTTCGACGCGGTGAAGAGAAGAGATCGAAATTATGCTTTGAAAACGATTTCTTTAAATTTGGAAATTCTATCGTGAAACGGAGATAAGTCCCGAGTTCCATCGCGATAACAGGGATGGAATCTGTGATTCTCTTAGACATTTCTGTTCAACGCTGAATCTACCAGGATCCGAATGGTGTTTTCTAAATTTTTCATTCGAAAATTATCCTCACTCGTTTACGATTTTTCTTTTGATACAGGTATGTTCCGTTTAAAAAATTTTTTTGGTAGATTTGGCGTTGACTGTTCCTGCACTCGAGAACGTGGAAACCTCGGTAGAACCGAGTATAGACAGATTTTCTAAATTTCAAAAGCTTCTTACTCCAACCCTCGCTTTCATAAACCAGACTTTCAATTTGCGCCTCGCGAGTCTGCTCGATCTAGCCCGAGTTCCATCTCGATATTAAAATCGCAACCATACCGTAACTCGTAGACACGTAGAAAAACCCCGAGAAAATTAAAAAGCGTCGACTATCCCTGCTGCATCTAAGAAACCGGAAACCTCGGTGCGACCGAGTTCCGACTCGTTTTGCAAGCTTTAAACTCTCATATAGACTCGTTTTGCAAACGTTAAACGTTCATTAAGACTCGTTTTCAAAAAGCTTCACACCACGTATCGATCTCGACTGGCGAATCGGCCGGATCTGATCGGAATCGGTAGAATCTGTAGAAGAAAAGTGCGACTCGCGAAAAGAGGGTTGAAAGTGGGAAAAGGGGATGGGGTTGTGGCGGAAAGGCAGGAAGGAGCGGGAAAACGTCGGGGTAGTCTCGGTGCAGGGTGATGAATCACGAGTCGAATTGCACAGGCAGAATCGAAGTGACAGAAGAAGGGGAAGTTCCGCGGACATTCACACGTGGATGCTGTGGCCCGTGTTGGGGGATGACGGGCTGAGCCCAACGTCGCCCCCGGCGTCGGCCAGCGTCAAGGGGGTGAACAAACTGGCGCCCCTGCTGCTCTGCGCCCCCTGCAAGCCCAGCAGCCACCGGAAGAACCAGAATTCCACGCAGTGGTACGTGCAGCAGGTAAACACACACTGCCAACAAATTCATCATCCGTTTGTTTCCTCCTTCCACCCTCTTTTTCTTTTCGCTCCTCTCTCTACTCTGTCTCTCTGCTCTCTCGGTACTCGCCGCTCTTCTCTCCCTTGCTCCTCTTCTCATTTTCTTCGGTTTCTCTCTCTTTGTCTCTCTCCTCTCGTTCCTCCTTCTCGCGATCTTCCTCTCGGAAGCGACGCTTTTCCTCGTCCCTCTCTCCTTCGCGTCCCCGAGCTCCTCCGTGTTCCCGTTGCAACGCCTGGCTTCTTTTTTTTTCTCTTCCTTTACAAGCAAACCGAGCAGTGTCTCGTTTCAGCCGGGGGTTCGCGCGCGACGCTACGTGACTTTTCGCGTACGCGAGAAAATCCTTGGGTTACTCGCGCGGAACCGTGTTATTCGAGCCTCGCCGAGACCCAGTTTCAAACGCGCAATTCCGCCCGCTCAGCGTGCACGTATTACGTCCTCCGCGCGGCTTTTCGTTTCGTCGTCCGCGATTATCGCAGAAGGTTGCGCCGCGAACGAAGATAGTCCGATGTTTGGAGTAGATATCGCGGTGTCATTCGAGTAAACGTTAGGATTCCGATCGAGCACGCTAGCTCCTCGACGTAATCGCTCGGCGGAAATGTGGGTCAGTTTTGCGCGTCTTTCGAAACGATTCCTCGAATAAAGGCGAAGAATTCGTCTGTACGCGTGGAAACATCGCGAGTTTACCGCGGATACCTTTCTCCGAGAAGCGATATTCGGTGATTAACGCGGATTACGCGAGCCGGCGTAAGAATCTCGAGCGGAACGATGCTATCGGCGCCGAAGACTAACGAGACGCTCTCACGCGAGAGCGACGCGTTTGATCCGCTTCTAACGATTCGATGCAATTCGATGAAACCCTACGTGGCTGGATCGCCAGAAATACCGAACTGCAAATCTCGTTCCGATCGGTTAGAAAGCGTCGAAACTTCGCAGCCCGTTTTCCCTGCTAATGCGATTGTTTCGTCGCGGAGCGTGTCGGATCCTCACCGATCGCGTCCAATAAATTGTGCGAAAGTCTGCTCGATCGGATTCCCCTCGAATCCGGTGAATCTTAATCCCCCGTTGACCGTGCGTTTCCGAATAAACTTCGAGAAAGAAAACTCCCGGATCCCGGACCGATTTTTGCCAAATTAATTCCGAGTTCTGCAAATAAAAGTATTCGGAATTTCGAGTTGCCGAGTTCGCGAATGCTAACGCGAATTCGATGAAAAAATTCGTCGATGCGATAAGAGGAGGCTTATTTTTAGAAACGGTCTCGGTATCGCGCGCAATCTCCGGTTGACAGAACGTAACGCGTAAAGTCATTGCAACGAGATTACGGCACGCCGATAAGCCGCCGAGACCACCTGCTTTCGCACGTAGAATTTCTTTAGCATCGATGTCAGCTCCGTGAGTGTACCATCCTCCTTTAGAGTGCATGCCTGATCGTTTGTCGTAATCGTAGATTGGTCCCTCTCGAGCATGAGAACGAGAGGAGCAGTAAGCTAAGAACCTTTTGCGCGTATCGATCATGCTCGATCATACTCGATGAGTCGCAGCACCAGCGTGACTTAATTAAGAAAATCCCTGCCAGGGATTACCCGTCTCTCCCTTACCGATTATTCCCAGGACATGTTACGTCTGTTGGAACATCGACGCGTTTCTCATGATTAAATTCTAAAATCTATTATTCGCTTGTTCCTCGAACTTTGTCTGCCAAGACGTCTCGCGACGAAGCGAGTAGTTAGAAGCTACTACTAGCAAGCTTTTCTCGCTGGACGATTCGCCGTTTGCCCGAAAACGGGCGGCAACCAGCGGTTAAAATTACGAGGTGGAAAAAAGGTGGAGAAAGGACAAGTCCGCGGAGAAAGCGCGGCCCGCAAAAGGCGAGCCGTCGGTGTTGGAATTAACATAAAGACCCGGCATTGTGCTACCCGCCGACAATGAGCCACGAATATAAAACTAAGTTCCTTCGTTTCCATCGTTTTCACTGGGAATTCCTCGGGAAAAAGAGCCGACCCGAGCCCGCGCCGAACTTTCTACCGATAACATTTCCGTCTCGCCGTTTTCAGCCGGCATTTTTCCATTCGGCCCCGTTCCTTCTCGTTATCCGACTTGCTCCCTCCGGCCTATCAATTATTTTCGCCTCGCGTTCGCCCCCCTGTGTCTATTCTCGAACCAGACGATATCGCGGCGAACAAGCAAACACCGGCGAGAATTTACAAGGGAAAAAATCGCGTATACAGACTCGAAGGAATCATCATTGTGTTCGTGTTCGTGTTCGCTGACTCGAACACCGGTCTCTCGAATATTCGCTGATCGCGGACGCACGTGGACACGGTTTAATCGGGTAATCAGGGTCAGAGTGTCATCGGAACTGTATCGTTGTCGTTAACGACCAGGACGGGCGGTATGCAAATAAAAACCGAGCAGCGGAGAGTCGCGTTACGTTGACCCGATGAATAACGTCGAAGAAAAGAAGGAAAATCGCGGATTTCTCGCGCGGTTCGTCATCCATAGGTTAGAGTACACCGCGCAGTTAACGCGAAGATGACTAGCGGATGCTATATGTGGGCCTGATTGGTCATTACGCGATATAGCGTGTCGCACCGTTCGAGCACGCGAATTTTCATTATTGACATTGAAAATGTCACCCCTACGACCGGATCACGTAGGATTGAATGGAACAGAGCGATAAAGCGTAGACCTTAGGATCAGTTGTAAATATTTGACGCGAGATAAAACAACGATATCGCGGCTTATCGTGCCGTGTCAGCTGAACAATGTAAAATTAGTCCGTTATTTTATAACGGTGCTTGTATAGTTTGAAAATGAACTTGCCGAGATAGACACGCCCATTGATAAGAATTTTCAAAGTCGAATTCCTATTAAACACTGAGATTCTATATGCTAAATCAAATAACGATGCTATCCAGACGTATTAATTATAAAATTAATCGCATCTTATATATTTACACGCTGTGGTATTATTTTGAATCGGATATCGGCCATGGATAATCGCAATTTTATTAATTCGCTACCAATCGAAAGCAATCTCTCACGAGTCAAAAATTCATGACGTATTAGTTATAAAATTAATTACATTCTGTGTGATTTCTTAAGAAAACGTACGAAAAATTGGCCATTTCCATACGGTAGTGTTACTTTGTATAGGATATATACTTTGGAGAGTCGCAATTTTATCGAATAGCGACTCGTCTCTGAATCTCAGAGGGTTGATCTCGGCGCGAGTGGTGGAATCCGTGCTTCTGCCAATTAGACACGTCTTCCGTGCCTCGGTGGCGCATCTTCTGCTCGTCTTTTCGCCCGTGGATGACGGCGGGACGAGCAGGTAGACGACAAATTGGAAATTGCTTGTCCCCGGTGCGTTTAACCGCGGCAATTAAAACGGTCGTCCCGTCACGCGACACTTGCGGTTCCGGTGATATGATAATTCGTTTCGCTCGTGACACTGCCTAGTTTTGCGTCAATCGACCGATACCTCGACCGGTTTAACGAACGATAGCTTCCCGCTTTGCGTCGATTCGTTGTTATTTCGGCCTCGGGCATACCCGCCTTCTGAATTATGCGCGGAACAACAAACGCTCCGTTTGCATGATTAAAGACCTTTCGCTTCGCCTTGCGCCGGTTAAACTTCGGTTCGCGTCTCTGTTCGCAGAAAATATCCATATCGACTGTTCTTTTCCTTTCCCGTTTTATCTACGCTTGACTCATAGATACCGTGACGTTTCGCTCGAAATTTGTTTATTCCCGATATCCCGGAATTTTTCATTTTTTTTTTTTTTTTAAATTCTAATCTGAAATACACTTCGCTCGTGTCGGCAGTATTACGACGAAATAAAATATCATTGCAGGTACCGGTGCGCGTGTATCCGAGTTGTTCACAGGCCAAGGTGACTACCGATATCTTTGGCACTTGCTAAAATTTTAGAGCCAAAGTTTGACCTCTCGTATTTCAAATAAAATTCCGCCTCTCGTCTTGCGTCGAATGGTTAACGCGTTTAGAGTTAATAATCGACCATCGCGTTGCGCAGCTAGCGCGAAGCTTCCATTCTCTTCAATTTTATTCCCATCGTTATAATTTCGTCAGTTTTAATAATCCAAACCGTATCGCCGGATTAATCACCGTAGTGAACCACCGACCTTCTCGTCTCGAGTAAACACACGAAATTTCTGGCAGAATTAAACGAAATTAAATAGAATTAAAGGCAAAACTCGGGATCTTTTGTATTTTCTTTCGACGCTTTATATTTTACTGTCCCGAAAATTAGGTTAGGTGGACGGAATAAACGGGAAGGCGAGGCGATTAAAGGTGCTTTGACACCTTATTTACCGGTATATGAATCATCGTGGCGGCCAGCAGTTCGTTTAATTGCTTATCTGGAATCGTACCTTGCGCACCGACTTACGGACCCGTGTAATTATGCGTTGCCCGGCCGGAAACCGGCAGCAGTTCGCGCCTAATCGAATTCCCCGCGATGCTGGCAAAGGAAATTTCTTTGTTTATGAAAGCCGGGCGTGTTCGCCAGGCACGCGTTACACTTTCCGTCTGTTTACAAAACGCCACGGACGCGTTCGCAATTGCCACTCGTTACGTAGCTTCTTCGTCATCCTCGCCGTCACTGCCATCTATTTTATCCGAGAGTATAACTGGAACGTCTAGAATCACCGCGTGGGTGGAATTTCAGGAAAAATTTCATCCGTCTGCTCGCTCATCGAGGTTCAAATCCCGATGTAACTTTCGATCGGCGATATCTCGTCGATTACGCGACAATTCCGTGTCTGTTACCGATACGCGCATATCTGTAAACGCTTGTTTTCGTTTTCCTTTATTTTTTGAAACTTGGAATTGATTTTGGAATTTTTAGAAATACGCGTAATGCTTTTAACGCTAGAGTCACAGGTTTGCGATATATCTAAATATAACGCGATGAAATTAAGCGAGTATATACGTAATCGTTGCCATATTTGAACAAAAATCGGTGTAATTTTTTCCAAAAGCAGCTGTGTATTTTCGGCAATGACGATAGTAAAACATCCGCCTTGACTCTCGCGATAGTTCTAGCGTTAATACTTTTATATAATACCTTGCACACGCGTCTTTAAATAGCCGATTGCCAGTACAATGTCTTTGTTGGTCGGTGATATTAATTCTAGGCCTCGCTTAACACGGTTTCGAAATAACGGAACGAATTGACCGTGTTACGGAAGGTGACAGCGAGCGTGCGAATTACCCGCGATTTCGTAAAACACCGCTTTAACTTCTACGAATGGAATTTTTGACATCCGTGATATCCCTGACAGGTATCCGTTTGGAGGCTGTCCGAGCCTGATTAACGACAGCTTCGCTGTTCTGACCGAGCCTCTAATTATGTCGATCACTCGTCCACGTATCGCGTGTAATTACGATTCGTCATCGCGCGAGGTATCCGCGAATCGAAGGAATCCAGCGAGTTAACGGCGCGTCGCGGCGCGTGTCCTTGGAGTCGGATGAAGAAAGAATAGGCCAGGAGGCTAGAATCGTTGACCCTGACTCCTCTTTTCAAGAAGTTTCGGCAGCGTTAACACGTTCCGGTGCATTGTGCCTTCTATCGGGGTGTTTGCAAGTGCACGGGGCCTACGTGAGTGGCTTTTGTGGCGGGCATCAACAAAGCTCCGCTTTTATCAGCGCTCGTTCTTTGAACTTCCGGCGCGTCTTGGTACCCACGCGGCTTTTTTCCTCTCTCCTCGCCCCTCCCTCGCTCTTTCACCTATGATCGCGCCTCCATTGTCAACTCGAGTCATTTCTTTCACCAACGTCGGTTTACTTCTTCGATGAATTCCAAAATCGACGCTCCTACACAGGCTATTGTTAGTTACCGGTCGCACCTGCAGGCTCATTAGCTGTTTTCGAGGTTATCGTCATTAGAGTCGCCGTGACGCTTTGGCGTTGATATCCTCGTTGACGAGTGTCCTGGAATTTTTGAAAAAGAATTTTTATTTAACTCGGGTTATCGTTTTGGGGTCCGTAGCAATTTAGACCAATAAACGTTACTTATCTATCGTAAATTTATTTACAATTAAAAGCTTGAAAGACTTTTTAGAGCAAAGATGCAAGTGGGTTGAGAATTTTATTAAGAATTTTACCAGTCTTTAATCAGTCAGCTATGACGATATAGTCGTCACAGTACAAAACACTGTCATTTCTTTGTGACGGATATAGTCGTCGAGCACAGTTAACCGATTAAGTAATAAAGCACGACCGCATCGTTGTATTGGTATTACAAAACTCGAGGATGGCTCTAGTTCTGCGAAAAGTCAACAAAACTGGCGAGATAACCTATGCGCATACAAAATACTCGTTTATCGTATTTAGATACCAAAAAAAGAATGTTTCAACCGTTGGAGATATCCAAACATTAGCAGAGGGTTGCGATAGCTGGTAAAAAAATCGTATCTCAGCGTAAACTCCCTAATCTACCCCCTGCTGCCACGAATTCGTGAGTCACGCGTTTACTTGGATTGATCGCGAGCCGCTGGTATCCGATATCGTTTACATCGGATCGAAAATAAAACTGGGAAAAGTGGGTCGGTCGTATATCCGAATTGAATACCGCGGAGCTCGTATGAATGGGAAACAAAGGGTACACTATCGGGGAAAGTAGAAAGAGGCGGAATGGGCTCTTCCGCGCGGATCGCGCGCGGTGTGAACGCGAACGCGCCGAGACTCCCGAGGATTAGATCACCGCGCGGATTTATCTAACAGGCTTCGGAAAATTGTTGCTCGGAGCGTTGCGAAACCGTTTAACGGAACGGCTGTTATCCGCTACGCGGCGGCTCTCCCGGTCGGTTCCTTTTATCCAGTTTCTAATACTCCTGCCCGATAATTATAGATCTTATTTATCCCTGCTCGAGCCTGCCTCGCGGTTCTTTCGTTTATCGCGGTAGTCGAAACTGGATCGGTCCGTGCCCTTTTACGTATACAACCTGGTCTCGGTCTTCTCTTATCTCTCCTATTCCTTCGTATAGCCTGGGTAGATCCTAGTGCCACCTACGCTGCCAACAAGCCGTTGCTTTAACATTTTACTGGCTAGGAAGGATATAGGCTTCGATTACTCGAAGGAGTACCCGATCGTTCTTACCCTTGTTCCGCGATACGACGATCGTTGCCGGAGATTCCGTGGGAAAAATTGCAAAGGATGATCCTCGATCGGAAAGGTGGTTCTCGATCGGTGAACCTAACCCAATCCTCTTCTCGGGAAGCGATTGCGTATCTCCGGAACGAGAGCGACGAGGTAACAGGTCGGTTAGCGGAATGCGACTGGACAGATCGATGACGAAGAGTGATCACCGCGAGGCACGGTGACCCTGGCTGGTTCACGGTTGGAATATTCCACGGGTTCTTCGAATCGTGACTTGGACGTGGATGTTTCCGCGGGCGGGGAGAGGCGGAGAGAGGCGGAGCTGGGCACCGGTCGCGATGGTCGGGTGGATTTCCATGTATCGATCGGGCGAGAGCCATTCGTTCCCTCGCGGTGGTAATCCGGTGTTAAGCTTTTTATAGGCCGCGGTGGAATAACAGAGGTGGTAGCAGTTTGTACACACGTCGCTCTTGCCGGTGACGGTTCACTTTGCCGCTTGAACCGGGTCTTCGGCTTGGTTCCTCGCGATGGAAAGCCGCGCGAAATCCAGGGGGAGGAGTTGAACGGACGAGCAAGGCCGAATCCGGAGCGGAGACCAGGCGGATAGGGCTCGTCCGAGCGGGAGACTATTATTGGAAATCGTTGCAGGTTTCCCTCGTAGGTGTCGTTGTGCTTCAGGAGTAGGAGGACTTATGAATTCCTCGAGTGCACTCCGGATATAGACCCCGTGGATCTTCGCTCGTGGTCTACCACCGGGTTGTGCCCTCTAACAATGGTTGCGTCGCAGACTGTCGGAGTCTGACGCAGAAAGATTTCTACTCGACGGAGTAGCGAGGTTGAACAATGGAGAGTTGACGTGTTCCAAGGAGCCTCGTCTCCAAGGACGAGGGGGGCATAAGGACCTTAAGTCACGCTCGGGTTCTCCCTGTAGGCCTCTAATTGCCGGTTCGTTCCGCAGCGTAAGCCGCCTTTTTCCACTGGAGTTTACTCCCGGCTAGACCCCGCAACAGTACTCGTCATCATCGAGAAACGCAGCCAGTTTTCTTCGGCACCGTGGCCGGTTACGCTCCTCCTTTTTCCTCGACGTTCTTCCCGGTACCAGAAACGCCGTTCGCGTTTTATTATCCGACTGGATTCCCCCGGCTCGCCGACCATTTTTCTCCCGGTTTTTAGGCGAGACGAACGCAAGAAGGCTTATTAAATACCTCCGGCTCGAGACTCCGTTTCTCCGATCCTCTTTGCGCCCGTCGATCTCTTCTAATCGCGTCTAACGATCGCTTTTTCTCTCCTGTTTGTTTCCTTACGCGCTTCTTTAATCGAAACGCCATCGCGTCGATAAATCGAAACGTTTGCTATCAGGTTTTATTACGTATTTGTCGAATTAGGAAGGAAGCCAGGTAAAATTAAACGCGAAACGATAAAACTCGCCATGGTAACGACGATCGAACGCTTTATTTTATAAATACCGAAAGTAGCAGGTGTCTTCTCGACAAATGGCTCCAGAATTTCAGTTTTCTTCTCAAAATCTCTTCCAGACCACGCTACGAAGAACCAACGCCTATCTCGACGATATTCGTCGGAAGTAGGCGACAAACAAGTTGGCAGCCTTTTAGAATCTTAAAAAGAAACTGTCAGTCCAGAAAGCGTGTCAGGGCTGCCGAAAACTAGCCGGGGTGCAAAGGTGGCCTAATCTGGAGCAAAGCGGAAAGTCCCTGGAATGTAGAACGCGGCGAATAATCCGCGACGCTTTCCTCGATCGCGCGGATCAGCTCGAGCCAAGAATCCAGGCTTTCGTTCGCGATCGACGGGCATCGATCTCGGTTACTTTCATTTTCCACGTAGACAGACCGTTCTTTCGCGACAACATCGATCGTGTGTGGCTTTACGCCATGTCCCCGTCGACACACGCCGGTAAACGTTGCATATTAGAAACGGCGAATGGCAATGACACGGTTTGTTTCTTCCCGCGACGGTCGTACGCCGCGCGGAGGAGGCGAGTGGCGCGACGAAGAGGGAGAGGAAGCGGAGATCTCGGCGTGTTCCTCCTAGCGATATTCCGATCGTCTTGTTGCTCCGCAGGTAAGTCGAGGGACGGGATCACTTTGGTGACGTTTTTAGCGTTGGAAATAAACCAGCGAGCGTCGCGGCGCGGCGCGCGTTCGACCGGCAATCCTATTTTTAGCGGTCCCTGTTCCTTTGAAGGTCCCGCGATTTATTCCCTTGGAGCATCGCGGACGTAAATTGGCGGGTAGCGTCGGGATCCTCGGCTCCGCGACGCTTTCGCCGTGGAAATTAGTCCGGCGATTCGTTTCCTAGACGCCCTGTCGGCGAGGGATTAATTACGCGGCCGCGGCTGGAGCGACGCAGATGGCGCTGCGTTGTTAGCGGCATTCTCCGGGCTCTCGGAATTCTCCAGTCCATCTGGACGCGATGGTCGTAAAATGGACGTAAAACTGGAAGAAGGGGTGGCTTTGGTGTGTCGGATCGAGTGGTTCGATCCGGGTACAAAGCTGCCGGGAGTATAAAGACTCGGAAGTGTGTCAATAGCGATTTAAAGACTACGTCTGCGCGCTGGTAAACCTTTAAATCCGCGCCGCGCAGACCTGGTTAACCGTTAACATCGGGGGGATAATTACGACGGGGACCGGGGGAAGATTCTCTGGGTTCATGAAATATTAAAATTCCGTTTCATCGTCGATAAATCAGGTAGACCGACGGAAAATGATTTAACGAGTGGCGCAGCGGACACGCGCGGTAATTAAAGCTGCCAAAGCGGCAATTAAGAGTGTAAAAATCGAGCAAGGCTTACGGTACCCGGGGAAAACAGAGAAGGGATAAGGATCTCACCCTGACTCCTCGCTATCGTTCCGTGTTTACCGTTCCGCGATGATATTGCCACGGCCTCCGGAAGTGTGGCGCGCAGACACCGCCGTGGCGTGTTTATTTGTCGTGAAATCTATTCGCGTTTCCACCAGGTCCGCTACCCCGGTAGCCCTCGTTCCTCCGCTCCTCTCTCCTTTTGTTCCCGAGCGTCTCCGCGGGTCGAACAGTGGAAACCAGAGGGTTCCGGATGGGTCTCCGGCCCGCGTCGCTGTTCCCGAGCAGACGGAGCGGAGCCGAGCGTTTACGGCCCGCTTGTAATCACCGTCCACCGCGGCGGAATTTCGAATGCCGCGGCTGGAAATAGGCGAAGGTTCGGACCATGATATAAATTCGCGGCTGGGCTTTTGGTATTTAATGCCTCGAGGCCTCGTGCTCTGTAAATCTGCCACTTTGCCGAGTTCTTCCCCGCTTCTCTCTGTTTCGGTAGTCGCTTTAATTCCTCCGGAGGTGTTTTATCGCGTCCAGGGTAGATTTTTACGACTTCCCAGCAGCCGGATCGGTCTGCTTCCGGTTTAATATGTTTAACGTTTAACGCGTGTGCTCTGTTTCGAGAGACACCTTGTTTAGAAGTGGATAGAGACTAATCGAGCGGTTTGAAGTTCGATCGTCAGAGATGGTATCTCGGTTAGAGATGGAGGACAGATTGCAGTGGAAATTTCGGAGCTCGAGGAATTTGCTCGATCATCGTGCAGCTTTAGGAAGGAACTCGCGGATGGCACGTTCGAGTTAATTGGTCGACGCAGGATGGTCACCTGGCGAGCGGGTTGATACAGACTCGAAACCTGGCACGATGATTCTCTTCATTGATCCTTTATCTCACCAGCTGCGCACGGCTTTTTGTGATTTTTGAGGTTTAAAAGTCGCAAGAAATTCGCGCTTTTATAAGCCACGAACGCGACGAATATTTCATAGTGGAAATTTAATAGATGCTGCGAATATATCTCTTTTTTTGCACGATTGACGTGCATAATGACGTTTTTAAGAAATGATATAGTATTATCGGGATATTATTCATCCTTACCAAAACATTGGTACAGCGAAATGTGATATTTGGAATTCACGATGTTCGAATTTATAGGTATAAGATAAGTTTCCATGGTACGTTTACGTGCGAATGTAAAAATTTCCATCTCCATTGTGCGCGGGACAATATGTAACATCTAGACGAGTTCTTCGACGTTAAAATAAAATTTCGAGCGATAATAATCCTGTCGTAAAAATTCCTCGGTGAAATGGCAAGAAAAGGAAAGAGAAAAAAGCACGAACAGTGAAGTGCTTCTCGGTTTTCTGATTTTTAGAGAAAATATTTTAATTTCCGCGCGTCTACGGACGACGCAGGAATGCTTTAGCGTTTGTAAACACCGAAGGAGAAATATTTGCGATAAAATAACGAGTTTGAGCGCATCGTGGTCTTCGTGACTCAACAGCGATGGACCTGGCGGTTTCAAACGATGTACCTGCGCTCTTCGAGAACCTCCGCGTGTAATATACGCGTTTACAAATCGAGATAAAGCGATTAACAATAAGGCGCGACATAAATCTTGTGGCCGGTACGCAGATCCGTAGGTTTCGCGTGGATTCGCGTTGCGGTTGAATCAGCCCGGCGGATTGTTTGGGAGAAAAAAGGACAAAGCGAGTCGAGAAAATTATTCGGACGATTAACTTTTGTAACTGGACACAAGGCAGCGGAGGGAGGGGGAGAGAGAAGGGACGATGGTCAGATCGCGAGGATAAAGCGTTTCATCCGGTTAATCGCGATTCAAGCCGTGAAATGGACGGCCGAGGTCAATTTCGAGTTGGAAGTCAATTATTTCGATAAATCTGCCGAGTGCACGACGTCCATTGATTAGCTCGTCCCCATTAGAGAGATGGTTGCGCATGACAGGGGGTAGCTCGTGGAATTAGCAGCGTAAATCAACCCCCGGCGTTTTTGCCGCGTGGCCCGTTGTGTAGCCCTCCTCACCGTCTACCCCGCCGCCTCTCTGTCTCTTTCTTGCCCTAACTTTTCCCATTTGCTTTTACTTTACAGCCCACGTGGCGTTTATGGGGCGAGGAAAGGGGCGATGGCGTTATATACACGGTGTACCTGAAGAAGGTCCGCTATCACAGGCCGACCAGGAGTCTCTCTGCATCGGTAAGAATTCACCTTTATACTTTTCACAATTTTTTAATCCTTGTATTTCCGAATTTTCAAATTTTTAGATATTCGAATTTTTAAACCTTTCAATTTTTAAATCTTAGAATTTTCAGTCCTTCGAATTTTCAGACCTTAAAATTTTTAAACCTTCGAATTTTCAGACCTTAGAATTTTTAAACCTTACAATTTTCAGACCTTCCAATTTTTAAACCTTCCAATTTTCAAATCTTTGAATTTCTAAATCTTCGAATTTTTAAATCTTCGAATTTCCAAATTTTAGGATTTTTAAATCTTAGAATTTTCGAACCTTTGAATTTAGCTTCCCTAACTTTCGATTGGTCGTATTATTGGGTTATCGAATCGTTCGAATAACCATTAACGTTAATCGACGGGTTTACGAATCGCGAACCTACTAATTGAAGAAATGATTCCTCCGCAGGATTCGGACGACGAGATTTCGCACTTGGAATGGGAGACGGTGAGAGTGCGTTTCCTGAAAGCGGGAACGGTGCAGCGTTTGGTGGAGAGCCTGGCGAACGACGATGGGGAGCTCGAGTCGACGTACATCAACGTGTTTTTGGCGACGTACCGCGCGTTCACCACACCGCGAGAAGTGTTGGAGCTATTGTTGGCGAGGTACGACGCCCTCGACGAAGGATCCGGAGCCCTGACAGGTGAACAGCACCGAAAGACCCTGGTGCAGGCCCTTCACGTCTGGTTGGACGCCTATCCCGGCGATTGGAAGTCGCCTCCGAGTCATCCGTTGCTCAGTAGACTCCTGGACTTCACGCATCGGCGGCTTCCTAGCTCGGAACTCGAGCTCAAGGCAAGGCATCGGTTGCACAGGTTTCAGCGTGAAGATCAGATAGGTAAGCAGGCTTCTCCGTACTTTATTCTATACTAAGAACGCGATAACTTTAGTTCGAGAACTGGTCTCTCCGATTTTCCCGAATAATTCTCTTATAATGACACAACGTCATCGTGTCATAGACACGTGTACCGCATGACGCATTTCATTCGTCAGTTCCGTGACATTACGCGTCAACCGCGTGTTTATCACGCCGCCTATCGCAATTTGGTGTTTCTCCAGATACGCGCTATAGCTCACTACGCCCCGTTTGCCTTTGATTCATTAACGATTCGAAGAACCGTCGTTCCGAGAACCAAAGTACGCGTTCGATTCGTTCTATTTCCATATTCGTCGCTACACTCGTCAGGGTATGCACTTTGTCTACATTCGTTGCGTTTCTTTCAGATTCGTGCATGGTGTACGACAATGGTCGACTACCACGCGGTTCCCCAGATCCGATCATGGATCACTGGGCGAACTACAGCTTCCCCGAGGTCCCGCATCGGCATTTCGCCGAGCAGCTGACCCGGATGGACGCGGAGGTGTTCAAGAAGCTCGTGGCCCACCAATGTCTGGGCGCTGTGTGGTCGAGAAGGGATCGTTCGAGGAGCCACGACGCGGCCACCGTTTTGGCGACGGTGAATCAGTTCAACGCTGTTTCGCTTCGAGTCATATCCACGATACTGATGGATCCGACAACGAAGCCTCAAGAGCGGGCGAGGATTCTCGAGACGTGGATCGACATTGCTCAAGAGCTACGCGTGCTGAAGAATTTCAGCAGCCTGAAGGCTATCGTGTCCGGTCTGCAGAGCAACCCGGTGTACAGGCTGGAGAAGTGCTGGCAGTGTATGCCGAGGGAGAAGCACGAGTTATTCAGGGAACTGGAGAGAATCTTCTCGGAGGAGAACAACGCGTGGACACAGCGAGAGCTTTTAATTAAGGAGGGTACGGCCAAGTTCGCGGACACTGCCGGGCGAAGCGATAGGCATTTGCAGAAATTGTTCCAGAAGCAAAATACTCACGCGGGCGTAAGTGTAATTATCGTTTTATCTCGATCGATCGATCAGGACCCGATAAAAGTTCTACTACCTTGGCTTTCTTTGTTCTCTAGAATATCAGCTACGGGACGATACCGTATCTGGGAACTTTCCTCACGGATCTCACTATGATAGACACCGCGATACCGGACACGATAGCCGAGGGTTTAATCAACTTTGACAAGAGGCGAAAAGAATTCGAGGTCCTCGCTAGGATAAGATTGCTTCAAGGCGCCGCAAACGCGTACAACTTCAGCACAGACCCGTTGTTCGATCGTTGGTTCCATTCCGTGGTGGTGCTGGACGATCGGGAAGCATACAAACTGAGCTGTCAGATCGAGCCGCCGCCTCCAGGAAACACTCTTAGCAATCGCGGCAAGAAGAAGCAGGTCAGCATGCTCTCCCTGATCTCGTTAATACGAACCCGTTCCCGATCACCTGTTTCTCGCGAGAAGCCTGAGCCCAGACTTATCTTGCAGAGTCATCAGGGTCATCGTAAAAACGACTCGATAGCCTCTACGTCGAGTTCGAGCAGCTCCCAGTTTTATTGCGACCTAGATTCTCTACCGAGCTCGCCGCACAACTCTCTCGATCGACGCACCTCGCCGTCTCAGATGTCTAGTTCTTCCTCCAGCTCGTCTTTGCCATCCTTGGACGTGTCTCTGAGCTCCGGCGGCGGGAGCGGAGCAACGGGGAACCAGCACAACCGATTAGCACCGCCGACTGCCATCACCGCTAACGGAAATAGCCCGAATATCGTCGGCCTGTCCAGCCCGAGTCATTCGCACAAGAGTTCGCCGGATTTCTATATAATCAAGGTCACCATGGAGAGCGACAACGTAGAGACGGAGGGAGTAGTGCTGTACAAGTCGATCATGCTCTCGAACAACGAGCGGACACCACAAGTGATACGGAACGCGATGCTTAAGCTGGGGATCGAGGGTAGTCCTGATCAGTACACGTTGGCTCAGGTTCTCCCCGATCGCGAGATGGTATTGCCGAACTCGGCGAACGTTTACTACGCCGTCAATACCGCGCACAATCTGAACTTCATTCTACGACCTAGAAGAGAGCCTAACGATAGCGCCACGGAAAGCCCTAAGAGCAAGACGAGTCACAAGCGGTAGTGTCGAACGTCAAGGAGATAGTATATACTTGGTAATTAACATTTCGCCAACGTCGCGTCGAGATCGGACCGAACGTTCGAAGCGATGTTACGCTGGAACGCTTTGGCGAGATTTATTTATTCCTCGCGCGCTGTTACCGCGAGGAGAGGATCGCGGAGAACTGTTGTACGGCTGAGAAACCGAAAGAATCTCATTAGGCTTGCGACGGTGCGCGTTCATCGTCGTTTCCCTTACTTTTCTTACCCATGACAGTACCAATGTTTGTAGTATAACGCCCAGGTCTGTTCAGAGCGATAGTTGCGAAACACGCGTGCAACGGCGATGCACCGATGCATCTGTTGGATCTCGAGTGTTTGCTATCGACATCTCTTTTTCTATATATCGTCGCCACTCGTCCATCGCATATTTATGTTAACACGACGTTACCCGCCTACACGGTACTCGAATATGACATTAGCGTTAATTGCGCGTTTCGCGGACTAACGTAGTTTTAGGTATATTTAGCAGAAGTCATTCTTAGGTCTCCTATCGGCGCACACGCGAAACGAACAAAGACAAGCGACGAGTAAGAGGTAGCTTTTGCAAGGTGCGCGTAGCATTCGTGTGTAGTCACGTGTAATTTATATACAAGAAATCTACGGCGGATTCCAAGAGATTATACGGCGAAGAGTATCGCGACGAGCGTGTAATACGTTATCCGCGGGAGGAACATTGTGATTTTGTACATAACTTTAGTTTCGTAGTGTGGCTTCGAAAGCAGTCGATCGGCCGCGAGAATTTAAGTGGACCCAATGAAACATATTGTCAATTACTTTTTTCTGCATCGCGATTAAAGGAAATTAAGAAAAACCAAAAAAAAGAAAAAACAGGAAAAAAAAGAGAAAGAAAAGAGGTCTAAAATTGTTCAAGCAACCATTCGTCCATTCCGTGATTCATTTTTCTTGCCCCGCATCCGTGACAGAGATGCGAGGAACAAAGAAATTAAATTCTGTGATATTGGAATTTCTCATTTCGGCTTTGGCACTAATCACGAAATAACATAAAACCGAAATCGAGTATGTTGCATATACGTTTGCAGCGAACGAATATCGTATATACTCGTTCCGATATCGAAGCTGGGGCACATTTAGAACGCGTTGCGAGCGCGAGTTGATATATTTTTACAAGGACCTGCATGCATTTCGTAATAGAACAAGAGAAAAAGAAAAAGAAGAAAAAAAAAAAGGAAAAAAGAAAAAAAAACAGCACAGAGAAAGAATAACCGCGGGATCAGGGCGAGCCGACGCGTCTCGCGAGCGTCGAGCGTCGACGCGTTTCGATCCCCGATGCATCGTTTTAGCTTAGGCAATTTTGTACTTACCTCTTATCGACCCTAATTTCCCCGGAACGTCTCTAACTAGCTATATCTGTTCGTGTACGCGTCAATTCTTTATTGAAATTCCCGCAACTTATGTGTAATGCGAGTCGATAAAAGTGAGAATAGATAGGCCTACAATTTTATTCAGCCTTTTCATCCCGCCGACAGTTCTATCTCACAGTTCCAATTCTCTTCCACCCTTTCTACCCAACCTAATCTCATCTCTGACACACCGTAACATTCCGATCTCTGTTTTCTTATTCCCATAGAAAATCCTAGAAATTCCGGCATCGATCCCAAGCCCCGTCGATGCCAATCCGTCCCGCGGAGAGCCAGTTTTAGCCTGTCTCGGCTGGCGCGCGAGACAGAGAGAGGATGGTCAGATCGTTACGGTCGTGCGAGACCGTGGAAAACCACGTCGTGCGGCCTCGCTGATGACTTCCGGTATGCCAGCACATCCGGCACGCGAACCTGTTGATCCCTTCCACGAGGGTGCCAGTACACCGACACCGCGAACGTGCAGGTAGGTGTTCTCCCGTTCGCATTTAGCAAAGGAAACGCAAACGGCAGGGGGATGGAACTCGGCCCGCTAATAGTTTCGGCGAACTATCATTCAGCCCGGAAGGGAGGGCCGATCCAGCCCTCTTTCTCTTCCTCGGCCCGATCGATGCGATAAGGGCGAGTTTCCTCGAGCTTCCTCGAGCTGTCGGCCACGAGCTGATATCTCGCCGAGAGCTTCTACTCAAGGTCGACGTTGCGTCAGAAATTCGGCGGAATTCCTTCGTGCACCAGCTCGATTTATCTCCTTTCGTTAGCTTCCCGTTTCTCGATTCACGCGATCACGAGCAAGATCCGGTTGGTTTCGAGTAAGACCCGGTTGGTCTCGAATAAGACCCGATTGATCTCGAATAAGACCCGGTTGGTCTCGAATAAGACCCGATTGATCTCGAATAAGACCCGATTGATCTCGAGTAAGACCCGATTGATTTCGAGTAAGACCCAATTGATCTCGAGTAAGACCCGATTGATCTCGAATAAGACCCGATTGATCTCGAATAAGACCCGGTTGATTCCGAGTTAGACCCGATCGATCTCGAGTTTCCCAGCGTATCTCGTCGCGAATCACCGGTTAATACGATCGAATTCGAAGACTCTGTCATCTTCTGTCGTCACAGGAGTCTCGGAGCTTGACTTTGACTCGGTTTCGTTCGGTTTGATCCACCTGCCGGGGTACTCGAGCGGTTGACACTGTTTCGAGAAACGAGCGTGCAAGCGTTGTAACGAGATAAGCGCGTGGCTTACGCTTAGCGTGTAAGAAAGTATATTTATGGATGAAAAACGGTGTCTTGATCGCGAAAGTATCGCTGGCCCGTGTACTTTCCCAGTTGTTCGTCTCGCATCCGCCTCGGCGTGGCAGTTTTAATTTAGAGAGTTAATGCCGGAATCGCGTGTCTGGCCATGATCGGCAGTTTCTACTGCGTCGCTGAATTAACAGTGACTGCGTAGAAATGGCTATTCCGGTCGAGTCGCGGGTTCCATTAAACGTGGATACGTGTGTACACGTGTACAGAGCGAGTCTGGTAACTGGGCCAGGTGAAACGTCGGAAAAATTGCCGTTTCTTTTACGTATTTCGATTTTCTCGAAATTTAGAGAACGCGAAGATTCGATTTTTAAAGGGAACGCAGTTGGGTTTTGGAAACGAAGGGGTGCTTTTCGAGATTTATAGGGAACAGAGTTGCAGTTTGGCCCGGTTATTAGGATCACCCTGTATATTCCTCGTCGGAGCAAGCTTTGTTCTCTCTTCTGTCTCCCTTGAAATTATCGAAATCTCGAATACACGCTTCCCGCCCCTACCACGCCCACGTTCAGTCGTGTCGAACAATTCGTTCTGTCATATAATAATCTTCGTACATCGCTGTTCAATGGAATATTAATTAAAAGCCGGCGGGTCTAAAAATACCCTAACCCATTAGAATCAATTCCGTTCGCCCGCGCGTTTTCGTTCCTCTTTGAATTCCGTGGCTGACGAAATTCCTCGCGCGAGATGCTTCATAAGCTCGATTCGTCGCGAAAAATCGTTTCGTCCACCGAGGGATTACGGTCACAAACTTTCGACAGCCACTCCGTCATACTCGATAATACCGAATATCGATCCGTCAACGTCGATGGATCGCCCTGATTCGGAGACGAAATTTTCGAAACAGATACCGCGCGATTATATTTCCCGAGATTCGTAGAATGTACTTTCTTTTAATTTATTTCCAAAATCGCGTTGTTTCGTCGGAGGGAGTACGATCGGGAGCTTTCGATAATAGCGAGATTCGTGGATCATTAAGTTGGAGAGACAAAAGTTTTTAAACAGGTAGTACACCTGCAACCTTGAAGAATTCGGTTCTACACCGAGGTTCATACATTTTATTAAGGCAAAGCAAGTATATTCGAGAGAATTTATGACAATTGCTCCACTGAATTCGATAGTGGCGACATTCGTGGATCACCCAGTGACGAGACGAAATTTTCGAAGCAGATAGTAGCCCTCAACCTTGAAGCAGTCGGTTCTACACGAAGCTCCATGGACATTCATACATTTCGGAAATTGATTTAGTCGAATGGAGTAGATTGGAGAGAGCTGCTGACAGTTGGTGGAAACGTATCGGATAGCGGTGAGATTGGCGGACGACCGAGAGGCGGGATGAAATTTCGGAAATATAGATAGTAGAACGAGTGGGTTGTAGAGCGGCGCGAAACGTAGGCTCACCCCTGACCGGTGCGCTGGCGGCGCGACGCTTGCGCGGTGGTAGGCGTCGGTGGTTCCATCGGTGGCCTGCAGGCGGCGTCGGTGCGGTTCTAACGCCTCTACCCCTCCGAGGCCACCCCCAGCCACCGATTGAACCGGTGAACCGGAGTCGAAGCAACCCCCAGCTAAGCCCTCGGTCGAGAGGCAGTCGTGAGCTTGGTGCCGAGCTGGGGCGATGCTCGTCGCTCGCGTGTGCTTCGCGATTGCACCGAGTGCTCGCCATTCCGTGTCGTTACGCGCGTCGTTCGTCTCGTATCGACATCGTCGCGGTCGATCCTCGTCTTGGCCGTCCTCTTGGTCGTCGTCTCGGCCCTCGTTGCCGCCACCCCCGACCTCGTCGTCCACGTCGTTCTCGCTGTTCCCGAGGCTGCTGCCGCAACGAGGCCCGACGGTGCAACGACCGTGCGACCACCATCGGACAGCCGCACGTGAGCACGGCCCTGGATTCAACGCGAGATGAGAAGAAACGTGAGTCGACGGACAAGCGCGTCGCCGGGAACCCGCCGATTCAAGGACACCGAGCTGTCCCGAGCCGAGCGGGCCCGATCTCGAGCGCAGCACGCCGCGCCGCAAGCACCTCGCGAGCTTTTCGGTCCATTCTCACCGGACCATCCTAGCTTTCGCGCTCTCTCCTTACTTTCCTCCGACGGGGCACGCAAACGAGGCCTCCATTCGATCCCCGACTCGGCTTGTGTCGCCCCAGGGGTACGAGTACCCTCGCAAGTGATTTCGCGTTTTCAATTGGTTCTACGTTACGCGCTTATCCGCTCGCGGTAGCTAGGTTTTCGAGTCGGCCGAACGATCTCCGCGTGAAGACGCAGTCGAGGGTTCTTCGAGTCTACTGTGTCTTCGCGGAGTCTGCTCTTCTCCGAGCTTCGATGTCTCGATAGGGAAGTTTCGATTCTAAAGGAAAAGATTCTTCGATTCCGACGATTTTTCGCCGATTCTCAGCGAGCTGCAATCCGACCCGATCGGATCTACCCCGTAATCTCAAGTTCAAAAACGATATTCTCCCAGTCGGGCTGCCTAGCACGCTATGCAAAAGCTTGCATCACGCTCCAACGCGAGATCGATAAGCTGCCGTTGCTTCGAAAATATTTATAAAACTGACAGCACCGCGTTTTCGTCCACGTTTCCGTCGCGCCCGCGTATAAATCTACAAGTGTCCCGCAAAAACCACCGTTACAATCGCGTTACACCGTGTGCGAGGAAAATGCGCCAGCAAGCTTCTCCGGTCTCGCGATTCTCTCGGAAAGGAGAGAAGAAAGGGCGAGAGGAAGAGAGGAAGAGAGTGGGAAGCTCGTAACGATCACGTGCGTTCGATCGAGTACGATTTCCGCTCGGCTGCGCGCTTGATTTCCCAACATCGGCGCGAGTCTCGACCTACCCTCGGGGAAAACCACCCCCGCGGTTCTCGCGACGCGAATATTCGCGAAAATCGCGCCTCGGTTCTCTTTCGCGGCTCTTTGTCTTCGTCTAGGCCACTTCCGCTTGGCCACGAGTCACTCGCGGCCCAAAGTCAAGTGGCACACGTCCACCCACCCTCTGCCACCCCCTCGTTTCCCCAGTTTTTCCCGTTTCTTCCACGTTTTACGCGTTCACCATCCACCGCACCTATAACCTCCACTTGTTTCCCGCTTACATTTTCACACCCCTTTTCTCGCCGCGGCCTTTATATCTATCACCTCGTTACGTGTTCGGACGTGAGTTGAGGGGCGGATCCAGAAGCCTTTCTCAGGGGTGGAGAGATGCGCGAAAGCACCTACATCCGCGAGATTGTCCTCGAACAATTTTAATACCGGTTTTAGGAATAACACGGTGATCGAGATGACTCGAATTTTCGACTTTATAAATATATCTAGTTACTTTAGAGAAGATTCGGGCTGACTTTTATTCGCAGTGTTAATCGCAATGATAAATAACGGAATTTTTCATCTTCTCATCATCCTCTCTTAATTCACGCGTCTTCATTACGCGAAGTAATTTCTCATCCAGTCTTCTAGCTAGGGGAGAAATCTAAATCTAGGAAAAATCGTTGCTCGAAAGGTTGCTCTCAGTAGCGTGGGCCCCTCTCGCGATAAATCCACTAAACGCGGCACGCTCGAGATTTCCCGTCGCGATACGCGGCATACACATCGGAGACCCTCCCCGTCGGCTTTTGTTTCCATCAATTTCCCGGAGTTCCATCCGTATCGGTTTTATCACCGTCTCCCATCGCTCTTGCTCCAGCCGCCGGTCCCGTTGTCCCGGCTGACGCGTTTCCAGCTCGTACAGGAAATATTCCTTCCCTTTTATTATTAGCCATCGACGCCTCCGCCTCCCCCTCTCTTTCGCGCCCCCGTTTCTCCCTTGGCCGCGTACTCTCGCATCCCGTATCGCTTTCCTCTCCATACACAGCCCGCGATCGATCTATCACACGTTAAACGGCCGAATTTTCTCTCTCCGCCGATTTTACAGTTTCCCGAAGGCGAGAGACTCGTTGGAGATCTCCTCGAAGGAGAGAGACTCGTCGGAGAGAGACTCGTCGGAGATCTCTCGAAGGAGAGAGACTCGTCAGTGATCTCTCGAAGGAGAGAGACTCGTCGGAGATCTCTCGAAGGAGAGAGACTCGTCGGAGAGAGTTTCGTCGGAGATCTCCTCGAAGGAGAGAGACTCGTCAGACAGAGATTCGTCAGAAATCTCCTCGAAGAAGAGAAATTCGTCGAAGATCTTCTCGAAGGAGAAAGACTCATCGGAGATCTCGAACGAGAGAGATTCGTCGAAGATCTTCTCGTCGGAGAGAGACTCGTCGATGATCTTCTCGAAGGAGAGAGTCAGTCGCATCGCGTTAATTAAGGTCCCGTATCACGGATACCTGTCAACGGCGGCATTCCCTTGCTAGCCCGTATATTCGCTCGCGATTATCCGGCTGTCTCGCGGATATGTCGAGATTCGGTGGTTGCCTGTCGATTCAGTGGTCCAAGCTGCGTGGTATCGCCGCAATGTCTGCGTCTGATCGCTTCCCGGGGGTGGAGGTTAATCGAAGTTTCCGTTCGATGGCCGGCGATAGGGTTGGGCTTTGGTCGTTGTAAATGGTCCTGGTCGGGGCTCTCTTCCTTCCCTTGTACCGTGCAATCTGTCTCGGTGTATCGGGCCAGAGGGTGCGACGAAAAACCCTCGAGAGGGAGGTCCCCGTAATTTCTTTAGAGAGAAAAGTTTCTTAACCGCGCTCCGGTGACTGTGGTTTTTCGAAATTTTCCAATAGCCACGCGCTTCCTTCATTCGACTGTGAGTAATAGTTATTAGACCCGTTCTGAATTTTTCCTGTCTTTTTTTTTGGGTATTAACGATTTTATCGACCAGCCGAGAGAATATTACACGTGCTAGCGGTGTTATTTCACTCTCGTAACGTACCCGAAATATTGAGAATTTTTCTCTGCAGTAGGATTGGATTTTTCGTTGCAACGAGATTTGGAGAATCGGAAAAGCTCGAAGATGGGGCGATTTCTGTAGAAAATTCCGTAACACGGTCAGCGTAAACGCGAGAACCGAGTCGTATCAGTTTTTCCGAACTCTTCCGTACCGTCGTTCTACTCGGGGTTGTCTGTACAGTTGGGGAACAAAGAGGCGGTGACTAGATGTTTTTAAATAGAGTTCGAGTGGAGAGTTGTTTTGCAAACTGCGTTAACGGGAGGCTGGAGATTGCTGGGAGAAATCGGGCCGCGAGGAGAGCTTACACGGCGGAGCGACTGCTAATTGCTGGAAACTCGATTGATAAGTTGGCGGTGGAGCCGTCGAGACGCCGACTGTCACGGGGAATTAATTTTCTGCCAGTTTGGCCGATGGAGTTGCCGTGAGCGAGCCGTTTCGCCGATCGCAGCCCCCTAAACGACTGTCCACGGTTTGTTCGACCCCTCGCGACCCCTCGTTGTCCGCGTTAAAGCTGCAATTTTCGGAACGGACCTTCCTAACGAGTCATCGAGTTTCCAGGATTATTATTACAGCCGTGGCATACGCCGGGTGAAGTTAGTTCGCGACGGTGAGTCACCGGTTGACGACAGTCGATCGACCTTTCTCGTCTATATCTGAAACTTTTACCGATTGTGCGTCCAACTGTACAGGCTTTTAAGGTCGTAAAAGCGGCCCGCGTGGTCGTTAGACACCCTTTCGCCGTTTCTACGTGGTTTTCGTACTTTAGATCGAGCGAGAGATATTGCGAGATAGACGAACACTGGGTACGAGTAAGTATACTTCTGATTCGCGAGTGTTGGAACAAACGATGGGGTGTAATGAAACGAGATGATCGAACAGGAGATGCGATTAATTCCCAGGATTTTGTAGCCTCTATCGTGCTATATAAATCTCACAGCAACGGAATTTCTCGCTTTATTCTCTACGTTCGTCTAGGATTTGTAATATCGAATCTATCGAGACTAGTTGAATAACAGGTAGATGTAAGAATGAAAGTAGATTTAAAGAGATTTAAAGATTTAGCATAACAGTTGTGCGAAAATATTTCATTTCGATATTTCACGCGTAGTTATTTTTGATCTAGTTATTACCTCATGCTCGTTACGTAAGTTCCACGGAGTTGAAGTAAACGGTGACTGAGAATTATTGCTCGAGTGCAAAGGGTAACTACGAGTGTCTAATTTTGAATAAAAAATTTATAAACGGTCTAGTAGTCGCGATTCGTAATTTTCAAGAAAGTAAGAATTCAAGTTGAGCAGAATTACAGAGTGGATTATACGTAATCCCATCGTGTAATTGTTTTAAACGAAGGTTATCGAATCGTATCTTTTCTTCTTCCTAAAACAAAATGATATTTTAAAGTGTAGTATAGCATCAGGAAGTGCAAGCTTTTTTTTCCGAGGTTAAAATAAAGAGCTAAGTAAAAGGCGAGACCTGGAAGAGATAGATACGATCGAAGATTGCTCCATTTTTCCAATATTCGAACGGTTTCCCGTTAGCGTCTTCGTTTATCGAAATTCCACATCGCAAAATTCCGAATTTCGAAATAAACCACGCAGCGTGCTGTATCTACGCGCACAAAAATTGCCCCTCTTTTCCGATAGTCAATTTCCCGTTACCATTTTCGTTAATCGAAATTCCGCATCGTAAAATTCTGAATTTCGACAAAAACACGCTCTTGCCGATACAAAAATGGTCATTTAGTCATTGATAGCTTTATCGTATTACCCTAATAATCAACGCAATACGGTATATATACGTTCGCAAAAATTACTCCTCTTTCGCAATAGTGAATTTCCCGACAGCATTTTCGTTAATCGAACTTCAGTACCTCAAAATTTTCGTTGTAAAAATGCGACGGGTCGTGAAATTCTACTGAAATATTCTTTCACGATGACTACACGCGCATACTTCACGTTTTGGCTTAGAAGGAAGTGACCTGTACAGTTAGATTTTATTTAAATGTCAAAAGACACTGAAGAAGGGTCTAGGAATTCTCCGACAATTTTTAATTCCTAGGCAGGCTGCACGCGTTGGAAAGAAAAATAAAAAAAGAATAAAAAGAAGCAGGATGAGTTCTCTGGATTCTGCTAATATCTCGGTGGCATTCAGAGGCGACAAACTCTGGCATTGTACGCGGCGTGTGGTCCCGGCAGTTTCTTCGTTTATCAAGCAGAGTCAATTTCGAATTATTCATTCGGGGTACATGTAAATAGGACGGTCGGCGGCGATCTCCATTGCAAATCAGGCTGCAGCCCGGAAAACAGGATTTTCGGAGTCGCTTTCGGCTCGGTCCACGCGAATTCCGAACTCCTCGTGGACCCCGGCCGACCCCCTTGGTCCCCCTCGGTCCCCCGCCCCCGTCGCCTCGCGGGCGACCGATAAAAATTACTCGAAATTGCTTTGGACGTTGATCGCGTCGCGATTACGTATTCATGGCGGCGGCCGCGCCACCGGTTATCTTTCCAGACGTTTTACGACGTCGCGTAACCTTCCGAGCCCGACACGCACGCACACACGTGTACGCGCGTTGCTCGTGAATTCCGCGCCACGACAATATACCAATAACGATTTTTCGACGATAATCAGGCAGGTGAAATTACGTGGAAGATCGCTCCGCGCTCCTCTGCCCGCTCCGGGGTTTATTATACAACGGGTTATCGACGAGCGTGTATTTTCCCTGTCTCGCGTCTTCTTATCCAACATTTCCTTTACATTTTCCTTATTTTTTATCCCTCGAATATGCTTTCCGGCGCGAGAAGCAGATTTGCACGAGTTCGGCGAGATTATCGATATCCTCGGGAACGTTCCCGTTCGGAAAATTAATTCGCGGTACCCAGTTTTCCCTCGAATTTTTCCTCGAATTTTTTCCTTATATTTATTATTATATTTATTTCCGTGGACATCGCGCGCGTTCCCCGATATTTTCCCTGCCTCTCGTCGTCTTATCCAACATTTCCCTTATTTTTTCCTCTGTTTTATCCTTCAAATACGAGAAGCGGATTTGCACGAGTTCTGCGAGATTATCGATATCCTCGGGAACGTTCCCGTTCGGAAAATTAATTCGCGGTACCCGGTTTTCTCTTGAATTTTCCCTTATATTTAGCGTCCCGTTGCACGCGGGTTCTCGAGTGTTCCGCGAGTCGAGCCGGAGTCAGATTTCAGGCGGATTTCCTGGAATTTTTCTAATTAATCTCGGCACTTTGCAGCGGAGCGTAGATCGGCAGATAGCGGGGACAATGGGGAAAAAATTCTCGAGTATCGCGATCACGAAAGGGGTAAAAACGGTGCTGGATAATATAGCCGGCGGGACACGGAGGAATCGCGAGTGAGGAATTTGCATATTTTCGATACGAGGAATAACGCTTCCGTGCTTTCCTTTCTTCGAGCAGCCACTCGCATCGAGGTCCATTCTTCCTCCACGATCGTCGCCACTCCGATTTTCTCGCTCCTCCATTGCGATCACGTTCCCCGATCCTCTGAAAGTCCGATTTCTTCCACCGGTCGCTCCTGCTACGTTCGCTCGAGATTCTCGATGACAATCGCGTCTCGCAACGACGTTGCACAATGCCAGCAGAGGCTCTGCATTCCTGAAACACGCGTCAGACGAACCGATTCATCCCTTCGTCTATCCCGTCCACCATTTTGCACGTTTATCTTTGTCGCGTTGGCTCGATCCTCTAAGAAGACAGACGATAAAAGAATATTGTTCGTTTTTTAATTATTTATTCAAATAGGAGATTATAACAACAGTAAGATTACGTGGAGATAATTAAAAAATGATTACATCGATTAATTGTGCTTGTATCAATTGTAAACTTACAATTAGTCAGGAGAGTAAAATTGGTATCGAAATCACGACCATGGATTTTCCCTTTGCGGTTGAAATTTATTAAAAGTTCTTTCACTCTCTGCGAATTTCCTCTCTCTTTCCAGGGAAGCTTTTCCGCTGGAGGATTAGTTAACTTTCGGTAGAATGTGGATATTTTTTCGTTTTTCCTCGAGTTTTGCCGCTGGTAATGCGAGTTAATCCGAAGGAGCTGCTTGTTTCGAGGATAGATACTCCGAGGATCCACCTTTCACAGACTTCGTGATCTTCTTCTCTTTGTCTCGGTTTCGAACGGAGAAGCAGACCCGTTTCTTAAGGGTTAATTAGCGACGTTGTTATATTTTGAAAGTTTCCGTATCGGAGTTAATTTTGAACAGCTCCGGGAGACTCGTTGTGGTTGGACGATGAAATGGAAAATAGTCGGGTGTTTTCAATCGCGAGATGGATTTTGCGTGAAATCGACGGCGATCGACGTGATCGCGCGGTGAGATTTATCGAAATCCCGCGTCGACTGTGAAAGAATTATTCAAATGAGGTAACAGGTTGAAATTGCCGCGAGTTTTTGACGAATGGCGTCATTAATTCGGATGAATTATGGGTATTTACGGACGGCGGGATCAATACGGAGCATTAAGGCATAATTGCATCGTGCATTACCGATGCAATAAAATTCTTCGCTCGCTCCTATGCGATATTTGTTTAATCATTTTGGCAAATTTATTATCATCGGCGACGCGATGCTCGTGGCGATCAATTACCGGGACGGAAAAATCCCCGTTCGTTACGATACGAGGTGCAAAACGTCGATTGAAATTCATTAAAATCCGGCCTGAATTTTTTCGAACTCGTAACTGGCAATTTTTCGATAATTTCACGGTTTATTACCGACGCAATTAACGATATTAATTGTCAGCTCGTGCGAGCCCCGTGTTCCCTTTAATTTATTTTCCAACGGGAAAAAGGAAATGGGCAAAAACTAACAGGAGGAAATTTACAATAAATATCTCTCCTCTCGATATAACGAGTCTCGAAATTCCGAGATAAAAAATTCAAGATAAAATTCCCTAAATATTCGTTAAGACCGGATTAATTACCCGTAATAATTGGCGCGTATCGCACGAGCGAATCGAGATTCGAGATAGCTAAAATACCGTTCTGCATTTATATATACCTAACTGAACAATAGTCGATTCGAACACGAAGGTACCGTGAGGTACCTGGTCGATAAGGTCTTCCGAATATCTTCCATATTAACCCTAAAATTAATCCAGTCGAAAAATTTTAATCACAGAATTTTCATTTTTGCAATTAACAAACACATAACGATATTTAAAAAAATTAATATCGACTTTTATATTATATTTACTTATCTTCATCGTATCGCTAAAATTACCAACATCTATGTTGTTTTATCCTTTAACACTAGAATACACAAGGGGATTGAAACGACTCGTTTCAGATATTTCATTTCAGATCGAAACGTAATTGTTTACAGCTATTTGTATACCTCGTATCGCTACAATTATCTTCTTTTACGAAAAAGTATACGTCTTAGGTTTGTTGTAGCGTAAAATATCGCGTGCCGTGCAGAAATTTGTCGCGATATTCGAGCTCTCGCGAGAACTGTCTGACTCTGGTCCACGCTAGCGAAACTACCCCTTGGCCACCTGCCTGACGTGGATATCTTTCACCCAGTGGTCACACTGGAGGTCGCTATAGCGGTCAGTCAGTGGTCCCATCGGTGTTTATTTCCTGCGAAATCACTCTTGGCGACCGACCTTTCTGCGGGCCCCTCTCCAGGGGCGTACACTTCCGGTTACAAGTATTTCCGTGGACACGGGTCGCGGACAACGATCCAAGGTGGATTCACTGCTGGAGTACACAATCCCGCAGGCATCGCCGCTTCGTTAATTTGCTTGTACACCGTTCGTACACACCGGTGGGATAAAAATCGCGTAGCCAGGAAAAACGCCGGTGTTCTTTAAAAAGCAATTTCCTTAACACACGAGACGCGAGTCCGCGGGGAATTCTACCAATTTAAAGCGGTAGAATCGGAAGAATAAGAGTACAAGGTAAAGGCAGGGACAAAAAGCTGCATTCAGCGATGAAAAAGCAGCTCCGGACGGGGGAACAGAAAGCGGGTAAAAAGCGGCGCGAGAAACAGCGAAAAGGAATTACGAGGATAAAACGAATTAACGCAAGAACGGGAGAAAAAGTTGCGTCAATGCGAAGAATACGAGGAATATATACATATGAAGAAGAGAGAGAGAGAGAAAAAAAAGAGGGGGGGAGGGGGGACAGAAACAGCTCAAGGTCTCGGCGAGAAGCGATCCGGGGAATAAAAATAGCGGCAGAGCACCGAAAAAGGGTAATTGCAATAACAGAAAAAGGCAGTTGAAGGTTGCCATAAAAAGAGAAGAGAGAACAAACAGCGACACGAGGAAAGGGTGACGCTTGCACACGCGAACGCGAGACAATGCCTGTCCTCGAACCAGCGGAGGACAGCATTGGAGACCTGCAGGATGTCCAGAGAGTAGGGGAGAGATAGGACCCTGAAAGAGAGAGATCCCGTCTGCCGATCGGTGTACCGATCCGTGAACCGGCCGACTGCGAGCTTAAAGGAGCTTATCGAGGTCGAAAATCCGCGACGTACACGCGTGCTCGCGCGACCGCTCGCGTATATTCAAATTAAGAGGCCCCTCGATTTCAAACGTTATCGCTTACGAAATCTTTCCTCCCAGGTAAATTGGGTTAGAGGTGTTTGCATGCTCGTGTAACCGCGTGTGCACGATATTTCAAGGCTTAATTGGTGTCACGGTAGGCAGGTAGCCTGAATCGTCGTGTTTTCTTTCGCCGAGGACGAGGGTGCACTCCGCCCTGTTCTTTTCTTTTCCAATCCTACACACGTGTAGTTAACGAGCCTCTGTCCCGGCACTAATTCGAGCACGTCCACTCCACGGGACGATCGTGTTCGCAATTAATTTCATCCATGATCCGCAGCCGACCTATCGCCGTTTCTCATTGCCCCTCCGATTTTACGCCTGCCCGTTCACCGACGTTTATTTAAACCCGGTTTCTTCCATCTCCATGTTAATTCGCTTCGTTCGCTTATCTTCCGCGTTCGAAAAATCGCAATTGGTCCTCGGTGGATCTCGAGGATTTAAATCGAGAAACTTTAATTCGGGAAACGAGTGGCGCGAGAAAGGACGGAAACGTTGGCGAAACTTTGTCCATTTTCGATTAATCGAAAGGCAAATAACGAAGTGGGTAATCGTATCGCGAGATTGGCCAAGAGGAAGAGATTGGTGGATTTATTTAAAATTCTCGCGATCTTGATTTCTCCGGTGATCGAGGGTACGATTTTTGGGTCACCCAGTGCCGAGAGTAGGTGTCACTGATTTTTGGATGACGCGGCGTTCAGCGCCTCGAAGGATGGTCGATCGGTGTCACGGGTTTCTAGTTCGCCGGCTAAGGTAAATCGTTTCTTTCCTTTCTCCCGGAGATCATCGCTCGGGGACCGCCTGGTTATCCGCTTGAAATTATTCGCCGTGCGATGATCGACGCGTAAACGAGTAACGTCGAAGGCCCGAGATTCGTTGGAGAAGCGAGGAAACACGGGCGAGGTTGCCTCGTGGCGAAAAACGCTAATTATTTTCCGCCGCGATTAATTACTCCGTGCCATTAGCTTCTTCTGGCCGAGAGACGCCGGGACGGCGCGAGGAGCGATGATCGAGGCTTTCAGCGTCGATTCCTGCCGGAGTGGACTAATTGCTGGCACCGGAGAACCCGGTTCTTCGCCTCCCGGGGAAAGACTCGCAGTCAGAGGCAAATCGAGTCTGTTTTCTTTCCTTAATTGGAAACCGGCGGCGCCGTCTGTTTGATTAGACCCCGGTGATCGGTTAAATCCAGCGTCGCGATCCACGCCCGAGTCGATTCGTCGCGGATTTCAGGCTTCCACCTCGCCTGGAACTTTCCATTGGTTCGACGTCTCTGATAACGGCCGACTCCGGGGAAAGCAGAGGCCGGCGCGGGGGAAAGGGAGAAAAAAAAAGGGAAAATATTACTCCTCGAGTATCCGACCTCGAAAAATTCCTCGCGACAAAAGGGAGCCAGCCACCCCTCGAAAAACCAGGTACTTTTCCCACTCTGCCGAACAAGAACAAGCCCCTAGTCCTCTGTGACATTCATTTTAATTTTCACTTCCGCGACTCCCTTTCAGAACCCTCCTCCAACAATAGCCGAGCCCACACCCCTCGCCTTCTCCAAAGCGCGTTCCACCGTTTCTCCGTTCGGTCCTAATCTTCCTCAACGTTCACTCGATTGTTCCAGATACAAAGATCCCACCTTCGCCTCCGCTTCTAACCGGGACTTTTACGAATCCCGTAGCGAGTGAAAATAAAAAATCGATCTTCTCCTCGCGTTTTTATATACGCGATACAAACGATCCGAGCTGTCCGGTGAAATTCGCGAAATTCGCGAGAGATTAGGTAGAGATCTGTCGCGACGTCTGACAGACAGGGTTTCGTTTCGGTTGCTTCGCGAGAAGAGAAATTCGGAGCATTCTCGAGGCGTGAATAAGCAAGGCGTTCTTTGCTGAAGATGATTACTCCGAGAAGGAACGTGGCCTGTCGTTTCCGGCGGCGCCGTGACCTTTCGTCGCGACGACACCCCTTTGCAGATGGGTGGAATTCTCTCGCGAACTCGCGCACCAATCGGGACGGAAGCGTTCGGGGCGGCTAATAAGCGGCGCGGGTAGCCCTCGGCTTTCGGATCCGCTCGCTTCGTTCTACCCGCCGGAACGCCGGGCCGCCGCCTTTCTACTCTCGTAACACTTTCCAGCCCTCGACCTCGTGGCCGAGGATCGATCCCTGTGACGTGGTGCGTGAGCACGCCTTCCGTGGAAAAAAACGAAGTGGGGGCGAGCACGTTAATAACTAATAGCGATGCTCGCCCGACGCTCTGGATATACGCCGCGCGTCGCGGCCACTCGGGGCAAGGGAGGTTCACCGGTTTCTCTGTGGTAGAGAGTTTCGGGTTAGGTTTGGGTTAGGTTTCGGTAATTCGATGTTGGTGGAATCGGTGGTTCCTTTCGAAGATTTTTAGGGAATTAGGAAGTTTGTTCAATCTTCGTGACCCGAGTTGCGTTTGGTCTTTGTCTCGGTTGATTCGCGTTTCGTGGGGAATATTTTTATAAGTTCCACGTGCTTAGGTTTGAATTAGGTTTCGGTGATTCGATGTTGGTGGAATCGGTGGTTCCTTTCGAAGATTTTTAGGGAATTAGGAAGTTTAGTGAATCTTCGTGGCCCGAGTCGCATTTGCTAGTTTGTCTCAGTGGAATCGCGTTTCGTGGGGAATATTTTTACAAGTCCCACGTGTTAGAAAGAAGACACGAAATTCAAGGAATAATAAGATATAATGTTCGGTAAACACGCACGCGACGCGATAAATTCGGCTAAATCGAGAAAATATTCAATGGTAACGCGTATACCAAGTTTTAGCCATTTGATCGCTGCCTGACGTGTCTGGAAGAGAAGCGAATAAAAAATTGAAATGAAAAGGTAATTAGGAAACAAATGTGGAATGAGAGGAGGGGAATAAAAACCGCAATAAACGGCGGAATGAAGCAGCTAATCAAATAAGACGAAATAAGAACCCAACGGTGAGAAAAAGGTGAACAAATTCGAAAAGAAATAAAGCAACGATGAGAAAATCTAAAAATAAAATCTTGATAAAAGAAAGAGAAAGAAAATTCATGATAATTAAGTAACAAATTATTGTTGAACTTTACGAGGGTCGGAGTATGGAAGAAATGTATAATGGCCATGGGGTAGTCCAAGGGTTTAGTTAATGACCATTGCCTACCCCGTCTCACCATCAACTCCCCTGAAATTTACATGTGATCACTCCGAATTCGAAACGAGAAATGATTTTATCTTCGTAGATCCGTCAAAAATTGGCATAATTTATTAATTTCTTCACTGTTATTACGGATTTACATTACGAGCAATTTATTATTAACAATAAATTTGATAATTTATAGACTCTTTATAAATACACTTCCATAGATTTCGTTAATAATTACTTTTCTCCTATAATAACCAAGAATTTCCCGATTTTTTCGTTTCTATTACAAATTTGTGCTTCGAGAAATTCGTTATTAATAACAAACTCGATAATTCATGCCTGTTTCATAAACAAAAACTGCATTCGCGTCTTCACGGGCTAAATTTCCACGATACATCTGCGCGTGCCGAAATATTTTTATTTCCTCTGGATTTTCGGTTAAAATACCGTGTTATCGATAAAACAATTTCGATCGCGAATTCTCGCCCGGGAAAATAAACTCCGCGCGACTGGCCTTAATGGATATCACAGACGAGAGAAACGGTGGCGATTCGTTGACAGACCGTAATAAATGCAGAAAATTCGAAACTCCGGTCGTAACCTGTTCCTCGACGACAGCCAACGAGAGTGCGTTCACCCTGCTGCATAAACTTGGACGGGTGAACACGCACGCTAGCTCGGTTTTCCGACCACGACGCGAAAAACAAGCGACTCGTCATCCAAGCCAGCCAGTCGCCCACGCCGGAAGTCTCTTTCCACTCGCATTTTATATTTTCCCGCCGCGCGGCGACTTCGTTTGTAAACCAGCCTCCCCTTTGTTCCCGCCTGCATTATTTTTTCTTCCACTCGGTGTCGATAGGCCCCGATCGGTCTATAACGAAACGAGTTTGCATAGAAAAGGTAGGAGCCCTCGTTTGAATATGCCTTTGCAGCGCGAGGCGTGCAACCGGTGTCCGGCAAGGATCGCGGCCGTGCGATCGACCGGAATATTTATTCCCTCTTAATCCGAATCTCGGTTAAGCTTCGAGCTGAACGAGCCTAAGTGCCGTAATCAGGATGGCACGAAGGGATACGAGTCTTAAATTCTTAGAAAAGAACTCGAAACGTCTTAACACAATGTTAAGTGTCACGAGTAAACTAGCGATCGGTGAACTTTCGTTTCGCGTCAGCTTCGTTTCATTAATGCATTCTATAGTTAATATTTAGGTAATAAAACGCATTAAGTTCTGTCCTCTTTGCTATAGAAAAGAAATTTTCAAAGATGGTTTACTTTTACGTCTAATTCCAAAGAAATAATCAGTGACACGAGGTAAACTCTGAGAAAAACACTCCGCGCCATTATCGTCAATTAACACACGCTGACGTGAAATAATAGCGTAAGTCCCCGATGATTATGTACTCTAACGATGTATATTCAGATCCTACATATTTTTGGAGACTCCCAGGATTAGATGTTACTGTTAAAATTACTTTCAACGGAGTTTATTAAAACATTCCGACTTTTCGCGCGCCGAGTCGACCCCTCGTTACGAGTTTATCGTTGTTCCCTCGGTCGTGGTTACGCGTAATCGTTGGCAAAGTCGATACACCGGGGCCCTGACGGCCATCAGACTGCTAGTGGCCGAGGTTAATGCAGAGATTCCGTTTTCCAGCCGTTTTTCCCTCCCGTCGTCGCGTGGACAGATTAAATCGCCGCTGTGTACCGGCGTTTTTGACTTCGTCGCTGCTTCGTCGCGTGGTTCTGCTGGTTAGTTAGCAAGTGGGTTACGGAGATTATAGTCGGCCAGAGATTATGGTTCTTAAGGACAAATGGAGATAGTTGCATTCGGGTAAATTGCACAGTTTTCTCCTGATTGCTGCGTGGGACCGGATAGATGGTCTGGATTAGTCAAATCCGATAACGTCGTCATTCTTCTTTATTTCCCGTTTATTCTTTGCGATTTCCCTTTGATTACGTTAGCATGGGAATGATAGCCTCCATCGTGATAGAAAAGTATGAAAATAAAATGTACACTGCAGCTCAAAAATATATGGATACCTTAATCCTTACTACTGTATAAAAATAATTACACAATTTTTATCAAACTTGATTAAATTTCTCATACGTTAATTTGTACAGTGTTATCAATGAACGATAATAAAAAATTATATCTTCTTCTCATCGATATACCCGGTGGGTATTGTTAGATTTTGTTCAAACGATTTCAAATACTTAAATTGTTCCATTCGATGTTATCCACGATAAAATTTAACAATAATTCTAACATTATATTTATTATATTTCTTCTTACATTATATTTCAAAGTTTCTATAATACTGTACCACGTATTTTTAAGCCGCAGTGTATACGAGTACATATACTCGAATATTTATTATTTACATATAAACATCGCGAACAATATCATGAACATATCACGCGTGTTAAATAGGGGTTGCTAAGGGGTTGCCATGCCGAAAGGGTTGAAAAACCCCGGTTCAGACACGCACACCGACACTGGACGCATCGCGTTATGGTAATTTAATACTTAAAGAATTCGCTCGATTTTCAGCACGACCTCACGCAATTAACCCATTAACAATAATGCCGGCTAGTTGAAACTCGCGTAAGGAAATTTCTGCAACTTTTCCATCCAACGTTCGTGCTTTTCGTTCGGAACCTTCCCGAGATATCCTTCGGCGTGTATACGCTCGTAAAACAAGCGATAAATTTATCGGAAATCGATCAATGTCCATTTAATCGCACAAACGTACGTAAGAAAATTAACGAGCAACGCGTGTGTTTCCATTGTCGCCGATAATTACGATTTTTAAAGGCAAAGGCGAGGCGATTAGCATCGCCGACTCGGCCAGCGCAGAAGACCCATTGCGGCGATAATAACGGCGCTTTGTTGTCGGAATTATTGTAATACGCATTAGCGGAATTAGAAGAACGTAAACGGAGTATTAATAGTTGCGCGTTAATTACGATGGAACTCCGCAACGTTCTATTTCGCAGCCCTAACCCAGATTCGATACCGAGCCTAGCCATTCGCATGCTTGCCCATCGATACCATCGTCCAAGCACCCATAAAGGCTCGGATACCTCTAAACCAGGGGTGACCACCCCTTCAGCTTCCCTAAACCGCATTGGCAGAACGCGAGTGGTTTCGAGCCACTAACTACAGCTGAATTTAAACTGCATTAATTCACGATTTTATATTTATCTCAAAGACAGAAATGTATTTAGAATTGGTTCAACGTGGCGTTATACGTAAAATTGAACCGGTTGGATAACCGCGTGGTGGAGCTATTCTCGAAATGCGGATAAAGGGAGAAAAAATCGCGGCACAGGGGAAGGGAGGTGGGAAATAATTAAAAAGGACGGGAGAAAGGAGAAATATATGCGGGAAATATGCCGGCGCTTGAAAGCCCGTTTAAAACAAGACTAACCGCGGCGAGGAACGGGGGTGAAAAAGAAAGTGGCGGGTAGGATGAGAGATAATCGAAAAGAGGGCAAAGCCGGAGCGCAAAATTAACCCTATCTGGCATGAACGTTCGCGCAACAGGCTGCCACACGGTCTCGAAAAGCGAATTGTTTACTTGGAAAAGGACTCCGCGGCGCACGTGTGCGAACGTGCGTGCTGAAAAAATAGCGGAGGAAAGTCGTCAAGGCCCTTTCCGCCACGCCGATCCCCGTAATTTGCGATAATGTCGGGGTAATTTCCTTCGATACCTATCGTTCCTCAATCTCGCGTTAAGTGGCCCATTGTGCCCACTCCTCGGTCCCCGAGGAAGACGTAACGTCCCATCCCTCTTTGTCCTTTTCCCTATTTCATCACCTCCTCTTTTATCACCCTTTTCCTCCTTTTCCGCTTCTTTCTCCGCCTAATTTCGCGTCCCTATGTCGACGGTAGCGACGGGTTCGTGCCTCGTTCGCCATGGAACGCCGCGTAAACGCTGCCCGGACAGTTCCGAACTGTCCCATTGATCCGATCCGAGCACACGCTAGCCGACTACACGCGAACACGTCACGCTAACCGGCACGGGAAATTGGATTCGATCCTTCTATTCCGTTTAAACCTCGGTCGCCCCCGGACCACGCTAGATCCGATAGGACACTTCCAACCTTTGCGCTCACCCCTCTTTCTATGCGCTCTTTTTCTCTTTTTCATACGCGTCCCAGTAATTACGATCTCCGCGTCGGTAATGGATTTTCGAACGGGGTTCCGCGTAGATTCGTAGGTTTCAGGGTGCGTGAAAGGATCTAACCGTGTTCTTCGTTTATGGAGATAGGGTAGACGCGTTTGCGACGCGGGTCGAGAGACAATTTCCTTTCTCTGAAATCGGGTAAACGTAGAAAGCTTCGAAGCCTCGTAGTCGAAGATTAGGATTCCGAGTTTGCAGAAATGGTCGTGATTGCGCGATTAGCGGGAACGGTGTTGAGAATCAGAGATAGCGATGGTAAATCGAGGGTAACCCTGTGATACTCAGATGCAGCGTCTGTTCGTTTCGAGTCTGCAATCTCGACAGATGTATCTCTCGAGGAATTCGAGTCGCAAGCAGAGGTTTTTTCGGGAGAAGGAAACCGTTTCAGCTTTTTCGTTTTCCTCGAAGCTACTCGGCCACTAGGTTCGCTTCGAGGAATTCGCCCCTCGGGCACGTTAAAATTCCGCGATTAGAGGGAAGGTTGCGGAGGAAGGGAGTTGCGCGGCATCGACGAGCTCCAGGGGTGGTTTTCCCTCGCGCATTCGGCGCACGTGGCGTGAGCAGTTCTCCGCATATGCAACATTAGCGAGTGTCGCCACGCAATGCAGTGGCAACCCCGTCGTCACGTAAGCGGCCGTGCACGAATCGAGACGAGCAGAGGGGCAGGGGAAAATAAGATAAGGAGAGGAAAAAAAAAGAGGAAAATGGGAAAGAAAGGAACGCGACGAGGTCGGCGGATGGGGGTGGGAAAGCAAAGAAGGAGCGAAAGAAGGCCAAGGGAACTGCCGAGTGGAATTCGTAACTGGGATATCCGACCCTCCGCTACCCCTTTCGTCGCCGTTCCCGGTTTATTTTAGAATTTTCCCCAATTACCGGGGGCAAATTAATTCGCCCGGCGTCCACTGAACGGACGCCATTTCGACGGAGTTTGCTCTTTGAGCCTGCGCTGGCTCAACTGGACCGTGGATGTCGGTGACCGGTTTATTTCTGATGCACCGGCTTCCGACCTTTCTCTCTTGTTGCCCGGTTCAAAACGATCGCGCCGTTATTTTGCCGGTGCGCGTGTAATTTTATCTTCCGAGCTAGTCGGTAGCCGGCAGGGACGTTTCAAGTGAGTCTTCCCGTTCGTCCGGTTGCCTAGGAACTTATTATCGCGCAGCATCGATTATCACCGTGTCTAGGTGCTAGGTGTCTAGGATTCCAATCGAAATAGCCTCGAAACAGCGGAATTTTTAACGCGAAATAGCGGTATTTTCGTTGCAAATCATCTACGATTGTGCAACGACGGTGATAGGCTAATTGGAACCCTTTGGTCTAATCCACGCGTGGTTGTATTCGATACGTTAAGGATACTGACTCGTACCAAAGATTTTCTTGTCATCCGAGTCGTCGGCGCTTCGAAGAAATTAAGATAATTCGTAGGAAAATTCAGGACCACGAGAGAGAAGGTTGAAAGAAAATGGATCCGCTGGCAACTCACCAGGGATACGCCAGAAGTACGCGCGAATGTCTAGACATTTTCCCGCGTGTTTTTCACCGTGGTCGGCGTTTCACCCCGGAACGGTGTAGTTTTTCGCGGCCGGGTTGGCCGTTTCTTGACCACCCGGCTGGAAACGTCACGATAAGCTAATCGACGCGACTCCGGCCTCCATTATGATTTTCCGCTTCGTTATTCCGGCTTAACGATTTCGATCGTGCCTGAAAAATTGAACCGACCACCGGCACACCGACGCGCACCGACGCAACGTTCGCGTACGTGTCCGTTGATTTATCATTCCTCTTAGTCCGTTCTGGTATAATCGACGGTTTAGAGCGGCGGTAATTAAGATGGCCGAAGGTTGTTAGCCGTTCCAGCGAGCGAGTTAGCCACCGACGAAAGATTAATCTTGGTTAAGTGTTAAATTGGCGAATTGTGTTCGCCGGCCTTAACGACAGCGCGATTCGTGTAACGAAGCCGGCAACGTAATCGCGCGGCCGGTTGCGCGATATTTCTCCGATGGCTATCTCAACGGCGGTTTCCGTTTTAAAACGTTCCCCGGGAAACGTCTACTTTTATTAATTAATTGCCGCGTTAAATCGCGATAATTCACCGGCAGAACAAACCATCGCGGTACGTAATTATACCGGGGCTCTGGACGCGCCGCTGGCTCCTTGTCCACTGTCGAATTAATTCCGCTCGTGATCCGCCCGTGATCGATCAATCTCGTTCCGCGTACGGCAAGAAGCCGCTATAAAATCGAAACCAAGCTTATAAAAATCCGCGTCCGCCTCGTTTTTATCCTCGCTTCGCTTTCGGCACTTCCGTCGCCACTCCCGTTTCCTATTTCCGCGTTTCAATTCGATCAGACGCTCGGCACGCGAGTTTCTCTCGCGAGTTGGACCGAGGTCGACTGAAGGAAAGGCGCACAGGTACCTGGGAGTAGACAGGTACACGCGAGCTGCGATGGAAGAGAAGGAGGTTGAGTCTCTGCGTTCGATAGGACGTCTGTCGACTGGAGTCGAATCGCTAAGCGGATTGAAGCGAAGCTCTCGACCGTGTTAATCAGCGTGGAATTTCAGCGAAAATGCGATCAGACCCGGAAACGTCACCGTCGATCCATCAAAGACTCGAATCTCGTCTCTGCTAGCTCGTTCGAGCCGCGAAATTTGAAATTCCATCGGACAGGAGGGAAACGAGGCGTCGTAACGCGCAGCGTCGCACGTCCCGACCGGAAGTACATCGCTGGCAGCTCGAGATTTATGCTCGAGGAAGCTTCGCGCGGTTCTACCCTCGCGTTCGTTCCTATCTCCTCGATTTCGGGTGAATTCTCCAACGGAGGATGACAGGTATCTATATCGGCGAGAAAAAGACTAAGAGCGGAATTCCTTGCGCGTAAGTTATGGCAGTCGATCGACGCCGAATGTACCAGGGCTCGAATAGTTCTGTTCGAACTTTTAATCGAGCAGTTCTCATTCAACGTTGTCGCTTTGATCTCCTATCTCTGCGATTTTTCCTTTGATACAGATATAATGAATTATTCGATATCTCGCGTTCCACTTTTCCGAAGCTTTTCTCCTTTTATTTCCTCCTCTACCGGTCATTTGATCGGTCAGGGTAAGTTTAGCGCGAAAGAGCGAAAGATTTTTCAAATCTTTCCTTTGTTCTTCCGCTATTCCACGTTTCCTTAATCGCACGGGATCTTTCCAATCACGAATGTCACATTATTTCCGTCTTCTCGATGCTACGACACCTCGACTGGCGAATACGCGCCCTTATTTCCAGCCCGCTTGATCCACCCCTGAGTTAACCACCGAGTCGGGTATACAGTCTCATTTTCCGGCTACGTGCCCCTGGTGCATTTTCACGCAGAATAGACAGAGGGATCGATGGGCGTAAAAATAAACGTAGGTACACCCTTAAAAAAATGCTACTCACCTTCGCATGACCGCTCCGCCCACGCAAGAACGTTGCACACGTCTCCGTGGGCCCTTGAGAACCACTCATCTTCCTCCGCTGCCATTATCCCCCATCTTGGACCAAAATATACCCGCGCATGTACTCCCGAGTGCACGTCGACGAAAAACTCTTTCCTGAGAACGCGTATCGACGGCTCGGCCGAAGCCGAGGCCTCCATCTCGTAATCCGCGATGGAAGAGCGAGCCAGGCGGACTCGCAGTCAGTCAGCGTGTTCGGCAAGCGCAACCGGAAGCGTGGTAGGACGAGCGTGCAGTGGCCGGAGGCGAAGTCGGCCTAGATGCATCGGGTTCCGAGTGAAACGGCACGCGAAGCGGGAAGTGCGTTTTATCCATCGATAACACCTAGCCGAGGGTGCATCTGTGAGACTCGGATGGGCGCGTTCGGAAGACCAGAAGTAGGAATCCAGTCGCTGCGACCGGTTGATCCGTGAAATTCCGCGAAATTCCGCGATTTGTGCTTGATCGGCCGCGGAATTTGTCATCCGACACGGGTCGGTCCGACGTCGACACAAGCGTCGGTGTAAGCGTCGAGTGAACGCTGGTTCGAGCGGAATCCGGCGATTTGTTCGCAACGACTCTTCGTTTCGCTACGTTAGCTCAAAGGGGTCCTAGGTTCTTGGGGAAAATTGACAAAGGTGGATCGATTTGCTCGGAACTTGGGCAACTACTTCCGCGGGAAGGTAACGATGCAACGCCGGAGCTGAGAGGCTTTCCGTAAACGAGTTATCGAGGCAATCGAACTGCCAGTCTATCCGAGAAGTCTATTTTGTCGAGCAGGTGATAAATGTTTCGGGTATTTGATCAGGGCCAGGAGTTTCCTTTTTAATAACAGCTCGATAAACCGTCCAATCTGCCGGGATTACTTCTCGCTTGCCAGAAGCAATTACCGGCACACCCGATATCTCGGAATTGGGGTTCGGGTATTGGGTCGCTACATGCGAAATGTCGTCCCCGCGAATTATTCGGGTCGGATGTCTTCTGCGAATTAAACCGCGCTCGTCGAACCGCTGTTACGGTTGTTTTATTAAACACGCGAGAAAGGGATCGCCCCGTCACGGAGATTTTCTATTTCCTTCGACACGTAATCGCTGGAAATAGCCGAGCGACTATTCCCGAGTCGGCTTTTATCGTACATGTCGCTTAACCCATGCGCAACCCGCTTGTCCATTTCTTTTACTTATCCTATTTGCGACAAACGACGCGTAATCGTGTAACGCTTTCGAAATATGATTTCCCGCGTCGTATTGCCTGGATTATTTTCTGTTCACAGCTTTTGCCGATCCCAGATCTATCTCAGATTAAACGTTATCTGTATTTCTACGCGTCGATGTTAAATTATCCCAATGTTTAAACAATCTTCCACGATCATTTTTAGGATTTAAGAGCGAGAGTCAGTTAGAGTTGCAGTTGGTGCGAGAATTGAGAGTTAGTTAGCTAAAGCTATAGCGAGCTGATAGTTTACCTTTCTAAGTCCATATTAGCATTTTTATTCACAAAAAACTGTGTTATCGCGTTGCGCGTGCCCTTTCCCAAGTTCCTCTAGTATTCCTGGCCATATTAGCCCTCGGCACACGAGTGTCAGCAGATTCTACCTCGTTCCTAATTACTAAACATCAAACAAAATACCCACGCGATAACCTCAACCCTTGAATAAAATCCGTTTATCTACCTGCAGATTTCAACCCCCGAAAGAACCAGCTCGTTTCTTTACTCTACCTCGAATTTTTCGCTTTCAACCACCAGATTCAACAACCCACAAAGCCTATTACACGCGCACCAATCCCACAAACCGAAATTTCATATCAACCTAACCCACTCGCACCTTCGTTCCCTTCTTTCTCCTCGGACTTTTATTTTCCAACCACCGAATATTAAACCGTCCACAAAGCCGGAAATTTCAATTCAACCGACCTACCCTAACCTTTTGGTCAAAATTCCATTCGTTTTCCCAATCATACCTTTATGAAATCATTCTCATCGTGTTCCTCGTGATCAAACATAGACGGAATATAGATCCATTTATCCACGCGCAAACTTTAATCTCTAAAAATATCATCTCTCTCCCTTATTCTTTCTCAGACTCCTATTGTCCAACCCCCAGATATTAAACGAGCCACAAATATTAATCAAGCCAATACTCCAGTATTAGTTTCAACCACTTCCAAGAATCGAAACCGAACCATCTTCTCCTAAAACTTCTGTTCCTTTCTCTAATCACACCCCCACGCAATCATTCTCATTATCTTCTCCATGATAAAGCATAGATTCATTTATCTAATGTAAACTTCAACCCCCAAAAGAAACATCCCTTTCTTTTATTCTTTTTCAGACTCTTATTTTCCAATATTAAACAAGCAAGAACAAAGTCGCAAATTTCCTCGGAACCAACCTCCTTCTTTTCAAAATTCCACTGGTCTCCTTAATCGTTCCCCTATGACACCGGTTTCCGCGTGTTCCCCATGATCACCGGGCGTGTTACACGGTCGTTCTACCGAAGCTTTTTGCTTCAGACATCGAAGCGGAAAGGACAAGGTCCAGCGACGTACCCCGGACCACGCGCTGCCCGAGTTTTTCCCCTGGGTCTTTAACCGAGTTAAACACACGTCGCCGTAACGCGATCGTGGCTGCTGACACGCGGCGCGGCGCGGAGCGTCTCGGTGCTGGACGCGTCTCGTGTTTCGCCGCAGCATCCGTTTTAATCGAGCGGACCGCTCTCCGCGGCGTAGTTAGGTCTCGTTCGATATTTACAAACGTGGAACGGCGGCTTGGCTGGCGCGGGCGTCGGCGGGCGTCGGCGGGCGCCGGC
>NIJG01000123.1:4643106-4880233 GCA_002201625.1 Euglossa dilemma
GCGGGCGTCGGCGGGCGCCGGCGGGACACCTGGGCCGCGCGTTTCCACGTACGTAGGTGCACCTGAGCGCGGCGAGAGGTCAGGCATGCCCGGTGAAATATCGCCACTGCAGTCGCCGCAGCGTGCGTTGCTTCGTACAGCCGCGGCCTATCGCCGATGGCCAGGAAAACCGCGTGCATCGCGCCAGAGGGATGCTTGACCATCGACCGGATGCTACCGCCACGCTTTACGACCCTCTTTCCGCGCTTTACTGCGTGCCCTTTCGCCTCGACCCCCCTTTCGCCCTTTCCTCCTCGTCTCCGCTTTCCTTCCGTCCTATTCTCTCTTCTCCGAGTTGTTTCGGGCAAATTTCGCAGTGTATTTCGCAGCCTTTTTTCTCCCTTCCTCGTGGAATTTTTTTTTTTTAAGAAGAGGTTGATCCTTTATTACGAATAAAGTTTGGAAGACTATTCAACCGAAATTTTGCCTTTAACGTTGCCGTTTTCGCGATTTTTCTCCCGATATTTACGCGTAGTTGATCTTCCATCTAGATTCTACTGTGTTTGGATTCGTTCGACTGTGATAGGTTGAGTGTTAAAAGGGAAAATGCGTGAGATAAATTTTAGGATCGAATTTTTAAAACTTTAGAGTCTCAAGATCGGAAAAATGAGAAAGTTAGCATACTTCGTCCTATTCTTCGTCGATCCAGATTTCTTTTGGAAATCCTCGCTTAATAGTACCCGGTTGAATCTCGAGTTTTTGTAATTTAGCCAGCGAAACGCGTTTCTTTTATCGTCTTCGTCAGGAGCGGTCGTTCGGCACAGGAAGCACCGTGCTTAATTATAAATCGATCGCGGGAGCTTGCGGGATCGCGATTGCTTCTGGATATACTACGGGATGGGACCGGGAACGGTGTCCTGAGTTTGATGGGCGCAGGGGAAAGACGATCGCGGCTGAGTTAGACCCGTGTTGCTCGATATAGGGGTTATACGGGCTCTCCGTTTACGAGGGTTATCAAAATGGCCGCGAAGCCATGGCTCGCAGTCCCGGGAAAGCTTAATTACACCTGGAAGCCTCTGCCTGCGCCGTTTTCCCTGAAAATCGTGCCTCCGTTCTGTCATTCTTCACACGCGACTAAAATTGGAAACGTTCCACGTAGCATAGCCGATAAATCCTCGATAAATCGTTCGACTTTTGTCTGCAATTTGCGAATGAGGGTTACGCGCGGTTGGTCGATGGGGACGGGGCTTTAAAAATCGGCGACTGACGCGAATATCGCTGGTGGAGGGATGTAAAAACAGCGAGGAATTCATTCATCGGACGGACTCGTTAATAAAGAGGCCCATGATCGATGGCGACGCGGATGACCGTAGGAGGCCCTGTGAACGGGCAATTATATTTAGAACGTTCGATAGCGTCACCATGCCGGCGGTTTAATCGTTTATTGATGCGCGAAAACTCAACGACGCTGGTCCCGATCCTCGTCGATCCACAGCCGATCGTTCCCGCTTGCTCGTTTCGTAATAAGCGAGCGATTCGCGGCGCGCCGCGTAATCCTCGAAGATAATCCGCGCCATGCTCGAAGGATTTCGCTTTCTTCTCACCCGAGCGACACGCTCCCGTTAGCTCTAGTCGATAGAGAAGAAACTCGCGGCGCGAAAACCGTTTTCCCTGCCGCTTTTGCCATTTCGTTACGCCGAGTCGCGCGTTTGTTTCCCGTTCGACATCCAAGCTGCGATCGATAGCGAAGAGACTCACGGCGGAAGTTTCTTGGTTAAATCTCGCGTTTCGGACGGTCTAGTCAGCCGTTTAAACGAATCCTCTGCGTGGAACGTCGAATCGCGATTCGAGGAGCTCCCGATTGTCCCCGGAGATCGATACCCAGGAAGCCTTCCTCGTTTCTTCATTTGTTAGTCAAATACGAAATTAATGCTCGAGCAATCAGTCTTCATCCCCCGTGCTCGTCGGCCGCGCGCAATCGCGTGACAAATCGTTTCCTTCATTGGACGATTCAATTTGTTACGGGCTGATTGATAGACGGCTTTGAAAAATGAGGCAGGCCCGGTGCCACCCCTCGGACACGATATGAAACGCGAAAACAACCGTCCCGTATCGATCGACTCGCGATTGCGATCCGCGATCATCCCCCTCGACGTTCCTCCGGTCCCCGTTAACACGATCAAAGAGAGTAAAGAGGAAGGGCGATAAAACAGAAAAATATCGGAAATATCGGGGAATTCTCTGGAGAAGAGTTTTTGTAAAAGACGTTTAGAAAATCGCGAGGAGGGTATAAAAGGGGTCGGAGATGGACGGAAATCGAGGGAAATCAAAGCTCGCCGTTTCCCCGCGAAATCCTTTCATCCTTTTAACACGATTAAATCGAAAAGGGCGATTATCTCGAAACAATCGTGCCGGTTGCCCCTTGCACTCTTAGAGGGACACTATAGTCGGCTATAGTAGCGGCGTTAGAGCGGCTCGGAGTCACGAGAATCGGTGGAAAGAGAGCCTGCTGAATGAAGCCGGCTTCAGGGGGTGTTCCTGCAGTATTGATCGCCCCACCCTCGCACCACGGGACACATAGCATCCCTCCTTTCCTTTTCCTCGCCCTCCTCCGACCACCCTCGCCCACTCTATCCCCCGTTCTCGCTTCCTCTCGCTCTCTTCCTCCTCTCCAACCCTCTCCGTCTTTCTCGCTCCCTCCTCCTCCGCCCACTCCTCCATCCCCGTCTCTCTTTCGCTATCGTCACCCTCTATCTTCCCTTTTCGCGCCACCTTTACCTCCACCTGGCCGTTTCATCGTTTTGTCGCTTCTTCTTCCGCTCTCTCTTCTCCACCCCTTGTTCTCTCTCTCTTCCACCCTCTCCTCCCTCCCCTCTCTTCACGGCCTTTCTCTACCCTTTGCGGATACCTTCCGTACTCTCAGGCCTCTCTGTCCCGCCACTTACAACCCCCAGGAACGTCCAGGGGCAACTTCCACCGCGTCCAACCCCCGCCGGCAAACAAGCTACCCCTCGCTCAGTGTCAAGGTTGGGTCAAGCTGACTCGCGGACGAGGCAGAGCTGGTTTGATTGCTGTCTCGGCATGAATAACCGAGCGTAGACGCGTATTTGGGAAATTGCTCGGTTTCCTGGCTATTATGGCAGCCGGGATATCAGAGGGTTAGGGGTGGCTGCGGCCGGTTAGGCCGGCGCGCAGGTGTAGCTTGCGTGACCGCTCGGGATTGTTACGTTGCCGGTCGAACAATGTTGCGGTCGGCCTGTCGGTATTCGGTAATTGTCGGTTTTCGTTGAAACCGACCCACCCTCTGGGACCGGCGACGCGCGGGCGCAAGGGAGGATTTTGATCGACAGGCCGCCCCGAGCGCGTCCATATTTGTATTTCGTTTCCGCCGCGGAGAGGACCGAGATTGCATCCTCGCTTCGCCGGAGACTTTTTAATCGTTTCTCGCATTCGCTCTAGTATTCGCTCTCTCGTGGTCGTTCGCGCGTTAGCCAGACCCGTCTCGGTTGTTACATTCGTCGCGTTTACAGCCCCGGTTTCGTTATGCTCATTCGCGTGCTCGCGTGTCGTACCACGGTCTACCCGATTTTCTATCGTATAAATAGGCCTTGCCTCGATAAATAAATAAATCGCTGGAACAAGCGAACTTTGATGGATTAGAGAGTCGATCTATTATCGAGCGATTCATCGACCGGTTCGAAAAGGGCACCGCTTGTTTCTCGCGGTGTTGAATTCTTTCGTACAAATTCTGCTGTCTGTTTATCGTATATGTCTCGTTTCGAGTTCGATCATTTTAACTGTAAATAGAAGAATCTATTCGAAACTCTTTCTGTTTCGAAAGAGACATTTAGAACGGGTATAGACGTTTGCAAAGTGGACGCGTTTCGTCCTTCGTTTTACGATATTACGATATTACAACCCTCGAAGACCAAAGTGATACAGGTCAATATATTCATCCTCAAACGCACTACTCGCTTGCATGAAAAAAGCAAGTCGTCTAAGTCGCATTTGAAACATTTTTCGAAACAACCTAAAGAAGAAGATTACTAAGAAACAATCGAGCGCGGGGCTTCAAACGGGACACCCTGTATAACCAACATATACGTCGAAGCTTTGTCATACCGAGCTTTCGTTAAGTGACAAAGTACGCTTATATTTTTCCGCCTCGTTGCGCCACGCGATTCCTCGTTAATTTCCATCGACAATGACCAACCGTGAATTCTCTCTCTTTTAAGTCTCGAGGAAATAACCCCCGACTCTTTGGAAATTACCTCTTCTTCGAAATCAGCGCTATTAAGAGGAACACGAACCTTCTTCCGCTTTTTACTCTACCGTTTCATCCCGCTTTCCTCCAAGCGAGAAAAGACGTTTAATATCTCTCGCAGCGTGCCCGGGGACCGAGTTTAATAACAGACCCGATCAAATAACCATAGATTCACCGAGGTAACCGCGATTCGCGCGAGGATCACGCCGGCAAGTCACAGGGGGTCGACTGGTTCCGGCGAGAGGCCCCCTCGAGAGATCGCAGGACGTTCGTTTGACGCGGATCGATCGTGCCCCGGTCGGCGGGATGAATTAAACACCTGGCGACCAGTCGATCCTCCCTGGTTGGCCGCGCGCGATCGATCCGCGGCGAAGCACCGGCTTTGCATAGGTATGCATTTACCGCGAGCCGGATGACTCCGAAATTTCTTCCGCCGGTAACAGGAGGCTTCCTAACGCTATTAGAACCTCGGCCGCGCGCCGGTAATGCCCCGCGGTTTGTTCTAGAAAATCGACTCGTCACCCGGGTGTCGAAGCTCCACCCCGTGCCCCGCCGGCGGATTAATATTCCACGCGGAACGCTTCGAGTTTCCTGCTCGATTTCGCTGATCCGAACCGTTATTTATGGCCTGCGTCGCGGGCCGGCCTCTGCTCGATACTTCCACCTTCACCCCCCTTCCCGTCCCGCCGTCGACGTCGCGACGCGACCGTGCTTTTTGCCGGGACGCGGGTCGCCGCGTTTTTACCAAATTACTACCCCTATCCGTTCTCGTATCTGATTACGGTGTTTTCGGGGATAATTTCGTGTAAGCAGAGTGGTATACGATTTTTCGGTCGTTTAACATGAGCGTTTACGTGGGGAGAAGTTGAGGGTTGGTTGTTTTATGGTGTTTGAAATGGAAGGATTCGAATTTATGTCGGTGATTGCTACGCAGGTTACTTGGGACTGTCTTAAATGTTTATCCTTGTAAGTAAATCGGTCGTGGGTCGTGCAACGATGGCATTAGGGCTGACAGAGACCTCGGGATAACAGTGTTGACCTTTTTTAGTCCCCAAGGACCTTCGGGACTCTAATTTAAAAGAATCTGGTATTTTGGCGATAGAGTCAGTCGTCATATAGCAATAGGATACTTCAGTTTTAAACACCATAACTCTGATCTTCGCATTAATCAATTCTTTCATACATAAAGTTTATATACCTCGTTACTGTATCACCGAATACAGTTACTTCCATGTATGTCACATGTATTATTCTCCTTGAATAATTACAATCCTTTTGCTGTACTATTTATGATTCGATAGCGAGTACCATAATCGACAGCAGAATCACAGTTACGTGTCCAACTATATCGAGAAAGACTTAATTCGTTGTAACATCGATTCCATAAAGACACGTGTCTTACGTCCATCTATTATCCACGTTATTACTTGAAGAACCGAAAAAATGGGCAAGAGTCGTCCCTGACACGAGCCCGGCAATTGCTAGAGCATTGCAACTGGAGAAAATAAAATTTCAACTACGAGTACACACTCCATCCAGATTCAACCTCGGGTAAACATCTTCCGAGAAGTACGTACAATGTCAAGCCGGATCGAGGCAATCTGCGAGACATTTCCAAGACTCGTTCGCTGCTATCCGCCTGAAATCTCGGTGACCATGCACCCTTCTTTCTAATCTCGAGCGACCACCCTCCACTCGCTCTTGACTTTCCACCCTCGCTCCTCGTAAACATTCTCACGAAATTCACCGTCTCCTGCATACCTCTTTAAACCATTCGAGATTCAACAATCTCGAAGCCGCGACGACTAACTCGCCGCCTACGTTGTAACGAAGCGTTCGAGACTAATTCGTTGGCATGTCGGCCGGAAAACGCGAAGGCCAAGGGAAATAGAACGAGAATACGCGCGTACCCGAGTGCGTGAAAGATTAGAGCAGCGGAAAATCGTTTGACACGGAAAATTGTAACGTCGTTTAATTAAAGCAACCCCTTTTCGCTCCGAGTGTCCCGTCGTTCTCGCGGATCTCGCGTTCCTCTCGCGTTTACACGCGACCTCGCCAACCCTCTATCCGTTCCAAATAATCCGCGCGGATCTTCTCGACATCCTCGATTCATCGATCGAGCGATCCTTCGACGTCTCGATTCCTCTTGAACCGAGATAATTCGTCGTAGACTCGCACGGTTAACAATTCGCGCGAGTTCTTGCCTGCTGCTCGCGAGCAAGCGAACTTCTTACATCGTTCGACCCCTTAAGCAGCAAAGACGGAATTGCTTCGTACCCTTTTTCCGCTTATCTTCATTGGCAAGTACGAGCAACGGCCGCCGTTTCGTAATAAAAAACCGGTTATTATAGGCACGTTGCCGGAGCAATCGTTATCGTGGAATTTTCTCGTCCGACCCGACGCGGCGACGAAAATAGCCGGTTATTTATGACCCTGAATAAATATCGGGTTGTTGAAAACGATTCGGGGTAGTTTCGTAACGCGATGCGCCGCCGTAATTAAATCGTTCTCGGGTTCTTTTATATTTCCGCTCGCTCGCGTCCACGTGTACTCGCGTTAACGCTGTCACAATTGGCAATTTGCTAACGCGACGTGCCACCTTTCGCGCGTTTTCTACAAGTTTACCAAGCAGCCATCGCTCTCCCGGAGGACTTTTCATCGGTTTCGGGGAAAGAATTCTCGGAAGGAGCTTCCTCGGACTTAGAGGGTCTTCGGTTTCTCACAAAGGTCTCGCGAAGGCCAGAATAAATGATAGTCGGAGGATGAATGGCGCGGATGGGGTCGAAGATTCCAGCTTCCGGCACTCCTCTCTTTGCCTCGATACGACAGAGCAAATATCTCCTTTGAAAACCTTCGTCTTTATATTCCCTCGCGCCCGAATTTTCCTGCTCCTCCTTCTCCGTTCGATATTAAAGATGCTTAATTAATTTCCCAGATTTCTCTTGGCTGAATTTATCGCAAATCCCCTCTCGATCCCGCCAAATATTTAACGGGATTAACGCGATTTACTCCCGTCCCCGCTTCGTTCGTTACGCTTCGAGGCTGCGTCGCGAGTAGGCGGCGAATCGGTAATTAGGGGAGATTTAACGCGTTCTAAAATTGTCGGAAAATTAAACCCGGGGAATAAAGGGCGTTCGGCCTTCGACGCGGTAATATCGTTCGCGGCAGCCTCGATCGTTTCCGTAATCAATTTCGTGTTTTTGCGCGATAACCGTGAAGTGTTATTCGACAAGGGAAACGCTAATTCGATATTCCAGAGAGCGTCGCGCGACGAGTTTCGATGCTCCCTGGTATAATGTATGCCGTCGTAAAATATGAAACCTAATGGAAACACGGCGACGTCTTGTAAAGCGTGTGGCGATATCGCGCATGAGATAACCGAACAGAAATATTTAATGCGTTATTACAAAATAGTATCGCGCGTCCGGCCAGCCTCGGCTCCGGCGTCTTGCTGCGAGTTGGCCAACGATGATCCACCGATATCGCTCGATGCACCCCCGGAAACGGCCCTTCGAAATTCGATATCCTCCATTACGTATTCCGTCGTAAAGCGCCGGTCGTAATAGAAATATGGTAATACGTCGTAAAGGACACGAGCAGCCGGATAAAATGGAAACGTGACTGTCTCTCGTGTCATTTTTACACATCCCTTTCTTCCTGCCGGTGTCCATTTTGTCTTTCCGCCCGCGTACCCGTAAAACGACACCCTGCGACGTCGCTCGATGCCCGACATTCGCGATTCGCGAAACCCTGCGTCCCTGTCGAGGACACGGGAATAACAACATCCGTCGATACCGCGGAATATTATCAGGTATCGGATTTCTCCGCGGAAAAAGCCGCGGACCCGCACGTCGAAACAGCGTCGCGACGTCGGCCGTTAACGATATTCGATAGCGAAACGAGAGAGCCGCGTTTCCGTTCTGCCGGTTTTTTTCGACGAGACGCGACGCGTCGTCCGAGCGAGACAAACGGGTCGAGGAACGGCGATATTTCGCGAAACTGGAAACGGAAGTTGGTCCCAGGCGGCCGGAAACGTCGCGAAGAAGGACGATCGGCGACGAGGGAGGAAACGCGGCGAGGGCGTGTAAATCGTGGCCGAAGAGTGGGCGGGTTCCCACCAGCCGTCACGCCGGGAACAAGAGGGAACTTTGAAATTTCTTCCGGCGATAATGGCCGGTTTCCTGTCCGGATTATGACATCGCCACGCCACGGAAAATCGCCTGGCCGTCACGCGCAGATTTTATCGGCCGCGATCCACCGTGATAAGCCAATTCCTGCCGACATGGCTCCGTTGTTGTTCCGTTGGTCACGCGTTGATACCGATCGATCTGAGGTCGCTTTGTGGTCCCTCGATGGCCGCTCCGTTCTACGTACAGCGAGAATTACCAGTCGATTTCTCGATTTTCGAATATTCTCGTTGGTTAGGATCGAAAAGTAGCGGAGTAGTGAGACGAACGTAGCTAATTTCTTCGAGAAGGTTTTTTAGAAATTCGAAATTCGTGGATTCTAGATGATACGCAGAATGTCGAAGGATCGTAGAATCTAGATTTTGCTCCGAAAATTTAATCGTCCCAACGAGTCTTCGTTTATATCTCCAACAGTTATTCGAAAAGTTTATCCAGTTACGCCTCGCGAGGTTTTATGCAAAAGGGATGCAGATCAAAGGGCAAGATGGGGTTAGTTTGATATTCGAATGGGACGGGGCGTGAATATTACAACGGGAACGTCTCCGAGATCTCCCGAGAGCCCCGGTTCCAGACTAATTTATGACATTCCAGATCGATGCAGTCGCTGTCTGGGAAATTCAGGTCGTGGCCCTCTTTATCTTCCATCGAGTCGCTTTGATTATTACCGATCCTCCTCTAACGCCGCGCCTGCTAATTGTATTTTCATAATCTCGAAAGTTGCCGCTTTGACACCGGGGGTTTTAACGAATCCCAGCCGGACCTCCTCGCCATTTCCCTGGGCGAAACTTTCCCGGGAAGATAACGGAATAATGCATCGGAGTACTTACGTGCAGCGACCCAGCCGATTAATGTACCTACGCGTTCTTCGGTTCTAGCTTCTCGAACTTTAAAATTTATTTCGCTGGCCCGTTTCCTCGAACACTCGTTGTCTCTCCTCGTAATCGCAGATTCCATCGCCGATTCCGCGCTGCTAAAAAATTCCACGGTTATTACCTGCACGTGCATACGCTTCTTCGTTTATCGTTAATTCGAAAGTTCGCCGGAAACCAGGCAAATATTCCGAACGATACGTTTCGCGGAAACGTAGAAAATTGTACAATTTCGTTGATATTTCTTCCGAACGTCCGCAGTCCGCGAATGCCGACACAACCAGGTGCACTCGAGCCTCGAACAGCAATTATTTCACGAATGCACAACGCGTCGAGACTCTCGAGCGACTCGTATATCGTCCGCGCGCTTTCCCAATTTTCCGGCGAGCTTTCGACGATTTTTCAAAAATATTTCGAGGGCGGTTGGTATACGAAGGACGTTCTTTGTCCAGGTCTGACAAAACGGATCCCAAAGGCATGGCCAGCAGCACGGAGGATTACGGGTCGGAACTACAGGACCTGCAGTGGGGCGGCGGTAGCGGGTCGCACTTCCTGCGCAGCGGCACCCACTTCCTGAGAAGCGGCACCGGCGGCTGCTACGAGGCCGAGGATTTAGAGCCGAGCAGCAGGCATCATGGTGGCCAGCACAGGGGATATTACAGCCCTCCGGGCACGAGTTACACCATCGTCGAGAGGCCGCCGAGTGCTCCTCATCACCATTCCTCGCACACTACACCGTACAGGCACAGAGGACACGCCACCGGAGGCTCCGGTGCCATTTCGCCGGAGCAGGTGCTCAGGTACGTCTTCCTCTATTCGGTTCTGACATCGTCTCCGATGATCCGTGAGGAAAAATCTCAAAATCGAATTTTTCTCGCCGACACGGCGACTCTCTGTCCCAATTTTCACTAACGAGGCAATTCGGGTTTAACTATTATGCGTTCGCGTCGAGTTGGCACAGCGTGCCTTCGTCTTTAGGGTTTACTCACTCCGCTGACAATGCCTCGATTCTAAACAACGTCCACTATTGGCTAAAGGGTGACGAAGATCATCGACGGGCTGTAGTCGAAGATCTGTGTCACCCTTTGACCAATAGTGGCCGTTGCTTAGAATCGACTATAGCCTGTCGATGATCTTTGTCACCCTTTGGCCAATAGTGGACGTTGTTTAGAATCGACTACAACCCGTCGATGATCTTCGTCACCCTTTGGTCAATAGTAGCCGTTGTTTAGAACCGAGGGAGTGTTAGCGGAGTGGTAGTGGAGAATGGAACCCGTTTCTAATCCGAAATACATCGAAAATTCGATCCTGATGCAAACGTATGCATCGTTAAAACACGGGTTCTTCGTTAACGCTAGAATTACCGATCTCCAATGGATACTTAATAACGTGTAAACCGAATTCTGTAATTGATCCGGTGATTAAAGAAAATTTCAACTTCGAATCCTTCTAAACACGGCTTTGACATGCAGATTCCTATGTCAAAGATGCTTCCAATTATAATTCTCGATTACACGCGACAGGAGGTTAAAAAGCACTTGCGGATTTGCGGGAATTAACCTTCGAATTTGGTCGTAGACTATTCGGGAACGGTGTGTCCGAGCGCCGACAGGGGGACAGGAGGACGCCGGCGTCTTCACCGGCGAGCGTGGCCGCGGCGAGAACCACGCCGTCGTCGACGTCGCAGCAGCAACAGCAGTCTCAGCAATCGCAACAATCGCAGCCGAACGCGGCGAACCCCCCGACGTCGCCGAGCTCTCAGCCGCTGAGCCTGCAGGAGCTCACCGTAAGGACAATCACCATGACGAGAGATCCGCCGGACTCTCACCATGGCTTTGGGATCTGCGTGAAGGGTGGCAAGGACGCAGGTGAGATCCGAAGTACCTTCAGGCTACCTCCATCGCCGTACTTCGCGCCTCAAGATCGAGGTATCTTCCGACAACTGTGACTTTCATTGCCGTTCGTTTCTCGCTCATTCGTCGCGGTGCTCGATGGTCGTTGCTCGCGATTTCCGATCCAACGCAGAATTTATACGCTTCCTCTTCGCGTATTTCTCGCATATTTTTAATCCCCTCTCCGCGATTTTAATTATTATATTTATTATAATTATAATTATTGACCTTTGAATCGTCGATACGATTCTATTCGTATATATACTTTTAAATTCGAGTCTTATCTCGAAATTCGGGATGTAACATTTTCGCAATATCTCTTGGGAATTGCAAACAGAGAGGCGGATATAAGGAAAGAAATCGCGATCGATGTCTACGCACCGCGACGCCATTGCGACTACTTCTCTGTCGTACTTCTAAGCAGATTCAGCCCTGTTTCGTTGGCAATCGTCGTGTCACCGACACCCTGTGCTTCCTGTGCTTCAGCACAGCTGTCACGTGTCTTTCATTCCATCGCCGTTCCCGTTCTCGTCACGAGCCTTTCGTCAAGCGAGCCGAGCAATTTCGTTTCTACGAGACACCGATAATCGTCGCGACGCTGTTAAATTCGCTTTTCGAGAGTCCCCGCTGGGAACCGCGTTCCCTGTCTCGGTGGACTCGTGAAGCGAACGTTTTTTCATCTGGAACAGTTTTCGACGGGGCGGTCGATCGATCCTGGATCCCGTTAAGTCGGGGATTAACCGAAAAGTTGAATTTGGAAACGGGACTGGCACGGTCGGTGAGCGCGCGGAATGGGAAATATCGAGTGACGCATGGGAAGTGGTCGTTGCAGAATCCGCGGTTAGAATGGCTCGGGGCGATCGTGCTCGATTTCAATTGGATTGGAAGGCGATCGCGGCGGGAACGGGAACCGGAAGGCAGGGAAAGCCGGGGGAGAAAACATGTTTTCGATCATTAAGCGTCATTTCCATTCCAGCTACGGTCTCCGGGGCGGGAGAACGCGTTACATTCGGATCGCGTTTCGCCTCGATTTTCTCCCCTCTTCTCGTTCTCGTTGTCTTTTTCGCTACGCGGAAAGAAAGTCACCATTCGTTTCGTCGATCGATGGACAGCACAGAGGGGAAAGATAGGAAGGAAAATAATCGAGACCATCGTGGTTCTATTCACGACCACGCTCGTTGGTCTACGCTGGGCTTCTCTGGAGAACACGGAAGCGTCTGGTCTGCACGGAATACCGGACCAGGTTTGACTTTACACTTAATTCGGATTTCCTAATCGAAAATGACTGTTCTTCCTTCGCGAATTAACGCATCGATGGTTATTCTACATTCACTGCAGGTAGTTTAGGATTAAATTGGAAAGTTTTTGGCCAAACGCAATTATTTTCTCATCGGTCGTAAGATTCAAACGTTCCTTTTTTTTATCATTTTTATTTCGTATCACATCGATTGGTCAAGTTTACCGTGACATTTGAAATTATTTAATCACCGATGTCCTTTTTACATTGACGAATTTTACCATTCGAGGTACTCCGGTTACCAATGATGGAGTGCACTTGTTAAACGCGAATTCGTACACTCCTTTAATTTACACAGCGAATTAGAACATAATTTACGCGATTAGACCAGATTTATTTCTTCACGAGCTTTACGAACAATCGACTACCGAGTTACATAGATCGCGATCACCCGTAGAAATAAAAGAAAAGCCAAACTTCGTCTCGAGACGAAGTTCTACTTATTCGCGATTTTCATTCGCGAAAAACGAATCCACGTGAATCATACGAGTGTATCGAAGATCCTGTCACGATCACCGAGGGAAACGTGGGAAAACTCGCGGTCCACGTAGAGAACGAAGAGTCTAGTGGAAAGCGAAGATCGTAGGCGCGAACGCGCTCTCCCTTTCGGCGTATTTACAACAGGACGAGCGATCTCGCGGGCAATTAGCGATAGCGGCTAATTGACCAGCGATACGACTCGCAGCGTTTAATGACGCGCCTCTAATTGCCGGCGGTCGCGGCGTATTTTTCTTCCGCGTTGTCCGGATTAACCGGATGCATAATTGCGAGGCCGGTGTATCCGCCGTTGTAATCAGCCGGCGGAATCGTATCTCGCTGCTCGCTCGTACGCTCCATGTACGAGCGGAGGGATCCTCGACTTTATTTCCAGCCGGCTCGAGCTGAATACGCGAGCGTGCTCGCGCGCTTTAAATGCCTGGCCGCGGGGAGGGCACGGCTCCGCGGGACCGAGAGAGGATCTTTGGATCGTAATATCGAGAATCTCTCGATGAATTCGGCAAAGTTGCAACGAGATAATTACCTTTCATTCCTACCAGAAACACGCCGCGCGCGTGTGTAACCTTCGCGAGTCGCGGCAGATTATCGTTATCCGCGTATTCCGAAATATTTGTTTTCGACGTTAAGAGGTTGTATCGGATTCTCCGGATATAAAATGCGATAAAAGTCTGTCGGCGTCTCGCATTAGTATCGCGAGCGTCTGTAACCCCCGTGGCGCCGACCTTCCGCGCCCGTATTTGGTATATAAAGGGAGAGAACCGCGATCGAGCAAATATTCCGCGAACAGTCGGCTCGGAAGCGGTACACCGTTCCTCGAGATACTGTTTCTTCGTCGTACCGTGTAACACGTCACGTCCTACCCCTCGGCGAGCTCGGTCTTTTACCCAGTTATTACCACGGACACGTCGTAAAAGGGATCTGACGAGTAGTCGGCTGTCGATCTCTTCGACACGCGAATAAATTTCTCCACGCGAAACACGAGCACCGCGATAAGCGTGGAGGAACAGTCATCGCGGAGAGGAAAGGAATGGATAAGCGACAATGGGATCGATCGCGGAACGACCTGGAATTCGGGGTTCGAGGGGAATAAAGGGAGAAGAAAGGGAGAATAAAGGGAGGATAAAGGAGGATAAGAGGTTCTCCGGAGAAGCTGGCAGCGTACGCCAAAGATAAATAGAAATGTCCCCGTGCGGGATCCACGTTCCCCGGATGCCAGCAGCATCCCCGACATCGCGCGACGTCGTCGGGGTCCGGTTTCACGGTCCCGAGTCTCGTAAACTTCACGCTTGATCACGGCACACGCACCGTAAACGATCTGCTTCATGCTTGGTCCTCGTCGAGATCTCGGCCGTGAAACCATCGCGTCTGAGAACTCGCGGGAACGCGCCGCGTAGGCTTCCGAATCACCGTGGATCCTGCGGGAAACGTGCGCCAGCCGGAAACGACATCCAGGTCTCCCGGCAGCTTCTTCGAACTCTCATCTTCGTCGCGATCGGGAATATTAATAATTTCGAAATTTTCGCGAATATTCGAATTTTATCGAACGATATCGAACGACCGCAACGTTTCCAAGTTTTTCGCTCTCGTTTCGAACTCGCCTCGCGAATCGGTGTTCGGCGGAAAATTGGGAATCAACGTTGCCGGAAATTGTGCGAATTCAAGATCGCAAATGCCACTGTCCGCGTTAACGGGTATGAACGGAAGGCCGGTGAAAAAATGTGGGACAACGATCGATCGGTAATTTTCAAAGAAACGTCCGCGGAACCTTGGCGTCGTTTCGAGCCGGTCGAAACCGAAATAAGCCAACTGGCGGTGTGTCTTTCTTGTTTTCTGTTTCGCTGTACCAGAAGCGCAGTCAGGTAACTCATCAACCATACGAACCGAAAGGCAGAGAGAATGTAAGGAAAAAAAGAAAAAAAAAAGAAAGCCAAAAGAAGCGAGTGCGCGAGCGACACAGATGGAATGAATGGGAATGAAAGAGAGAGAGAGAACGTTAGCAGTATGCAAAGCAAATCAAAAAAAGGAGTGAAATCTCCGGGAGATTGAAGCGAACGGGTACTGGTGATATCGAACGGAGTCGCGTCTGCCGATTTTCCTCGGTTTTTGCCGACTTTTCCCTTTTCGCGGCGCGGTAACGCCGGATAATTAACATCCTCCAGCGATGGCCTCCTCGATCCTCTCGCGAATCCACGACTCGATAATCCGCGGGATGATCCGCGGGACAGGAAAATTCCCCGCGCGAGGATTTTAATTTAATAAGCGTTGGAAGAGCGTAACTCTGATATATTAACGCGAACACGATAACGCGATAGCGAGTCCGGCGAATATTACAGGCTTTATCGTTCCCAGGGACGTCGTTAACGCGAGAAAAAGACGGGGGGCGGCAAGGGGCGGGGAAAGATGACCAAACACCGATATAAATTACGTTAAGCGTGATTAAAGGCACGAACTTCTGCCTTTATCCAGTGATCCGCGATTTTTTCGCGGGCCCCACCGCCGCGATTTATATGCCCATCGGGCCGACGATCGTTAATCGATATGATTTATATCCCCGTGGTAGTCCCGGTCGATTAGCAACGCGCGAGCTCTGCCTCGGGACCGGCGATTCGTTGCGATTCGTTGGCATTCGTTGCGATTCGCCATTCGAGACGACAGCTTCGCTTAATCGACCTCCTCCTCCTTTATCCCGCCATTTCTATGTCTACCTTTTTACCCCTCTTCCGTCACTTTCGTCTTATCAATCGTCAAGTAAATCATCGCGAATCCCGCTCGTAACCCCCTTGCTCCACTATCTAATTTCAAAAATTTGGAAACCGAGAAGCGTTCAGTTCTAATTAATTTCTCATTAAATAATTTCAAATTAATTAAAATTTCTATATGATTCCAATTAAATCGCTCGGTCGTGATGGAACTTGAAAGGTTTCGGAGTTTATTTTAATTTCACGCGTATCGTTGATGACATATTCTTGGAATTCTTTTTTTTTCATTACCGATACGCGAGTCTCGACACAAAGGCTTCGAAAGTTATTCGTGAACGGAAGTCGTGCAAAACATACGCGTCACGGGCAAAAGGCTCGTAGTCGAGGTCGGATGTAAACATCGTTAGGCTCGGTGAGACTCGTGGTCAGTTTTCGTCGACTTACTTCCGTCTCAGTCGCGTGTTGTTCTTCGACGCGTTAGGACCGAACCACTTGACTCGGCACTGACCTTCCTGTCGATCTTTTCCTGTTCAACGTCTCATCGAAACTTCCAGAGTCTTCCAACGGGAGTTTAGTGAGTAACATTTACTTTACGTCCTCGCGATTTTATCACCGTTCCGAAGAAAATTAAGATGGTGCAGTGACTCGAAGATTCTCTTCGAAACTGATAATTCGCGTAATTAAAAAAATAGCGATTCGCAACGTTTAACGATTATTTTCATTAGTGCACGCGGTTAATTTTATTCCGAAATGACCGTGTTTATGTATTCATCGGGACTCGAATCACGGAGCAAGGGGTTAGAGAGTATTAAAAGTATTAACCGGGTTGGTTAAAAAGCCACGGTTTTTCCGGTGCGAGAACGGTAATGGTCCTTGTACGATTAAAGATGAAAGACTCCTTTCTTTTTCCCCGTTTAGCGTTTCTCGCACAGAAGACACGAAGCTGCTTGTGCCTTTTAAACAAGAGGACACTCCTGGATTTACCGGCCACCTAAGGATAAAGCGACGCGTAATCCCGCGATGAAGTGTATCATCCTGTTCCTTGATCCTTTCTCCGTGTGTCTGAAACGGGATCGTGGCCGGAAAATGGGATGTCGAAGGATATTCTTACAAAGCGAGGTCCATCGAAGCTTCTCTCTTTTCCGAAACGATGATCCGCGCGTTTCGCGAAATCTTATTTTCTTCCTCGCATATTTCCCCGCGGAATTTGCATTTTCCACGCGTCCCCAGGGAGGAATTTTGATCGCGTGCCGGGTATTAACGTTTCACCTTTCCAACGTGTTAGCCCGATTCGGAAAGGCGAGAGGTTCATCGTCGACGAGCATCGATAATGTCAGTCGACGCCGTTCGTAGATTAAATCGGACCTCGACGCCGTAAAAATGGCCACTTCGTGGGAAATCGCGCCACCAGTATCGCACGGATCGCGCTGAAAAATTCGCCCGGCTCCGATTTACCGTGGCGTTACCAGATTCCGAATTTCCATTATCCTCGGAAATTTATTCGAAATCGATTCGTATATTCTAACTCGCCGCGTTTTAAATTCCGCTCGACGAAATTCCGAATTTCTATCGACGGGAATTCCTTCGAGACCGATCTCCGATTATCTCGTAACTCGGCTTTCCAACTCTCCTCGCCGAGTTTCCACGTTCCTTTCGGATGCTAAACGTTCGTTCGATACGATCAACTGCGGGTTTTTAAAATTATACACTCGGTGAGTTTCGAATTCCCCAACGTCGCGAAGATTCCGAAGAGATCGATTTTCCGTTACGTTATAATTCCTCGCGTTTCGAATTTTACTCGACGTGAACCGGAATTACCAGCTACCCCGAAAATCCATAGGAGCTGGATTTCCTTTCGATTTACCGAGTTTCGGGCAGCGAGATTCGGCTGCTTTGAACCAGAGAGGATCGGGGAATCGACCGGAGGGTGGAGATTTTAATTTAGTCCACGTACGAGTGGACGATCATAACGGAGGGAAGGAGGATCGATGGAGGTTCTGCGCGGGTCGTTTCGAAGACGGCCGATGGGGTCACGGTGGCCATTACGGGCGCAGTTTCCTGTATCGTCGCGAATTTCGCGGCCGTTCCAATCTCCCGGCGGTTTTCGAGTATTCATACTCGCGTGTTCACGTCCATACACACATAGACACACGCATACACACATTGAGTAACGATCGATGTCGCATGAAAGTGTTATGCGCAGATCGGCCGGGCTTGGGACTAGAGGGAGGCCAGCGGCACAGGAGAAAGGAGAAGCGAATAACTAGACGCAGAGGAATTTTTGTTTAACCAAAACTACCCGTTTCTCTCCCGCGAACGTCCTCTCCTCGTTATCTCGAGTCCTCGCTCGCAATCGAGCGATATTTCGCAACGTTTGCTCGCGCGCGGTCGGCCGAAACCGCTCTGACGAGCAAAGCGGCCGCGGAGGAGGCTGGAAAACGGCCGGAGAAAATAATTAGGCCTGGCTTTCAACGATACCCCCCGCGGACCAATTTCTCCCGGTGCGCCTTTGTCCATTTTCTCCGGATAATTGGAGGAATTGAATTTTTCCAGCGCCACAATGCTGGAAAACCCGTTGCCAACCCGAAACGCCACTTTTGTCCCGGCGAAATTAATCGTGATACATCGACATCCCCCCGACTTCTCCTCTTCCATCCTGCAGAGCTCCAAATTATCCGAACAAACGACCCGTTTCCAACTTCCACGGTTATGCAACTTCCGCCGTAAAACTCTCGTTTGCCCGGCGCTTTCTTCCCTTTCGCCTGGTTACTCTGCCCTTTCGGGCTGGTTCCGACGTAATTCCCTGGATCCGAGGAATGCGTTAGCGCGCACGTGCCGCGATATTAACGATTTCGGGGAAGAATCTCGCAGACTGCCGTTGCGAAGTGACAGCTTCGCGAAATGGACCAAGCGGATACGTAGTTCTCGCGTGGAGAACGATGGTTAAAAGCTGGAACAGGTGGCCGAGGTGATCTCGCGACCGATTCCCATCGGAGATGAGAAATGCAGGTTTTCGATCGTAGATTTCTTTTTTGACCCGTTTCGATCGCCGATTTCTCCGCGTGCTTCGCTCTTTTCGGCGCCGTCGAGAGGTCTTTCGCCTAGCTGACGCGCGCGATAAGGACAGATTAGCCTGGAAACGTGAAATTCCTCTCGATCTCGAGAGATGACGGAAGATCGAGGTCTTTGAACGTTCCCTGTGTACAGTGCCGCGCCTCGTTCACCTATTCCCAGACGATTGCTCTTCCTTTGAGGCACCAGCTTCGCGGTGCTTGCGAACACGCGTCCGATCAACTTTCGATCGGCATCGATTCTCTCTTTTCCTTTCCAGCCACGCAGCATTCGTTTAACCCTCTTTGCGCTCCGCGAGCTTGTCGTTTGGGAAAAATAGCGAACACGTACGAATACGAATTGTTTTATTTCGATATCTCGCGCGTCGTCGCGTTGTTCGAAATTCAACGTATCGATTAGCGTCGGTCTTCAGGATTTTACCGAATGGCGACTGGTTCGCGTCTGAATTGACCTACAGTTTATTTGGTATTTCACCGAATGTGGGCTTTAATTAACGCCGTGATCGATGTACACTGTGTTTAACAGTTCGTTCCATGGTTCCGCTGGTAGAAATTTAGCATATTTAATACCTGTATGGACGCGGAGCTTATTCGGCAGCGCGATCGATGTAAATTTCATTTAATACCGGTGACTGACGCGGAGTTTATTTATTATTACGACCGATATGGACGTTATTTAATACCGCACCGCTTTATCTAATATTTCACCGGCGTGGATCGCGTTTTATCCCGCGATCGATACCGAATTTACGTAACATCGCGGTGTTTCTCCTGTTTCTGCGAATCTGCCAAGCTTCGGTTTTTCTCTCTGCTCCGTTCTCGCTCGTGAGAATTTCCAAAGCTCGCGTGATAAAAGAGCAACAATCGTTCGAACCGAGACTATTCGGGAAAGGCCCGGGAAACTTGGGTAACTCGCCGTATATACCCTTCTCCTCCGAAGCCGAAGAGCCCTAACTCCAGGGAAGATTGTTTTCTCAGCCATCGAACTTGCTTTCTATTCATTTTCCGACGCTGCGAGGGAAAAATGGTGGAAAGGGTGGGCGGAACGGGAACGCAGGGACACGGGGAGTTGCCGAACGGTGTTTATTAGCTTAAGTTGCGTGGGACGAGTTAGGCAACTGGGCCGAGTCTTTTGTTTGGTGCTAGCGAAAGGAGAGGACGGGGTGAAAAAGTCGAATGTTATAACAAGGTTTATCTTCTTATGACCCCGTTCTCGTCACGGGTACCGCTATGCTGACGCGGAACCAGCTCATTTCCCGGTTTCGAACCTAATTCCCGAGTCTTCCGGCGAATTCGAGCATCGAGAAATGCTAAGTAAGGGAGAAATAAAATTAAAACGTCGTTCGCGGGGAATTTACGACCTGTTCCTTATCGACGGGGAAAGTTTAATGAAAAGATCTGCTTCCCGTATCGCGTTGAAAATTTTGTATAACACGGGACCGATATCAGTTGACGAAGACCAACGTCCATCGATTGTTGCAAGGCGAAAGACGAAGGAAAAGATAGAGAGGACGAAAATTGGTTCATTTTCCCACGACACGGGATGCCGAAGGTTGGAATGTTTATAAAGTCTGGAATCCTTTCTCCGGCCGCTCCGTTCCTCCGACGATTTATCGTCAGGATATCGCAGTTATGGCAACCGAGGATTCCTCTAGGCTTAGCACGCCGGCGTTTCGTTGCATGACAGTGTATGATGCATATGCGCATAGTTTGTGAATTTATAGAAGAAAACCGTACTCACGCCTATGCGTACCACGTACTCGCGCGCACACACGAGCGTGTCTCTCCCCGTACACGTATACGTATCTCGCACAGTAATTTCCATTACGCCCTGCCGAACAGGGGAACGCGGGATTCTAAAGCGTCAAACGGGGCCCATTTAAGAGCCAGGCAGCGGCTAAGGAGCCGAGAAATACCGAGAAGCCGGATAACGAGAGGGCGCATCGTGAATTATAGAACGAAATCCGAGGGTTAAATGCCCTCCGATTGCTTCTCCGTCTCGCGGTATTCCAAGCGTCTGTTTGTCCCCGAAGAAAGGGGAAAATTGGGGAAAGTTGCCAGGCGAGACGAAGGGAATTGGTATCGGAGTTGGAAGAAAGTTGGAAAAAGTTCGGCTGAAAATCGTGATTACTCTGCGGGTATTTAGGCGCAGTCGGATTCCCGCCATTTTTTTCCACTCTCGAGGCGGAGAGGTCTGTTCTTAAATGGGCCCGTGACACGACCGAGAGTTCTGTCAAGCCGGGACGACGAAAGTTCGAAGAGAACAACGCGAGTCTCGAGTAACGAGCTCGTTGTTCCTCTTATTTTTATCAGTTTTTGGATTAATCCTCGCAAGGACACCGACTACTGGCCGGACAGGACGTCTTGCAGACGACGTCCATTTTGCTCGAGCAGGACTCCAATTTTTCACCCGATTTTTCCTCGCGATTGTTCCCTCTTCTCTCGCTTCCGTTGCTCGCGCGAACTGCTATCGATTGTATCCGCTCTCCTTGAACAACCTGACCGCATTTTCTTCCGTGTCGCGGACAAATATCTGGCGAATTAAGTATTCATGGCTCTCGTGCTTTGCAAGTATAATCCCGTGTCCTTTTCGAGTTATATTTTTAATATTTTATTCCCTCTCTCGCGACGTCGCGCGTCGGATACACCCGGACTCCAGACGTGGCTCTCTCGGATCCTCTGCTTTATTTTTTTCCTCGTTCTCGCTCTCCGGCCTTTATTTTCCTTCCTCTCCTCTTTTCTCCCTTTCCTTTTCCCTCGTTTTGCTCGTTTCTCTTTGCGCGGAGGAAAAGTTTGGTTGCGTGGCCTGGCGTAACAGGGAACCGAGGCAGATTTACGACGTGCCCGGCGATTTTAGATACCGGTTAATGAGCTAATTAACACAGTCCTGCGCGGCGTTCAATTAAAATGATACAAAAGATAGCGTAAACGCTCGGCTCAGTTTGATCGCTGCTAAGTTGCAGGCTAATTTGTGTAATGTATAATGCATCGGAGCATACGCGCCGCAGAACCTCATCAACCACGGTCCCGTTACTTGGAACTTTTGCCTAATTAGTCCGGGCTAACGAGGATCTGCCTTATTCTTCGACGGTTCCTCCTTACAGCCAGCTCTTCGCCGATTAAGTCCCGATCTTCGGCGTCCTCTTTCTTCGACGATCGTTCAAAATTCTCCACAGAAATCGATACCCATCGCGCGACGGCTTTTCGATAAATTTCTATATAGGGGAGCCTCGCGTCGGTGTTCGGGAAATAATTTACTTTCCAGCTCGAACTTTGCCCGAGGGTGAATTTAAACGGAAATTCGAGGGCGAATCGCAACCTCTCGCGAAGAAATGTCAAGAGCGAGAGAAGGATCCACGGAGCAATTTGTCGCGCGAGCAACCACACGCTCGAACGAGCATGGACGTCGCGGATTTCGCCGGTCAAGTGGGTCCTTGGAACACGTTTAATCGGACGGAACATGCATCTGATTAATGCTTTCGTGAATTCCCGTTGCACGAAAGTATCGTACCACGAATATTCACCGACTCGGCCGTGCACCTTGCGTCATAACATCGTCTCCTTTTCTGCGGAAATAGCGCGAACGATCGGTTTTAACGCCGAGAGGAGAGACGACGAGCGTCGATTATGCGAATTTCGATCGATCGTTCCAATATAGAAATTTTGCATCGCGTTATAACGCATAGAGTGTCGAACAGAAATAAACGTGTTAGAGATGATTGGCAATTTTGCAGTTTGCAACTATTTTCTCCTATTTTTTCGCATATGAATCATTTACGTTTAAAAATGGTTTAATTTCCAGTTAATCGATAATTCCAGATCAGATTTTTCTGTCAAATAATTCGTGTAATCGACGTTCTACGTGTTTCGGGTCGGAAAATTCGAGACCTCGAAGTCTGATCAATCTTTTTCCTCCTCTCCCGTATTACTCTCGGCTAGCAGATCAACAGCGATCGTAAACGCGCGTATTTCCGCGGAAAAATCGTTTGCATGCCCCCTGAACGTCACGTTGCGAGAGACACGGGAGAAAACACACGCACCGGCACAGAATCGCAATCTCTGTTTTTCCAGCAGTTTCACTGTTGTGCATCCGCATTTTTATCCACATCCACTACCCTCGTTCCCTTCTTCTTCTCTCTTCCACGTCTTGTTCTTGCGCCCTACTCTTCGACGCTGCTCCTCTTACCTTTCTATTTCATTCTACGACACGAGAACATAACCCGATTTCTACCCATGGCGTATCCACGGGACGCGCGGTGGCGGCGGCCGCGGGCAAAAATGGCAGCTTTACGCGTTCACCAACCACCCACCCTCTTGCATTCTAATCGATCAATTTCTCTCGGCCGCGATTTATCGAGTTTCGGAAACGACTCGTTGTGACACTGCGGGTCGCGGAGATCTTGGCTACGGCCCTGGACTTCGAAATCTCCGTGCTTCGCGAATTTTCATTTTCCTGTTCGTAAATCTTCGTTGTTTTTAATTTGACAATTTTTCTTTCTTTCTCTCTTCGGAGTTTCAATCGTCGGACAGAGTTTGTTAATCGCTCGAGTGCTGTGGATCCGTGGAGAAATTTTCCGAGTTCGGAATTCTAAGGTTTCGAGTTCTCAGTTCTGAGATTTAAATTCTGAGTTCAGAGTTCTATCGTCCGAGCACTAAATTCTGAATTTAGAGTCCTAAAGTCTAAATTCGAATTTCCGAGTTTAAATTTTCGAATACTCAGTTCTGAGATTTAAATTCCGAGTTCAGAGTTCTATGGTCCGATCTCTAAATTCTAAATTCAGAGTCCTAAAGTCTAAATTCGAAGTTCCGAGTTTCGAGATGCAAGAAATTTTATCGGAAAACGTCGAGAGACGCGATTGTTTCGGCTGCAGCGGAAAAATTCGGGACGCCGCGATATTTCTTTCGCTCTGCGTGGGAAAACGTTTAACGACTGGATCTCGGGACGCGGCAATCGCTCTTGCCTTAAATTACCCAGAAAAATTCAAGCGGGTTCTGTTCCTCGGGAAACCCTGGCGAATCGATACGATACCGACGCACGAATCGCGAAAGAAGCGTGCTTTTGATGCGTTCGAGTAGCGTGGATACAACGCGACCCAGTTATGGACAGTTTATCTCGTTACCGAATTTCGCGGAGACTGAGTCCATCGATTCAATTATATGCCAGGATTAGCTCGATTAATTAATAGTCGAGGCAAACGTTCGATTTACGCGAACGGTTTGTAACCGGGCGTTAAATCGCGCTTATCTAATAAATTCGCGATACTCCATCCCCTCGGACATCCGGAGTGTCTCTGAGAAAGAAGCCTCGGATAAAAGCGAGGAATATTCCACGGATCCATAAATTCCCGCGATATCTTTATCGATCCCGGACCGACGGGGAAGATATAATTTATTTAAGTGCTCAGGTTTTTCTCTGAAACGCCGCCGCGTGTCCATCGAGTTCCCCTGAGCCGCGGGTGCATCTGGGGTACGTATGCACGGGAAAGTCGGAAAGGACGCGCCCTGGGTGGAAGGTTTTAGCGTGCACTGGTCGTGGACCAGTCGCCAGGCAGCTTCCGGCCTGATGGAAAGTCTGTGAATTGTTCTCAGGGGTGGGTGTCTACATTTCGAGGGTGGAGGAAGGTTCGGTGGCCGAACGCGCTGGACTCAGGCCAGGAGACACCATCTTGGAGGTGAACGGCACACCCTTCCGGGCGGTCACCCACGAGGAGGCCCTCAAAGTGAGTTTCTACTTTCATTTTCCGTATAGGAAGTACACTTGCGTAACCAGAAGACGCGTGTCTTCCACGCTGCTTGCATGCCGATTCTGACCCGATACATTTCCGTGATTCCCGCTTGATTTCTTAAGTGGATACCGATCCGATCGGCCACGTCAGGCTTAAACTCTGGCTTGGCCTCTGTTCAGAATAGTTGCGAATACTCGCGTGGGTTTTTCCAAGTTTGCAGCTGGTTCTACAGGACCTTTCCAAGTCAAGCCAGTCCCATAATCGGGGCCGATCTGTTAAGCTACGTGATTTCGCGATGGTCGAACGACTCGTTGAATGGATTCTTGAATAAATAGCATCGAGAAATCGGTAATATTGAGAAATTAAGAGAAATTTCGTAAAAAGTACAGTTGTCTTGGAAATAATTTTCTATTTGCATCGGATATCTATGGAAATGGGAAAAATTATTTCTCTGAATAGAAAACAGTTACGAATACGAATTCAATTTTATTTTGTAGATAGTATAAGAAATATTATGCGTATAAATTGCGCGTCGAATTTTAACCGTGTTAAATTCAAGTATTTATACTGATTCGAATACTCTTGGAGTTGTGGATCGACAAGAACTGGGAATTTTACAGCCGCTTGTTCTTCCAGCAGTGAAAGTTGGCGTGCTCTGTTGTCACTAGCCACTCTCTTGAATTAAACATCGGTTTTCTTGAATTTTAAATCGAGTGATTGAGATTCGTTTGGTGAAAAATCCCGCTTCCACGTATATGTTTGCGCGGTTTAATGGAAATCCCGCTTCCGTGGACTTTAGTCAGGTAATGGCCGGGTTTGTAACTGCCACAGTTGATGCCGATACAGAATCGAAATCTTCAATTCTGGAACGTTTCCCTAAACACGATTCATTGGCTACGTGCCTGATCACGGCTAAAAATCAGTGTTAAATCATCCTGCCCATTGGTGCGCAATCGATCGTGGTCGTTTTGTATATATGAGTGACCTTAAGAGCCACCCCATCGATCGCAAATACCAGCCGGGCTCTCAGCTAGATTATATGGGGTGGGGCAGACGATTTCCTTCGATAAGTGTTATCTGACGAACAGCTTCCAGCGTTTTACAGCTTTAAATCAACTCGATTTATGTCTATGCGTATATTCTCTTTTTATCCTCGAAAAGTATATGTTCACCATTTCGTAATTTCTCAGCGAAAAATTACGAATTCTGCAGAGAATATTACTCTATAGAAAAGTATCGAGATACTTCGCTTCGATATCTTCTATTTTTATTTTCATTCGCGCGATGGAAAATTTGGAAAAGTCCAGTCAAGGATTGCTAAATACCAATAGAACGCTATTTAAAGATCCACGATCATTCTAAGATTCGTAAATAATAGAACGAGAATCTTTTGGAAATATTTTCATAAAAATTAGTTTTATTTTTATTTCTCGCTTCAGAAATAATAAGCAGAGGGATGTAAAGGGTAACTTAGCACCATAATTCGAAGATCTTACGATCGTTCTGAGACTCGTAAATAAAACGAGAAACTTTTGGAAATATCTTCGTAAAATGTGGAAAATACCGTATCTCGGTATCTTCCACCTTCATTTTTATTTTTCTCGCTTCAAAAATAACAAGTAAAGGTGTGTAAAGGATGGCTAAGCCCTAGGATTCGAGAATTCCACGATAATTCCGAGATTCGTAAACGGAAGAAGGAAAATTCGAGAAGCAGCAACGAAATAAGCATTGCGATTCACAATTTTTTTTAAATTCGTTTCGTCCCTGTCGATTTCGATTGTTGCCGAAGGGATATTTTTGATCTTTGTTCTCAATTATTTGACGGGTTTTTTGTCACTTATCGTTTATAAGCCCCGTGTTTTCTCGTTCGAGGGTCGTCCTTCCGCCTGACTCGCACAATTTCGAATTTGTATCGAGCGTTCGCGGATCGCCGCCCCGAATCGAAAAGACCGACTTCCGGTCGCCCTGCCTCGCCGAGAGATAAATACCTTCCTTTTTCCGTCGCGATTTTTACCAAAGCAAGCGAGAATTCCGCGAGACCGGGAGCGTTATTTAATTTAACTTGGAACCGACTCGCGGAGATTACGGCGGATCGCCGGGTTATAGTGAAACTTTCAACAATATTAGCGTGTTTTATAAACGAGGTTAACCTGCCTCGAGTGCCGCCTCGAAATATCACTTAAACAATTTATATCGCAATTTTCGAGAAACTCTTCTTCCGAGGGAAGGAAGCAGCTGAAGTGGAGGTTCGAAAGGTCGATCGAAATTTCCAGCTACTCTCTCCGGCAAACTGCGACCTGCTCGAATATCTGTCACATCAATCAGGGTAATTTCAAATATAACTTAGCCATTGAAAGCGATACGTAGTCACAAGTATTACCAAACACGTGTTTCTTAATTCTTTATTTTATTTTAGAATACAATCGAAACAAATAACGTCTCGAATAACCCTTATTTCCTCGTTCGCAAATACGGGCTCTACCAACTCTCTGATTTTTCAATAACCAGTGACCCTGTATTTACCTCGAGATTATATTTGAATTCTTCTCCGACCAGAGAAACTATAAAAGTCGATAAAACCATAAAAAAATTCTATTTACGCTAACGTCGCAAATATTTGAAGTTATCAATTCCTTATCCAGACTTCTCTATTCCCGATTAAGTACAAAATTTCAGTCCAGTGACACCTAAATCATTTCAGCCTACTCACCGAATTTAGAGACTCGAAAGAAACATCGCGCAAAGCGGCCCTCGAAAATTCGGCCCGTGAACGACAAAGGAGAAACACGCTGGTTGGGAAGACGGGACGATAAGGGAAGGGGGACAAAGACGAGCGATCGAGAGCACCTACGCGAGTCCTTTTGCAGCGTCTCCTCGAGCCAGCCGAGAACCGAGTAAATCGCGGGATAATCGAAGCAGAACGCTTGCCGACGATCCCGTGGAAAAGCGTATCCGAGAGAAGGCACACGGGTTCGATCAATGGCTTTGTTCGATGGACCACGAGGTCTCTCTGTCCGTCGACGAGGCCTGAAATTCCGCGGCGCGGAGGATGGAAAAAATGAGAGAACGNAAAGGGGGCAGGGGGAGATCTATCGACTGGCCGGATGGAAAGAAGCGTCGCTCGGAGCCACGCCACGAGTAATCTCTGGTGTAAACGCTTCTGATGGGTATCTCTGGATCCGGTGGCTCGTCATACTCTCATAGTAGCTCGGGAGTTTCTAGACAAAAGCCCGTCGACAATGGGCCATCAGGGTATCAGACTGGCTCGGTGAAGAGGCACGTAGCTCGGTGGAAACTCGCCTCGGAATTTCGAATACACGGCCCAGGTCTATCCTCTATCGATGCTGTGCCTACTTTAGACACGGTCTCCCGGCACTTGGAAACAATAAAAATAATATATTCGACCCTGTTTTCAGGGTTACAGCCATCTTCACCCTCGAGAGGGCTGGGCCAGAAGTGGAAGATTATGTATTCAGATTACTCCTGCCTCGATTCTTCGATATATCTTTGCTACTGCTTTAACGAGCGTTGGATTATGTCTCTCGCGTCGAACTATAAGGCGAAATATCGTAGTAGATGCGAGTTTAACTCCTCGTAGTCCTGTATCGAACTGGAGTCCACGTGACGTTTCGTTTCATTCGTCTTGGTTTCCATATCGAAACGTGGTATTTTATAATCGTGTAATTTAATTTGGAGAACGTGTATCGATTAGATAAGAAGGTAGTCGAAATTGGAGTAGTATTTCGAGGCGTTTGGTACTTTTCACGATGACAATTCAGCGCGGGCAATATGTCTTGAAATTAATTAAATAAGAACGGGTTATGAGGGGGTGGCGGTGGCGTTGGTCGTAACACGCTTTATTACAGTCATCGAAGTCCTCGGTTCGATTCTCCATAAAGTGGATTTTCATTTTTCATTCAATTTCATCCGTCCAATTTCGCTTCCTCCTCGATTTTCCTCTCCTCCGACGCGTTCCGAACACTTGGAATTGCCATTCAGATTTCATTAGACGAAATACAAATTGTTCTTCGAATTCCGACAACGAATCTCTCCAAATTGTTCACTTAACGAAGAGAGAAGTACAATCGGTTTAACGCGCGCAACGGGGTTTTAGCATCGTTACGAACACCAATCGTTACAAAGGAAAATTGCGAACAAATGGAGTCAATTCGGACCTAAATCTTAAAGCTCCTGAAAGCCCTTTTCCAAGACAATCGAGAGGATGCTTCTGAAAACAACTAAAGAGAGAAGAGAGAGAGAGAGAACTCCATCGTCCGTTACTTTGTGCCTCTCACAGATATTTCGAGGGATTCATCTGTATTTGTAGATTCACTTGGCCCTGTTGGAGAGAGGTATCGGTGTGTCCTTCTTCCCTCCCTCTGTTAAGGAAGTTATTGTATTTCTGAAAAGTTTGAGAAATTCAATCTCTCGGGAGAGATGGGGATTGGCGATTCGTTGCGGGGCCTTGAAACTTGCCTCGCGTTCTACCGCAACGTCGCGTACACGTAAGAAAATCGAGGAGAATAGAGGGAGAGAGAGAGGAGAGAAGAGAATCTCAGTGACGACGTGAGGAGAACCGTGTGTACCCACTAAACCGCGCCTCTCCCACAGGATTTATCGCGATTTAGCGACGTCGAAATCACGGAACGAGCAGCAACTCCAGCTGTGCAAGCTCCACTCTCTCTCGATCTATGTAAATTCGTACCCTTCGAGCACGTCTTGAAAAACGTGCATACCCGGCCTGAAAACGGGAACAAACCACTGATCTCCCAGGTCTGTTAATTAATGGGAAGGTGGCGGCAACCTTGACCCAGGTGACACCGGAAATTGGAGGAGCCGCGATTCCTGAATGATCGCGATAGGTCAAATGGTTGACCCAGTTCGACAATCCACGGATTAAGTTTCCGGTGTGTTCGTACCGTATATAACACCGTCACCTATTCGTTGCCGTAATCAAAACGAAGTTTCGTTGATTCAAGGTCCACCTATCGAGCTTCAATTTCCGGCCGGACTCGTGCCTCTCATCGCCTGAGCTTCCGTCGCTTTGCATATCGAACCTTCCATACTAAACGTAAATATTCGCGTCTCTTCGCCGATCCCTCTCTCTCCGTCACTTCCCGAAGCGTCGTAGAACTCCTTGGCGATAAAAATCGGTGAAAAATTCGAAGCCGAAACTCGAGTGTGCCGCTTCTTCTTCGAGATCAGCCCGACCACGCGATTTCGAGGATACTCCGGGTTGATCTCGACGGGGCTCGATACAGCCTTGACAGCAACAGCGTCCGGAATCGGTCGCTATTTCGGAAGGTTGTCTCCGGGAGACGACATCCGGGCTGTGCCTCTTGTCCGAGCATCGATCCAGCGTAAATGGCCGGACTTAACCATGGTGTATATCGCGCTGGCTGTCGGAACGGTGGCTTGTTATTTCGTAATGGCTGACGTGCGAGGAAGCGAGCGTGGACAACATGCTGACGAAAAGTTTGCCGAATTTATGCCGCGCTTTTTCCACTCCCGCCGAGTTCGTCAGGGGCGACGCGGAATTTAAGGTCGGACATGCGAACCATACCCCGGATGTAATGAACTTTTTGGGAAATTACCATGCCATTAAACGGAATCTTAATGCCGCCGGGCACGGTTGAAATTTCGTTGGCCGATAGTTCGTGTCGATTATAAATCGGTCCCGAAGTTCGCGCGACTATCAAGCGAAATATCCGATAGCTTGCGCGATTATTTTATTTTCTAACCCCTTGACGAGAGAATTGGTGAATTTGTTTAAGAAAAATTGAGTCGGCGCTTGTGATGTCAATTACAAATGTCACGAATAATCTAGTCCAGTGACCTTCTTATAGACGAATGGATTTATTCAGGCTACGCGCGTTTTTATTTCCCTTAAATGTAACGACAGAGTCGAACAATTACCGGGATCACTCGACAGAGCGATAGCTTAAAAGCCGGTGTAATTTTATTAAAAGAGATGCGTGGATGGGACGCGATGGAAATGGTGTCGTCAATCGCGTAAGTGGCAACTCGAAATGCCGCAAGTAATCTGGTCTTATTGTCTAGCGACCTTCTCGGTCGAGCCGCGGCGCCAGTAGAAGAGTTTGTCAAAGGTCAGACAGTAGCACAGGCTACGCAAGCTCTTAAGCGGGGATTAAGTTTATTCGCTTTCGCTATCGTTTAATATCGACTGATATCCTAAAATTGGCTACTCGAGGCGTATTCCACGCACGCAACATCCACCTGTGTATTTCGACGATGTAATAACAACGTAACGATAATACAATGATAACACGAGAAGGACGAGAAGCGAATTTTCGATCCGATTTATCAAACCGATCTAAGCGAGCACCGTGATTGCCGACTTTTTCCAAAACTTTCTCGATTATCCAGGAATTAAGGCAGAAAGATTATAGAAAAATGGAGGAGGTGAGGAAAAGAGAAACAGGGTTGGAATTCACGGATTCCGCTCACGCACGGGCCGAGTCACCATTGCCTTCGTCCCGTCGTCCGATTTTTTCCTCCGACGTCTCCGTCCCGGCTTCTCGGGCGTCGTCTTGGCGCCAGGCGTCCCGGCGCCCTCCGGCCAATCCCCGTCATCTATTTTCTCCCTACATAATGCACGAGGCTACCGCGGAAGCTGCTTTAGAATCCCGTCGTTGCCGGAATCGCGGGTAGGCAAACGCGTACTCGTCTCGGCGAGTGCACGTTCATGGGACCTCGCACACCACCGCGATAGATCGATCCGAAATTGCTTCCCCTTCTCCCCTCGTCCCTGTCCTCGTGTTGAGAGAAGACAGTTTCGCCGTCGACGCCGCTGAATCGAACCCTGTTCGTCTATATTTCCGGAAAACGCCGCTTTTTGGCCGCGCCGCTTCCTCTTTGGATCGATTGTCATCTTTGGATCACGCGTCGAACGATTTATCTCGCTCTTTAACTTTGTCTTTTCCTCCTTTTTATTCGACGAGTTTATCACTTTTCGTGGGTCAAAGCGTTCTCTGTATATTTCTTTTTTTTTTTTGGAACTGAGAAAAAATATTTTTGGACCATTTGAACTGTCGATTTTTTATTACCGTTTTTCTATTTTTTTCTTTTTTTTTTATAAATTGGAGGCTGAAAGTGAGATTTATAGCTGCGTATTAGGACAGATGTCGCCGATACCACTGTATCGAACCCTGTCCATTCCTATTTCCGAAAAACGCCGCTTTTTGGCTACGCAACTTTCTCTCTGGATCGACCATTATGGATCACGGATCGAACGATCGATTTCCCCTTTGACTGTTCTTTTTATTCGACGAATTTGTTATTTTTCACAGGTCAAAGTGTTTTCCATATTTTTTCTCTTTTATTTGGGATTGGGAGGAATTTCTCCCCCGAAAAAAATCCGGCTTCGCTGCTTTTTACAAACCGGAGAGTTAGAGTAAGATTTATGACATGGCGGCAGGATCGACAACCTCAGAATACGATTTCGCAAGCGTCGAGACGCGTGGAGGAAGTTGGGACCGTCATAAATAGCCGGAGTTCTAGCGTGAAACAGTTAAGATGGCTAGATACCTGGCTTATCTACGAGAAGAGCATAAATAACCGGGAATTACTTTTATCTCGAATTACCCGGAAGGGGTTGAACAAACATGAATTTTCTTCGCCTGTAGGGGCTGCGAATAGGCAGCCATAAATTCACCGGCATTTATCCGTGTTGTAGGAAATACTTGACCCAGAAAAGTCGCACGAGAATCCGCGAAAGTGATCGAATCCCTTATCCGTGGCTAGCTAAATGCCGATTGTCATGGAAATGCGCATTACGAGTCGATATCGTTGCGGAGGATCGGCAATGACGTCGCGAAATCCTTCGGCGATTACGAGACTCGCGATTTTTCCCCTATATTTTCACTCGCTGATTGCGAGTGGCAAGGAGAGAAAAAAAAAAGAAAAAAAATTCCTGTCATCGACGAAGAATGGTATACAGCTAGCTGTTTAAGCAACACTTAACCCAGAAACCGGAAGCTAAATCGCGAAAATGCTCGCAGCCACGCCGACGGAAACGAGTCCGCGAGTATCGGGGATATTTATCGGATCATCTAGGGAATAAATTCCGCGTGCGCACCGCGTCAGATTATAATTCATCTCGCGTATGTGGCGTGTGTTTTAAAACACACGGGATACGCGAGGAAGCCGGGGGAAAACTGGATGGAAATTCGCGGAGCGGATCGCTGGCGTTCCGCGACAATTGCAGCCTCGCGATTCGAAAGAATTCCCGTGATCCGCGCGCTTAGAAGCCGCGATAAAGTACACTTTCCGGCTGCAATGGTGCGGTAACTCAATTTCGCCAGAACGACGACTTAACTCGCAAGCGTCCCGCTGAAGAGCATTGAAACGGGGAAAAGTCGACTCCGTCGTGGCCATTAAACTGCACTCCGCGAACAAAGGAACGTTTACCCGAGTGCCATTTCGATAACCCAAGCGTATCGAGCGTGCCGATCATTTTCCAATTATCAATTATAGTCGCTGAAGTCCCTGGCTCAATGAAAAAACCCCACGTGTCGCGAATTCCAACGATTTTATTTCCTTCGTCGATACAGAATCGAATATAGCGAATTCACACTGATACAGTTTAGATCTTATTCGATTCTAACAGAGATATATATTTACAAGTTGAAATAAGGTTATAACTAATGTACAATTAATAAATAGTTCAGCAACGCGCTTCCTTTTCTTTAAACACGAAACTAGGAAACTCGTCCTTGCATTCTTATTTAAACCTTCCACACCGTCTCCTTCATCTTCGTAAGAAGAGAATTTAGTTCAGAGCTTCCGACGATATGACGAAAGCAAAAATACGTGACGCGCGGAGTTTTTCCTACAACCAACGAAACACAGAGAGAGAGAAATGTGTATAGAATGCCGAGGTGACGCCAGAAAATCGTCGATCAATCTCGAAACGACGGAAGGAGAAATCAATGGGCAGTCGTGTCCACTGGCTAGTAGTCGCCAGACTTGTTTACCCGTCTGAAATGCTGCCACGGCGTCGGTCGAGGTCTCTTATCCCCTGGCTGGTTTTGATCGAGAAACATCGCGTGGAATCACGAAAGTGAGCAGAGGCCCGATACTCTCGTAGTATAGTAACTGCCAACCCCGACTTCCTGCTCTTCCCGTGAAACTCCGAGACGCGTCCTCGAGCCGACGGAAAATACGTACACGCGAGTCAGCCGAAACGAAGCTCGCGTATGACGTGGTCGAGCGGAAACGGTGCTGACCGGGGACACGACAAGGAGTCTCGGCTGTTGGGCGATTTCCCTTCGGCCTCGTGAATTATTTATTCGATCGGGGCTCACCCCCGAAACACGTGGACGACGACCATGAAATTGGCCGGCGATACGCGGCCCATAAAGCTCCGCGGAAGCCTCCGAATGGCCTCGTAATTTACGCGCGGCCTACCTGCTCCCGTTTCCCGTCCGCCCCTGGCGTGTTTAGCGCCAATGAAAGTGAAATAATTAGACTGTTGTACGACCGGGCCATTGCACGATTTACCGGGCATTCAGAACCGTCGTGGGTCGCTAATGGCCCGAGCGAGATTACGGAAACGCTGCTTACGTTCGGCTGGCTTAGGCCAGGATTCTTCCAGCAGGGGTGGCTGACTACGGCGCCCGTGTTCCACTGAATCTCTCCTACTCGGCTGGTGATTCGTTAGGTACACGGGTTTTTGTTTCACGTTACGTTTGGTTAATGATCCAGTCAGCTTAGAACTTGCAAATCTATTTAACAGCTCTGCTGGTGATTTGTTAGATACACGGGTTTTTGTTTTGCGTTACGTTTGGTTAACACTAGGTTTACGGGACCCGTCAATTCGACGGGTGGGTTGCTCCAATTATAAGGTATCAACAGATTTAATTAACTTATATCAAATCTTTTAATATTGCGAGTGTTTTCGAATTAAACTCATCGTTTGTTTCTTAAAAGAAAATACGTGGTTTCCTTTGCAGGCAAATTTATTGGATGTCCGTAAAAATAAGTATACAAAAACCGTCCGTAAACCTAGTGTTAATGATCCAGTCAGTTTAGAATTTGAAAATCTATTTAACATCTCCGCTGGTGATTTGTTAGATACACGGGCTTTTGTTTTGCGTTATATTTGGTTAATATTCCAGTCAGCCTAGAATTCGAAAATCTATTTAACGCTAAAGTTATAATAATTTAAACCACTGTTTTCCAATATTTCGTTAAAAATTCCACGTTCGACGTTATCATTTTAATAATTCGTTTTCGTGATGTTTTTTTTTTCAATATACGTATAGTCAGTTTCTCAATTATTTATTTCGTTTCCCGTTATTTTATTTCTTTCCTATCCACCGTTCATTTCACAGTGATAAGTTTAGCGTTGAGGGATTGGTCTCATGATTTTTATTCGGTAAAACGTTGGTTTCTAACGAGATAAGAACCGAATTACGCTGTTATAATTAGATAAGTCGCGTTTCGCTATCCGCTTATCTCTCCATCGACTCTATCCCGTCTTAAAAATTATTAATTCAACAGGGTATATTTGCAGACACTTCTAGTAACGATTACAGAAAGTAGATGGTTAACGAACGTAGATATTTCTAATTGACAGAACAAATTGAATCTCCCGTTTCATAGTTATTTATCTATCGCTCCTCTGCTCTCGCAAAAGTATTTATCTCGATGGTGTACTCGTATTTCTAGACCACTTCCGATCGTACATAGTAGCAGAGAGCTCACGCGAAATCTAAAGAACGAGTTTAATAATTCCACGGGTCTGGCCATTTTTCCACCGAGCCTGCCATTTTAGCCTATAAAACCTGTTATTTCGACGGTGTATACTTTTAGGCACACGCAGCTAGACAATCACGCGTGCTGGTACATGTACGTAGGATATTTCGAGGTATGAAGTACAGGAAGCGAACGATGTCAAGAGTACACGCGTGATATTGTCGTGGATCGATCGTCTCCGAAATACGTGACGGTCGAAATCGGAAATAACGCTTGCTATTTCCCCGGTAATGATTGCTTTTCCGCGATATTTATTATTCACCGTGTCCAGGACTCGAGCCTGTTAAATTTCCGATGCGACTTCCTTGCGTTTCGCGCAGCAATTACGAATGTAAGCTATCGATACCGCTGTTGGTTGCTTGGCAAATTCGACGAGTATCGGAGAGAGAAAGGAGATAAAGGTGGACGATTAGCTTAGAGTAAACTATTCGAGGGAATTTCCACGGGATTATCGGGGATAAGTATCGACGAGACTTTTTAATCGCGAAACGCGATTTCACGTTGGGAATGGCCGCGATAATAACCGTTGCGAATCAAAAGGGCCGATTCTCTTTGGGAACCGAGTCCAATCTCGTTTTTACTCGCGTCCTGTCGCGGACGACGTTAATTAATATTCGGTATGATAAAAGGGAAATGGTCGGTGATTTGCCGTTCCGTTTCGCGGTTCCGTCGACTCTCGTCCGTGGGATTACAGACCAGTTTCTCTTTATTTTCGGGAATTACGAATTTTCGAAGCCTCGTGCTCCTTGGAAAGTGAATTTTTAACCGCTAGATTACCCCGGATTACGTGGCCCAGTACGCCGCGATTTCATTATGGAAAATTGGACGTTTCGGTTGTCCACTACACGTCCGTTTCATCCGCAATAAAATTACGCAAATGTCCGAACGTTTGTACAAATTTATACGCACGGAGTGCCCCATTCATATCCTCGCGCTCCACTGTTTCCTAAATTGTACTTCATTTCGTGCGTTTTTTTTTTTTTAATTTGGTCCCTCGAGATCGTTTAGCCGTAAGTCTTAGCCGCCTTTTACTCGGATTCCAAAGCTCGATGTCAATGGAAGATCCAAGTATTTCTTATTTACCGTTTTGAAAGTATCCTCGACTTTATGGCAGGAAGTGCTCGAATGAATGTTTTTTCTATAACGAAAAAATCGTCGAGCGCAAAGTCAACGGTCACCACGTTGGCTGTCAACTTCGAGATAACTCGTAGTTTGCGTTATTGCCTAAGAATTATCTCGGAGCTTATTTACTCGTGATATTTGTACAGTTACGATGAAATTCGTAGTATATCAGTGTAAATATGAATAGATAGCCTCATATAGAAGAACGAAGGAAAAAATAAAATTGTCATTTTACGCTGAAACGTACCGTGACAGTCTACCACTATCCTATATTCTCGAGTATACCGTTTTAGTATCCTGAATTCGGTAGATCGTTTAAAAAGGCACACGGTTCCTCGAAATCTCAAAAACCCGTTCACTTATCAAAGATTTACGACCGGTAATAGATGTTTCTATTTACACCGAAAGAGACCGTGGCAGTCAACGAATGAATGTTGCTCAAAGTTTTCCACTGTCATACATCCTCGGTGACACCGTTGTGGAATCCTAAAAAAGGGTACACGATTTCTTGAAATCTTAAAAACACGCCCCCCAGCTAGTAGAGATTTATAATACGACCGTATCTGTCAAAACGGAGTAAGTTTCGTTCTAAACGCGACACCCAGTACGCGCGAACAAGCTCGAGCGTAATTTGAATCGCGCGACGCGTATGAATGGTCGGTCGGGAAAGAAACCTGTGCCCGTTGGCCATAATTTCCCAACGAATTCTCCACCTGTGCACCTGGTTATTAACGACTATAGCCGAGCACCCGGGTACTCGGTTGCCGCGAAACAGAGGGATCTGTCCGGATAGGAGAGAGGCGACATCGGTGGCCGGGAGCGAGGAACGCGGCGCGACCTCGGCGACGACAGAAGCCCCGAGAAAGCGCGTGATTAGCGCGATTCTGGCCGCGTGATGAATCGGGCCGCAATTCCGCTACTTGGACAGGGTAATTTATGCGGCCTCGCCGGAAGAGTTCCTCGCGTTCCTGAAGGATCCTCCGCGACGGAGCAAGCGGAAGGAGCGGGCTAGGTTGGTGCATGCCTCGCATAGATACGAGAAAATTGCATCTCCGCGTCGCCGGGGGCCAGAGCCACGGAATCCTGAGGACGTGATCCGGGCTGGGTCAAGGATAGGCAGGATGTGACGTCACCGACCACCAGGATCGATATCCTAGCTACCGAGAGCAGCGTCACCGTCCAACGCACCGTCTCCGCTCCTTGTTGACCTTACACGTGCCAATTCTCTCTGAACCTGTGCCACCAGCCTCGGACACCCTCTCTCGAACCCGGGTACCCACTTCTTCCGGTATTGGCACACGTCGCACCCCGCCAGGCCCCTCGGGCCTCTGCGGCTTAGCCTTGGGATTCGTCGCCTTCCCGTTCGATTCGCGATTGAAATCGCTTAACGGGACGACTCGGGACGCTACCGTTCCCTATGCAAATGCCGCCGCGAAGAAATCCGAGCCCGGGTCGATCGTGGATTCGGGAAATACGCGAGGCATAAATCTCCCGCAGGATTTCCGGTCCCCGGGCCGGCGTTAATTCGCGCCAAGGTTGCGAAGGCCAGCCGAGCTTCTACGTGCTCGTCCTTTCCCGAGTCCTGCCTCGCCCCGCGTAATTTCCTCCCCTCGCCGCTTCTCAAATATTCATTTTCCCGACCCGGTTCTCTTTCCCCTCGCTGCGCCAACGTTCTGTGTCTCTTTAGTCCTTTGCGGTCCACTCGCGTTCCACTTGAAACGGCAGATCAATTAGAATTATCACGACTATCCGCGGAGCGTGTAATTACGTTAAGATACGCGCGATCCGCGTTGAGAATGAAGGTATAGATCGAGAACGAAGGATATATATTCCGGATAAAATCGGTTAATGTAAGTTCGACTAACCCTTGGCTTTTCCTAGTTTACAAATATAAACGCTCGGAAGTATATGGAAGGGGACAGAGAGTTTTGAGAGAGGAAGAGGTGCAGACTCTGCTAGGGAAAGTTAAAGGACGGTAAAGGGTCGTAAAATAGGAAACGAAGAGGCCTGTAGGGGGCTAACTCGGAAGTAACCAACAGGCCCAGGCGAATTCTTGGGAGAAATATACAGGAAGTGCGATCTGAAGCACAATGGCTAAGTCTCGTACTGGTCTAGAGCGGAAGTAAATAATATGCTACAAGCTAGGAATATTTATACATTTTATATATTTAAGTAACATTCGATTGCATATGCAAATTTTCCATGCAAAACATTCATGTTACACGTTCCTCTACTCGACTCACAATCAAACTGGTGGCGGAGTAACTAATTTCGGAGTTGCAGCTATTTTTTGCTAATTCCTTTTGTAAAATACGGTAGTGAATGGATAACGAAGATTAAAAATATTGCAATAGAAAATTAGAAATTCTGTTCAATTTAAGGGTGTGTTAGGTAAATTTCATTCACCGTTTAATTACAATTAATCATAATGGAATTTATAAAAGAGAATTTATATTTTCGCATAATTTGGAACTCGATTCCTTCAAAATCGTATAGTTCTGTTAAAAATGGACGAATATTTAAAAATATGGTACCATATAATACTCCATAGTCTTGGTTGTCTATTGGAATGAAAATTTCTTTTGAAATCAAAACTTTTCTTACCTGACTTTCCGCCTCTTTTGGGAACATCGGCCCCACACTGCGACGGTGTCGCGGCTTTCATCTTCACAGAGAGCGGCATACAGGTTCGTTCCTCATTGACCCGACACACGCCGATTGTCCGTGTGTTTCGCCTGTCAAGGTTGCCACGGAAGAAACCCTTCACGGACAATGATTTCTTTCGGTTGGCCAGAAGGCACGACAAGCGATCTATTCTCAGGTCGTCAGCGGAGGAATCTTGTCCTGGTGATACGTGGCAGTCGGCTCCTTTGCATAAGAGCGTCGGTCACGAGGCTTGAATAATGCTCGAAGAATAGGCTAAGGCCTCTATTTATTCGATCAAGTGCAATAACCTCGTTTAGGCCACGAGGATGTTACGTTCCAGCGTTTGGTCACGCGTTGAAAACCCTTTTACTCGCGAATAACCGTAGAATATCGACAATGAATGATCTCAGTATCGATAATCATTTATTCTTCTTTCTCGACCGAGAAATAATTTTTACAATTTTCCTATCGTCGATATTCTTTTATCCGAGGAATTTCTCTCGGTTTCGCGGTACATCGGTATATGCAGTCCACGAAGTGTTAAATTTATAACACGAACGTGTCCTACGAGTAGAAATAGGTTTAGAAACCTAGAAACCTGACCCCGAAGAAAGTCTCGTATTTCGAGAATTCGAAACTTCGTACCTTTCTTGCGATTTAAAATTTCCTGTCACTTCCTTCGAAATTTCTTCTAGGAAGAAACATAAAATCAACGAAGAAAGTGTTACCAAACGAGATAGAAAAGAACGTATCGTCCATAATCATCGATTGTTCCCTCTAGAAAATAAAATTGACACATCCAGTTTCGGAAATTCAGAAACTTTTCGATGTTTAAACTTTCCTTGCTTGGAAATTTCGTGGAATTTTCGATTTATCCTTGGAGTATTCGTAAATCGGAGCTGAGAATCTCCTCTATTTGCGAGAATCTTAGAAAGTCCTCGGTTAGAGCGAGATACACGCAGTTTGCTAGAGCGTAGGTCAGTAAGCGTTGAATGGAGTGGCCAATGATAAAGGTTAATTACTCCTGATGGTATTACGTTAAACGACGGAATTATTAACCAGCCTCAATTTGCTATTAATTCAAGGCTGTTCTCTATCCCGCTCGTAAACTGTCCGTTACTTCCGCGGCAGGTCGAAATAAATGAATTTCCTCAGCGAGACGAGACAAGGTTCGCAAAAATTCGCAGACCGATGCAATTAACTTAATTCCTTGGAATTGCGGCATGAATCACTTAGCCGCTAGCGTTAATTTCGTACTTCCGCGAGATAATATCATTTGCAATGAAAATTACCCGCCTTTTAATAATCCTTTGCTGGGCTATATACGTTAGGATTGCTCGTACCCCGAACGTCACGCTCTCTTTTAATTTCACCCTTAAACTCGCCGCGCTCATTTACATCTCCCGCTAACTTGTTTATTTACGCTCTCCGAGTTTTACGATTCGCTGTTAAACTCATTTCAAGTACCAAAATGCTATATCACAATGATCTACGAGCAGAAAATTCCATTTCTCGTTACCAACAGAATCGAAATTAATTTCTTTTTCTAAATTTCGGTATAAACGCGATACGTAACGTGAGACGTCGATAATTACGCGAGATTTTAAGTGTCTATGGGTCCATAGTCGTTGTAATCGATGTGCCAGGTATCCTCTGTTGTAGTCGTGCTGTGAAGATCAGAAAAAGGTATAAAGCTATGGGAGAGAATACGGTATTTATTATTGTAAAAATACCAAATAGGAGCTAAATTAACTTACGCTACGATACGGTGCTCCCTGTTGGGTTGGATTAGGCTTCTTCCCGAACTCTCGCGTGCCACGCGGGGGTGCTAGTCAATGTATTTATCGGGGGTGGTTTATTTACGACTTTGAGAGTTCTCATAACGGGTTTTCTAGGACCCTGTATCGTTTTCAGTGGTGAAATCTAGACCCTGCCTCATACGAGGATATTATCGCAAGATTCGGAAGTTATACATTTAAAAATCGGAGGATTTACCTCCTTAAATTTCAAATAACCAAAGTAACAAAGCGACGAAGCTAATGAAATCTATTCCATCTTTGTCGCAGATGCTGAAGTCGTGCAGGACCCTGAGTATGACCGTTCGAGGCCCAGCGTTGGACCCTCGCTGCAGAGGCGGGCATCCGGTATGGTCGACATCCGGTCGTCAGCAGTCGTGCAGCTGGATCGACCGTCAAGGTCGTCCAACGTCTCCTCCGCCATTATATCCACCACGGGACTCGAGGTATGTCCCGAGAACCAGGAAGGTGGAGTTGTGCATCGAGCCTGGCCAGTCTCTCGGTCTGATGATCAGGGGTGGCCTCGAGTACGGCCTTGGGATTTACGTCACCGGGGTCGACAAGGATAGCGTGGCTGACCGAGCTGGACTTTTGGTAAGAGCTTTTCCATTTTCCCTCTGCTCGCTGTATTTTTATTACGTGGCTCTCCTCGAGAACGGGGCCATTTTCTGATCAAATTCCCGATAAAGTCGCTAAAGAGAAGTCCACCTTCTTCCTCCGTTCTACCCTTCGACGTCGCGGACGCGGGAACAGGACGATTGTAAATCTCCAGAGTGGACGACAAGGATTATCGGGATTATGGTCGCGGGATCTGGGCGATTTTCGTTGGTTCGATCGCGTGACATTCAGACGGAAATATTCCGATCGCGTTGAAGAGACGTAACAGGACGTTCGCGAAATAACGAGCTGGTATCAATTAGCCCGTTACGTAATTCAATGTCAGGAGGAATTAATTAGTCCGCGGCGGTAGAACGGCGCCGAGCGCCGCCAATGACGAAGTGGTTCGGAATGATGCTTCACCGCGCGGACGCTAACGATCCCGAAGATTTGACGGCATTCGAAAAGGCAAGCACTCGGGCCGCGTTTCTCCCTTTCGTTCCGAGGCCACCCCGTTCCACGAATCCACCCTTTCGCCGCGTAATCTCTCGATAGAAAGACGACACAGATCGTTCCCGCCGGTAATCTCGAAGCCGCCGATTAAGCAACGGATCGAACCTCGGAGAATTAGAGCGAGGACATGGATACATCGGTGGAACTTGTCCGTTTGCCAGGTAGGTGATCAGATCATCGAGGTAAACGGCCAGAGCTTCGAGGAGGCGACCCACGACGAGGCGGTGGAGATCCTGAAGACGAACAAGAGGATGACCCTGCTGATCCGCGACGTTGGGAAAGTGCCACACTCTTGTACCACGAGCCAACCCATCGTCATGCCCACCTCCAGGTACCCCGAGCACGACCCTCTGCTCCTGGACAGCCCTGGGAATCATCGACCGCCGAGTCCTACGTAAGAAACACCTATCCTAAGCAACTTTCATCCTTTCCGCTCGCTCCGAGCCAAAACTTCCTACTCAGCTGACTCTGTGCTAGCCCTAGACAACCGATAGAACCTATCGCTACCGTATCAATTGCAACTTCTACGCTGACTCTGAGAACCAACTAACCTGAGACAACTCTAGGTCATCGAGGTTCTGCGAAGCGACGATCGATCGGTGCTTGGATCGATAATCTAACCGTATCGTTTTGATCGTAGCATCGCCAGTGACTGGAGACACAGAGGCGGGATGCACACGGTTTCAGCAGCGACTGCCGCGATGGTGGAGGAGAAGGCGAGGGTGGTACTAGCGAGAAGCGAGAGAGCGGCGTTGTCTCAGCTGCTAGCCGACTACAGGACGCGTCGAATGACAATCGAGGAACTGGTCGTGAGTTTAGGCGACTTGCTGAACACCCACGAGAAGCTAACGCTGCTGACCGAGCTGAGAGAACTCGTGGACAGCAAAGACAGGGCGGCCTTCGACGATTTGGTTTACAGGCCTCGGGTAGCCATGGCAAGGGTACGCTTCGAATAGCCCCGATCCTGCTAGACAAGGTCGAGGATCGAAACCGAGGGTGTCGGTCGGTGATTTCGAAATTATCCCTTCTTCTCTCGTTTCCAGAGAAAAGGCGACCGCGCTCATTCGGACTTGATAGTAGTGACGCCGTCCCTGCACGATCTTCCGGTAAGTGAACGGAAACCACCGTCCTCACCGTACAGTAACACGAATGGCGGGCAACACACGTGAAACACGACGACTCACCTGATATATATCTCACACGATTACTCTCTCTATCTCTCTCTCTATCTCTCTCTATCTCTCTCTGTTTATCTTTCCTCTATCTCTGTTTCGGGACATGTATAGAAACTATCTGTCTCTGTCCTTCTCACTCTCTGTTCTGCGTTGTCCACTGTAACTGTTAGACGTAACTGGTGACTGTTTTCTCCTCTCGTCTCTTTTTACCTGTCTCTGTCGCCGAGTCTCGCAAGCGACCTACCCCTAGGAGATTCTCCTCCCCGAATACCGGACGTTCGGAGAGGAGCTCGAGTCGGGTCTCTCGCGTCCTAACGCCACCATATCTACACCCTCCTTCCCTTCGTTCGAGTCTTCGCGAGTCTTCTTTAATTACACGAAATCGCGAGAGAATGGTCGTAGAGAAAGTAGAGATTCGCCATCTTGGAGAAAGATTGCGGAGCGGAGCGAAGGGAAGGAACGAAAGACAAAAGGAAGGAAGGAAGGAAGGAAAGAAAGAAGGGGGGCGAATGAAACGGTGGAGAAACGAAGGAAGAGGGATAGAAAAGCTCATTGTCGATTGGAGAGGTGCGAGAAGGCAACGGAGGGTGAAGACGTCCCTGAGGAGAAGACGGAAGAGAAGAAGAGACTACGCCAGGAGAAGAAGAAGGACCAATGGGGATGATCGAGGACGAAGACGAGCCTCGCGTCCACCTGGACGCAACGATCCGTGGGACGGACGTTTTGTTTTTGCTTAATTGCTCTCGGCCATCGCGTTGACCTGCGAAGCATGACTCGAGAATCTTCCTGCAACCCTTTCTCGCTTCTTCTTTCATCCAAGTCAAACTACTTTCTTTTTCCGCTTTCTCGTAGACGCTCGTGTCTCTTCTCTCGCTTCATCTTCCACTTCTTCTATTTCCACTCGAATCACTCTCTCTCTCTCTTTCTCTGTCTGTCTACTTCTCTCTCTCTCTCTCTCTTTGTCTGCCTGCGTTTTGTTTATGATTTCGCTTAGTGTTAGTGCGCTTCCCTGGCAGGCAGTGTCGCCTCGTTTCCGGTCTGCGCTCGTCAACGCTCCGCGTCTCTTTGGACTCCGCAGTCGAGATTGTTTGCGTAGCGCTTCAGCCGTGCCATTGCGCGAATATTCGAAGCCCGTGGATTGAATGTCGCGCAATTAAGGCCTCGCCCCTGTGTACACGCTTCGAACGGAGCTTGGTGTACGGTTTCACGGTCCGGAAATAACGACGGGGCGAGACAGCCCCGGCGAAAAGACGCCAGTCGATCCCGGCTTCGAGTATTCTTCAACCCCGCGAGCCTGGATGCGATAGGTCTTAGACGAGTGCTCGCGGGATCCTCGCCGCAGAGCGGAATGCAGCTGGTAGATATGCGAATGGTTTTGCCTGTGTCTACTTTTCTTTCCTTTCACGCTAAATCACATCGGGGGAGACAGTACAAATTTTCCGACCTTCTCGGACGAGTTCGCCTGAGCTTTGCTGGATTTCTGTTTCGTTCTCTGTCTTGCTTTCGTCGAGTGCGCGGTCCGACGAGTCTCGTTACTCGGGAAATAAACTTAAGAATCGATTCCCTTGCTCTGCGATCGCTCTGACTACTCGCGATTCGCCGAGCGTACAGAACGGAGGTATTTCGATGCGAACGACAGGTTCGGTCGACGAGAGAGTTATTCCGCGTGCAAAAGCGAGTCGAGAGTGTGAAATAAAATTACGAGGAAACTTGGAACGAGAAGATCGTATCCGTTTCTTTTTATTCGCCATTGATACGTCTCTGCTGAAACACACAGGATAGCGGAGTATTCGTTTCCTTTCTTATTAAAAGACTCGAAACGTTCGATACCTGTGAATATTCGTGAAAAGGAGGAATATTATCCCGGTTTCGCTTGCTCCAGCGAATCCATCGATCCCTGACGAGTAAGATTTTATAAATTCGTTGGGAACTGGAATCCCCGACGGGGTATCCTCGCTCTCTCGACTTCGCTCGGGCCGGATGAATCGCGACTGATCACGCACTCGATCGCAAGATGCTAAGTATAGTTGGTTGGAGATCGGCCTAATCGCATCTCGTGCGTCACGATCCAGGGGAGTTTCCCTGAAAGCTTTACCGAGCTTCGGTGCTTTCCCGTTTCGCAACCGTTCCCGCACACGAGATCGCCCGGCGAAGAAAAAAGCGTGGAAAAAAGAAAGCAAATAGATCCGGGAAGATCGTGCCAGCCTTGTCCAAAGCTCGGGCTAGCTCGCTGATGGCCGGTTTCGTAGCCAACGAGTTGAAAACGAGCGACACCGTTAATCTCCTTCGCAGAACCGTTCGTGAACGAAACGATTTCTGTTCCGACGAAAGCCTAGCCCCTGGCTTCCGTTCGCTTTGTTCCTTCGCTTTCGTGTCCTTAGCGTTTCGGCTTTCCACCATGCCATTTTCTTTCCTCTCCCTTCTTTTTCTCCTCTGTTTTTTTTTTCACTTTTTTTTTTTCGTCTGACACATCGATCTCCGAACTTCTCTCTTTGCGTTCCGCTTATCCGAGCACAGCCTGTCGTCGAGAACGTTTACGCGACGTTTCTTCTTCGCCTCGGTTTGCCTCCCGAGTCCCGAGACGATTACGGAAAGTTTAATCGTTCTAATTGGAAGCCCTTTAATCGACAGCGACGAAAAACAGCGGAGAGACTAATTGGTCCGGTATCGAAGCCTCGTTAACCCTCGGAGTACACAGGAAACGGTAACAGGGTCTTTCGAGACCCACACCGATATTCATGTTCGAGACTACCAACTCTTACTCTACTAATCGTTCTTCGAATCTAAATTTTTGCTATACTTGCTTTACACCCAACTTTTTGGTTCGGGATATTATTTAATTGTAATGTGAGAACACCCTTTGTCACGGTAGATAAAATATTCGTAGATAAAATCTCCGAAGACCCCGTTACCGTATCGCGAGAGTTAATTAACGGGGTTTAGTGGAACACGAATGTAGAATCGGTTCGGAAGTAACGATTCGGACGCGAGTCGAGTTCCCTGAACGATGAAAATTTGTCAACGCGCGTCGCGACGTTTCGGATCGGCGATTGGCGGGTCGCGTTAATCGGCAGAGAATTATTCATCGCGGTTTAATTGACTCGAAGGCCGGGGATCGGTCTGATCGCGGCGGATCGACGGATCGATAGGACGATGGTTGATTAATGACGAACGGCTGGCACACGTGGTTTCACGGTTCACGGACTAGCCATTGCGCCTGGCTTCGTGATCTTCGAACGGAAGAGAGCCACCGGAAGTCATCGTAAATCAAGTGTCATCTGCGCAGTGACAAACGTCAGCCACGCACGCGGCACGGATCGATGATAGATCGTTGCTAAATTGGCAAGACCGATGCTTCTGTGGCTAATTAATCGGTGACTTTGACGGTCAGGGGTGGGGATTGGCACGAACGGGAAGATCGATCCGATGATTTACGCGGCGAATGGAATCCTCGAACCAAACTTCCCGTTCGACCAAGCTATCGCTTTCCGACACCTTCAGTTGCTTATCTCGAAAGTTTTTTCATCTTCGGTTCGACTACGCTTCGTTCTTTATTTTCTCGCGATTATACAGGGTGTCCTACCACGAAAACTTGACCCATTCACTGCCAACTACTAAGAGATATCTAATAAGTTTACAACCGTTTGAGTTAGGAATTATTAGAAAAGGTAAATGCCATTTTTACGCTATACCTGAAACCAAATATTATTGCAGCTTTGAAAGCAAGATGCTCTAACTTACTCTGGCAGCGAGTGGGTTAAGAACGAAATCAAAAACGCGTAGAGAGTTCTTTGCAAAATTTCGTCCTACCTTTTCGAATTTATTCTATCCGTCTCGAGACCGGTTTTATAGGACACCGTGTGTAATCGGAAGCAATCAGAGTTCTAATTTCTTATAATTTGCTGAATCTCCAAATACGAACGACGAAGGTAAAGCTGTTGTGTCGAAAACTCGATCCAACGATCTCTCGATCGTTGTGGGAAAAAAAAATGTTTGAGAAATGGACAGGAGGGAGAGAAAAAAAAAAAGCGGAAAAGGTGCTCGTTGGCCGTCGAAACCGGGCTGAAAGTGGCGACGGAATGGCGAACGGCATGACTGGATCTGGTGATTTCTCGCAGAGGGGTGTACCCGGTGGTTGTTGCCGTCCGGGACGACTGGTGGACGTCGAGGGAGATCCTCTAGGAGTGACAGGACCTCTCCTGCCGCGGGATAACCAGGAATATAGATCGCCCAGCGAGGACAGCGGTCTGGGTGCCGACATGCCCAGGACCAGGTCGAGATGATTCGCAATAAAACGAGAATCCTTTGCCATTTCTCCGCAATATCCTTCGAGCTCTCTCGATTTTCTCGAACATCGCCCGATCTCGAATCGAGCACTTCCTTTCTCGCGAGTCCTCCTTCTCTCTCTATATATCTATCTATCTTTCTCTCTCTCTCTCTCTCTCCGTTGCAATTCGGAGAGGAGAAATCAAACGAAGACGAGGAGGAATTAAAGCCAAGGAGGAGCGAGAACACTCGATCGGTGGAAATTGAAAGACAAATGGCGACTCGTGACGTAATCGCGGTGTTCAATCGAAGCGAGTCGAAGAAGATCCAAGTCGAGGTCTGCCTGTAAACGGCGAGTTTGCAGTTACACTCGAGGTAACTCGGTTACCTCTCGAGTGGCTTCCTCGAGAACACCATGCTGATTGGTTCGAATCGTTGCATTGCGTGCACCGCTCGTACCGATTTCTCGAACGTGGGACTGCAGTTGCCCGTTTCCGACCGGGTAATTCGGGCCAATTTTTCAAATTACCCGTGACACGTCCGTCGTGGAAAAAGCTCTGCCTCCCGGCGTGCAAACGTAGCCATTCTCGCCTGCACGAGCGATTAACTTTCTCGGAAAAAAAACACGCATTGCCGGACAGGTGAAACGATTACCTTCGAGGACTCTGCGTGTGTTTTCGATCTAAGCAACCCTAGAAACAGTTGAATAGAGTCAAACTTCCGTTCTTTGTTCCCTGTAACCGTATTTATCTAGAGAAGGAACACCCAACCCTTCGACTTGCATTAGCAACTAGAGCCTTAATCGTTAATTGATCGTCCCGGCGCGGAGTGCAGGTTGGAAATGGGAAAAAAAGGAAGGGAGGAGAAGAAGGAGAAAGATTCAGGGGCACGCGATTCCCGGTGAGCAGGGATAGCAGTAATGGCGTTTCTATGTCGGATATACGAGGTACATCGATATTTCATTTCCTACCAGGCCCGATCTGGCTTTAGTGTCTATCCCGCATTCAGCCAGCCACCCCCTTCGACGCCACCTGACTGGTAGCAGGTATGTACACGGATAAGCAGACACGAGAGGCGACGTAGGGGGAGGTAAATAGCGGCCACGTGCCTGTGTGTCGTCCGTGTGTCGCCGCGTGGGCGATGCTCGGCCCTGTGTGCACGTGTACAGGGTGTATCGGTGGTCAGCTCTGTTGTGGATCGTTGGATTAATTCGCCGGACCCTAGGCGGGATTTTTATGTACGGTCAAAGGAGCATGTCGTAAGCGGAGATCGATGGGGCGGGGTTCGGTTGCTTTCGTCCTGTAAAAAAGGAGAAAAGGGAAACAAAGGGGGAAGCGAGGGGTAGATCTTTTTTTTTAAGGTCAAAGGGCGAGCGTCATTTTCGGCCGAGATATCTGAGAATCTGGCACGTCAGCTTTTTCAAAGAGGATTGCAACGTTTCGGGGTGGAAGCCGAGTCCTTTCAAAGCGGCAGCTGTTCGCTGCCAGTCGAAAATTCGGCTCGAAATATTTTGTACATTCAACGCTTCGATGCTCGGATAAAATTTCTTCAACGGAACTTGGATAATTAATCTTTTCATAATATTCGCAGATCGAGAATAATTCTTTAATGTTACTCTTACTCTTCGTACCTTAAAATCGGAATACCGATATTAAAAACGTCGAAACTATGAAACAAAAAAAGGATGCACGGTGCCATTTGAAACGTTCCCAAGGATAAATACCCGAACGCGAATGGATAAAAATAAAACTGCCGGGACTCGAGACGTTTCCATTGAAAGGGGAGAAAAAAAATGATCCCGGACAAGTTTTCAGATGCCAACGGTGCAAAAACGCGGGATCCGGAGGAAAGTATCGGTTTGGAAATTCGGAAGAGAAGGGCGCCACCTCGCCGAAGGTCGGAAGAGTTATTCCGTCGCAAACGGGTTCCATCTTCCGTAAAATTTCTCTGGCCCGTTGCCAATTTCTCCGGCCGGTGTTTGAAGGAACGGTCAGGTCGATTAATTCGGCGCACACCCTGTACGTGGAGATCCGTGCACGGGGGCTGACGGATAGGCTAGGGACGTTCCGTGTCTACATATACGTGTCTTTCTACGGAATTGGGCGTAAGTAAATTCCGTCGAATCGATATCTCTCGCCGGCACGGGGAAACGTATAAAGCGGCCGGGGAAAACAGAGAAAAATGGGATTTGCATATTTCCCAGGGCCGATATCGGTTTTCGTTTCGTATCCGATTATTTCACGCGGGACCTGCCGATGAACGTTCCCGCTTCCGCGGAACGTTTAAACCGGATTCCAATCTTATTGTTTGCATTGGCCCGCCCTTTCTTCCGCCGGTTTCCTCGTTTCGTTTACGTTTCATTTCGGAACTCTGTTTACATCGCCAAGAATTATTCCCTTCTTCCCCGGTCTCGCTCGTATCGCCGCAACGAGTGTTGATCTTCGCCGCCAGGAACCCCATTCCTGCAGGTATAAATTAACGAATGGGAGCTGCAATTTCATTTCGAACGCGATACGTGGAAAGTTGGATAATTAGTATATCGTACTTTGGTTCGCAATCTTCCTTCTCGTCCTAGGAAAATCGCGATACGATATTTTTAACAGATTCTAACGTTGCTTTTATACCCGTTAAATTCTCCCAGATCGCGAAGCTTCTTTAACGCTAGGCTTACCCTGGAACCCGTCAATTTGACGGATGGGTCGCTCCGATTATACAATAGCGACAGATTTAATCAGCTTAAATTAAACTAGTCGTTCCTTTTTTGAGGAAATAACCTAACGTCGATAGAGGATGCAATAGCGTAAGCTTCGATATTGTTTTTTAAAATCGATTCCGTGTAGCTTCTACCGGGAAAATTCGATTAAGCTGAAACGTTTATTTATTTAACGCGTGGTAGGGGCGGCTGAGACAAAGCGGGGGTGCAACGTGTAGGATCCAGGAGAGGGTGCGATCCGAATTGCGGCACAAGGTGACACGTTATTGGAGCGATTCTGGAAACCCCTCTACCGCAGTCCGATAACGGAGTTCATGCGGCAATAGCGTACATATAGGAAAGGCACGAATGGCCCTTGAAAATTTCGTTCTATGGTCGGCCAAAGTTCTAACACTAGGTCGTATCCCGGGTAACAGAATGAAACAAATGAGCCCGGAGAGAGTTAGCAGTGCCGTAATAGCTACGCGGACGGAACGTTCGCGGGAAAAAAGCGTCGGTGCTGGAGCTCTGTCTTCATTTTCGCTTCGTCAACGTCCGGAGCAAACCGGTGCCGGAGATTTCGCCGAGTAAAGCAGCCCCGTGTCCACGAAACGAAACAACACCGTTCCTTGTTCGTTCTTGACGGCTCGTCGACGATGGATTCGGAAGCGTGCCGTGGTCCGATTTCTCGATAGAGCCGCCGCGTCTCTCGTTGGAAAGACCGGTGATCGGGGTTGACACGGAGGTTCGAAAGCGAAAGTCGGAGTGGTTGAAAAGCACGGAGAGCCGAGGGTTCGACGTTTTGACACCGTCACGGCTGGCTGTCAACGCGGCGTGGATCGATCGACGACGGCAGGCTCTTGAAAGTTGGACGAAGGACGCGAGCTGACGAACGGAAATAGATTTGGCATGCGACGTCCACGGGGATTCGATGATCGACCGGGCACACGGTGGTGATTAAATAATCGATGCGAAACACGTAAATAACCGCATCGCCGTCGCCGCTTGTCGCTCATATGTGCTCCATTCTTCTGTCCAACTTCACCGGGTGAGAATAGCCAGTTCTATTTTCGTTCCGATCGAAACGGTCTCGCGGCACGATACCGAGGAGGAGCTCCGAGTCCTCCAGGACGATTATAAATCGCGGAATTATCGGCCGGTAGATTCTCCGGGCTCGTAGGCTTAGTAGAACGGCAGCTTTCCCGGGGGATGAATGCGACACGGTGTGACCGGTATTCGGGTCACGAGTCCCTCGAGTTCTCTCGCGTCCGAGAAATCCGGTAAGAACCGATGATCGATGGATCGCTGGTAACGTTTGATCGACGCGTGACCAGCGAACGAGCAACGCCGGGCACTCTTGGAGAGAGAGAAAGAGAGAGAGAGAGAGAGAGAGAGAGAGGAAAAAAAGGAGGAAAAGGGGAAAGGAAGGTGACGGAACGTTCGGGACAAGGTGAAGTCTATGGCGGTGGATGTTGTTAGAGAGGCGGTGGATAATTGCGAGAAACGGTAGCACGATCCGTAGATCTAGACGAAAGGGAAGATCGGGTGAGAGACGTTAGCGAGTCTCGGAGGGTGGGTGGTCTCAAATCGGAATTTTGGCCATTGCAGAGCGGGCTGCAGGAGGACGCAGCAGCACCAAGTGACGACCTCCGATCTCGCCCTCTCCAACGACGACGAGTGCGACAACCAGGTACAGAAATTCTTCGAGAAACCAAACCGCCGGTGCTCGAAGCTCGACCTTCTTAGACGATTGTCCATTCCAGAGAACGTTCCCGGGACTGTTCCCGAACGAGATAAAAGGGAGTTTGCCCGTTTCTTTTCCAGGACTACGAAGACGAGCTGGAGAACGGCCGCGGGCGCAGGCACAGCTCGCCCGGCGGGTCACGCGGCAATCCCAGGGACTACGGCCATCATCATCTTCATCCGGACAATTTGGTGAGTCGATAATTTAACCTCGAACCTCCGGGGACATCTCTGTCACGGTATTTCCTCGTTTCTTCGCGAACCACTCGCTCGCATCCGCCCGAATTCCGCTTGTCGAGGCTCGTTGGAGAACGCGAATCGTCCTTAGAATTTGCTACCGTCCAAGCAACGTTATCTCCCGAAGGGTATTCGCGATCGTTATCGCGTGCAACCGTGCCAAAGGAACTCACCTTTGACGTCTCCCTCGGCACATGCCGAATGTCCGTACAAAATGGCGGCGAGCCTCGCTGCACGCGACGCGCGAACAGCATCCGGCGAAACTTTCTTCAATCGCGTAATTCGAAAACCGCGAGTCGAACGATTAATCGGTCTGAAAGGCGCGGAGGGGACACAGGAGGGAAGCAGTAAACGTCCGAGAATCGAGAGTTACGGAAAGGAGTTCCGGAGGCGAGGACGGAACGACACGAACGGTCCGAGTAATCGCGAAACTCGCGTGTCCTACGAGATATCGCGTCCGCGAAATGGTAAAGTCCCCCGGGACGTTCCGTGAGTTTTCCTCTGTCCGCTGTGTTACATCGGCAGATAACGGGCGAGGCTATTACGAATATTTATCGCGAATCCCGGCCGAGCGCGAGCTAAAGTTTCAACGGCCTCGCCGCGATCTTTCGTGCTTTAAGACGTTTTTCCACGAATTAATACGTGCCTGGGTCCGGTGTTTCGCCGTTGTATCAGACGCATTAACAATGCTGCTGGTACACGGTAACTGTACCTATAGAATTCGCCCCAGTAGCGAGAGTAGAGGAGACTTGCCCGGTTATGAGCCGCATTACGGCGGAATTGTCTTGCGCTAATGGCCGGCAGTATTTTGCGTGTGATAATGTCAAGAAAAGGAGGGTACAGGATGCACATGCGATGCGCACGAGAGCAGAACAAATGGATAATTGAGACAGCGGAGAAATTTCTCCGCGAATATTCGAAGCTAATGATCGGCGGCTTTAATAAAAACAACAGTGAAATCCGAGAGATATGTAACTCGATAATACCGTGCGCAGTTTTAGGGTAATTCTCGTCTGGCCGAACGTACAGGGCGTCCCGAAAGTAATCGCACGACTCGAGGAAGCGCTGCTAATTTTTCACGGTTGCACCTCGATTTTCCCCGCGATTCGTTAAACGAGATATCGTCAAACGAAATCGTCGCAACGGATGAATAGCGAAGTGAACCGGAGGAAGCGCGAGAATGTCCAAACTCTCGCGGCGGTCTCTTCGATTTCCCTTTTCCTTCGATCGAGAAAATTCGCCGATGCCGGCAAATCACTTTCTAGACACCCGGTATTTCACCCAGATAATTTCACATTCGCTGGATCTATAACCACGCCGGAGTAGTCTGTTTCTTACACACACACACACACTCCGGTGCTTACTTTCGAACGTCGAATTAATCGTGTAACCTGCGCGCGACTAATCTCGACCGGTCTTGCTCCTTCGAGCTTTATTCTCGACGATTCGTCGCGCAGGATGCTGGAGAATACGATTCGCGAATTTTCCACGATCGCGAATCACTCGGTCAGCCTAAAATTTCGCTTCCGGCCGCTATTGACGGGAGTCGATGAACCGTGAGCTCGTTGGAACGAGCAAGGAACCGTTAACTCGATTGTCGTCGCGCAAGAATCGACCAATTAAGGAAGCTATTACGAGCCACCCTAATTAGTCAGCAGGTCGCGACCGCCTGGAAACGCGAACCGCGTAGCTCGATTAGAAACGCCGGGCACCGGTCTCCTGCCACACGCCTTGCCTTCGGCTTCTCGGAACCGTCCGTTCCGCTTCTGCTCGCCGTGAAACACGCTCGATGTAAAATATATTAATCAGCGCGCGATCGCGAAGCTACCGCGGCGGGGCGACCGGTCTAGCAGGCTCGTAAACGACCTCGGGTAGTAGGTGAATTAAATCGAACGCGTTATTTGCTTTCGCGCGAGCCGCGGGATCGACACCTCGGGAATCCATCTCGCGACGGTTTTAACGACACAGGCCGAAGAGTCAGGCGTTATTTTTACCCTGTCGGCCGGCTCGTAAGGACGATGATCCCACTCTCCGGCTCGGACAGCTCATCCTTTTCACCCGTGTCTCCCTTAACCCGCGTAATCCCGAGACACCGTGCTCCCATCGTGATATACGATTATACACCTACCGGCCGATCAGTCGTTGCCTCGGCAATCGTTCCAACAGCACGATACCGTGCTCGTCCGACCTACCGACCACCGATCGCACGCCACTTTACTCCGGTAATCGTGCCATCGTCCGGCTACCCCGGTCGTACGCGCGCCGACCGATTACTCGTTACCGCGCTTTTTATAATCCTCCCATCACAATAGCCTGATTATAGCGACCGGCCGGATCATACCGCGAAGAAAAGTCGGGCCCGTTAACATCGTCGCTCTGGCCCCCGATGTTATCGCACGCGGCTCGCGTGATCGGTACGAAATCGTACAGCCTCGCAGGCACTCCGGCTCCCATGCCTGGATCCATGGTGTGATCCCGCGCGATCGAGGGGATCTTCTCACGGGTCCATCTGGAAACAAGCTCGATTTATGGACGCTGATCACGCCAGGTCGATCGATGTTCATCGCGGCCCGTATATCCGGCCGACGAGGTCCGAGGGCCCAGGCCAGGAGGAGGTGGTTCCACCTCTGAATTAATTATCCAGCCCCGATCGATCATGGCGTACAGATAGCAAGGCCCGGCCGATGCGGCCGCGAAATGTCTCTATTTCGCGGCGGTTCACGTTGATGGACTTTTGCCGGCCTTGGCACGGGAGATCGTCGACCGAGCGCGAACGGACCGCTTGATATCCTTGAAGAGGAGACCCGAGATCGAGAAAAGAGACGCGCTTTTTATTTACCGCTGCGACTCCGTCGTAAACGCGTCCTTTTAGTCTCCGTTCCGATCCTCGGCAATATCGCCAGGATCTCTTCTCGCGATATCCTCGAGAATATTCCTCGACCGCGAGGTGTAGAAGACCAGCAAGCCGTTGAGTTAGCTGGAAAATGCCGAGTTTAGGGTTGAGGGGAAGGGAAATAATTTCAGACGGTTTCAACAGGAAGATGCCTTTATCTTTCAGTCTCGTTACAAGGTTAAAGGGATAAACAGACGCGTATAAATTAGAGAAGATTCGGGGAAGCACGATCTATGGGTGTAGAAACGCAAAGCGACTATCGGTATGGTGGCATACATCGAACTGTACATGGCCGGATAATATTCCGTTTTACGGAGAATAAATTTCATTCCTAATACTGACACGCAGGCACACGCGCACACGCGCACGTTCCGGAGAATAATCGTAGACGCGGTGGAACGCTGGTTACCCGGCGATCATTACCACCTAACGATCCTTGGCGCATTCATAAACGACGCGAAATAAAACAGGAGGATGAAGATCCAGGCCTCGCGCCTGGAAATGATTATAATTACAACGGAAGACCATCCTCGAACGCGTGAACACCGGCATTAAGTCGGCCGGGTTGAAAAATCCGAGTAACCAGCGTTCTACCACGCTGCACCCACATTCACGCAAACAGCCTGAAGCCTTCACGAGCGTACCGATCGCTCCGCTTCCCCTATTCGCGACATTCCTCGAGCACAGTTCATCATCGTCACACGCCAAGACCCGGAAGCTCGTCCGGGGGCACTCGTCCTCGAGCGTCGAGCTCTATTGTCCTTTTCGTACGTAAGAGAAGCCGCCAGGCCACGTCGCTTAGCCAGGAACGAAGGGTGTCACGGATAAGCGGAACGATTGGTCCGCAGGTATGCCGGAAGTGGCGCACTCGACGACGAGGCTGCGATCGCGCGCGATCCCAGAACGACGACACTCGAACTCGGTGTGTTTGCTCGATCAGTTTACGATGGCCCCTTATCGATGATCGGCCAGTCAGAGCTTGTCCTGGAGGGCCTGTCGGAGCTCTTCCGTGGCCTTCGCCACGTCCTGGCTCTGCCGCAACAGCACTTCCGGTCGCACGTGCTGCACCGTCGAGTTGGACCGCCTCACCGAGTTCCCGCTGCCGAATTTCGGCCGTGGAATTCTCACGCGCTGCACGTCGCTCAGCCAAGATTCCATGGTTGCCTGTTAGCCTCTTGGCCTCTGTCCGTTCTGAAAGAAATCGAAAGGATCGTTCGTTATCGGTTTCCGTGACAGCTATTCACCGTGAAAGCTCTCTCTCTCTCTCTCTCTGTCTTTCTCTTCCTTTGCCTTTCTTTCCCCCCAGTTTTCTTTTCCATCCGACTTGCGAGTACTCGCGCGCATTCGGAGAAACTTGAAAATGGCGCTGGCCAGTGTCGCGTCTCTCTGGTTCCGATACGTAATTATATTTTAGCGAAGAGAAAGTCGCGGAACGTTTAACATCCGTGTCGTGCGATTCTTATCTCGGGATGTATGCCCGCGCGTTAATATTCCGCGCCAAAAAGTGTATCAACGGCGTGGAATTTCTTTAGTGAAAGTACCATTTTGCCTCATCGATCTTTCTATCCTCTCAGATCTATCAGCTTCGCGATTCTCTATCGATTCTCTGTCGATTCTCTATCGACCGTTGACATCGCCGAGCACGAGAGACGGATGGGTTTTATTTGGGAAGGGGGCCGAGAGCAGAATCGAGGATTAATTCTCACGGAGTCCGGTGAAAATGACTCGTGACATTTCTGCCTCGGTTGCGTCGCTGTGGGACGCGATAAAAAGCAAACGGGAACGTCGTGGTCATTGCCAGTCGAGGGCAATGGGTCATGCAGGCTACGTGACAAAGAAGAGAAGAATGTCACTGGGCCACGCCGGCTGGACATTCTGGCGACACGATCTGAATCGTAATCGGACACGGAGAATCAAGCGATATGCCATTCTTTCGTATTAGCTAACTCCGTCAATTTTTCAACGATGACCCACATTCCCCGGCCATCTCGCTTTCCCACCTGTCCGAGATATCAAGCTCCAGTCCACTCGTCCTCTATATTTTCGCCACCAACAAATGCAAAAGGATAATACGGAAAGCCGCGGTGGGAAAGGGAAATATCGATCGGCGATTTACACTCGGATATTCCTTTCTTACGCCGGACTTAAAAGCGGGATTAAGGAATCCTTTCGCGGTCGGGCTCGAACAAAAGGCCCTATAGAATTTTCAGAGAATACATTTCCATCTTATTTCCATCTCGCGGCATCGACTTCGAGGTTACGCGCTTCTTTTCACTCGGATATTACACCGTCTCTCTAAAATTACATCCCGATGATACACCGATCAGCAAAATAAATTTTTATTGCTACTGCTCAAACGCGTTTCACCGATTTCGACGATCCGATCCTTCCACCGTTGATTAATCATTCTATAACATCTTTTTTCGCCTGTTTCGCGCCTGTGTCGTAGCTTTTACAGTCTCGGATGCGAATGGAAATTCGCGATGAGAATTTTCCGTTTGGAAAATTGGGATTATAAGAGATGATTGACGAGAAGCTCCGAGTTCGATTCCCTTTCCGCGTGCGAGATTTAATTCACTGAAACGACGAACCCCGAAAGGAAGCCCACACGCGATTAACCGTTTGCCAAGATTGAAGGTTCGGGGAAGGAGCGAGTGGCATCGGCGTTCGTGGAACGAACCGATCCACCCGGATTTTACGATCTTGTTTACGTCCGGTCTGCCGAAGCGGAGGAGCGCGCGAATTATGCGTGGACGGCGGCTGCGGCGCACCGAAACCTCCGGATTTCTAGACCCCGCCGCGGAAATGGCTCCTCTGATGTAATATTCCCGTGAAATCGCCGGCCGGTCGTAAAACGGGGTGGCTCGGGGGTTGAAACGGCGACGTGACGCGAGGCCGCCGCTATAACGGCGCACTCGACTTTAAATACCCTTATTTATAGATGCCTTGTGCGATTGAGCAAACCGTGTAACAGCGTCGTTCGTGCGTCGCGACGGGCGATAAAAGCGACGCGAGAGTACCGTTGCGCGCGAGCGAGCGAAAGACGAATTCGACTCGGACGAAGGCTCGCGCCGTGGGAAAGGCGCGTGTTACGCTCGCGACCATTTAAATATCGATTCGCAAGGATTATTTACCGCTTTATATCAGCTCGGTGGCAATGCAACGGAGCGAGGAACGCGCGTGGCCGTGTTTATTGCCGGTCGAATCGAGAACGAGGCGTCGAACGCTGCGCTTACGGTGCACGCGATTCGACGACCCTGGATTCGGCTCGAATTTCACGGTGGCAGTTTCGTTAAACGGTGAAAGGAACATTTCGAGGGACGATAGGAAACGATCAAACCGGTTAAAAATATGAATTCCCACACTCGCCGGCCGGATACCGTATAGAATAAACAGTTAGACGTTGTCGAGGGGGCAACCTTGCTGAACCGGCCGGAGACGTTACCGAGGTTCGCGTGGCTCTTCGATTATCGAATATCGCACGGCTCGCAGAGTCTTATTTTTCAGAGAATTGGCAAACAGACCTTCTTCCCGAATATCCATTATTCATCGAACTTTTTCGCGACGCTACGCGATTTTTTCCTTCTCTTTTTTTTTTTTTTTCTTTTCCGTATTCTCGATCGCCGACGCGGCGACTCGGAAGGTCCTTCGAAACGTTCCTCCGGCATGTTTTTCTCTTCCTTTTTCTTTCTCTCTCTCTCTCTTTTCGATCATTCCGAGAATGTTCTTTTATTCCCGCAGTCGCGATGCCGCGGGAGAAGGAAAAAAACGGCGAAATGAAAAGTGCGAGGGAAGAGGAGAGAAGCGCCGTCGATATTCGACGCGCGGAACGGCCATTTCTACGGCGCAACCGCTGCTTATAAATCATTACAAACACTTTCTATACAAACCGCTTTTTGTATCCTCTATCATGCACATTGCGCCGGTTGCACAATAATAAAACATCGACGCGGAAAGTAAAAGTTCCCGGCGAGCACATTTGCCGACTTTCTTGTCGCTTTCGAGCCCCGCGATGTACGATCTACGAGCGCTTTACGACGCCATCTTTTTAATCGCCGAGCACGTAACGAGACACCGTGCCCAGTTACATATGCCCACGCATCGACCGATCGATTCGAGGAGTCGCAATGCCAGAAAGAAACGCGGTAGTCGATTTCGGAGGTTGCGAGGTTCAACGCCGATCGCGCGACTGGAAATCGCGATGACAGGTCGAAAATCGGGAATTCTGCCGCTTCCGCGATCGCGTCTTCGTTGCTTTCTCGTTTCCCGACACCTCGTAGACGAACAACATTGGCAGAAACAGTGGATCGCGCTTGTAAATCTGCGGATACGATCTTTGTTATCGTTCGCCGGTTTCTGCGCGTTTCGTTATTGTTCTAGCGAGCAAGTGCAATCGCGACCTCGCCGATTTCGCAACGATCCGCACTCGAGCAGCGGCTTTTTGTTGTCCCGCGTTTCTCCCGCGTTTTTCGCGCTCGCGTTACCTTGAGTCGAACGGAACCGTGGAAAAAGATCGAGCCACCGGTGGTGTGGCAACGTTAGATCCGTATTTCTCTCGATGACGCGGTCGATCGGCTTGAAATTTGCATCGGGGCTCGTTAAAAACGGAAAAAAATAGAAAATCGCAGCTACCGGAACGATCGGTCGCGCTTCTCGTCTAATTAAACGCGAGAACGAGCAACTGGCCGAGGAAAAATTTCTATTTCGTCAGACCGCGCATCATCTTAGCCCTGGAAACTTGGGAAGAAGTTGAGTTTCGAGTCGAAAAGTAAAAGTGGATCGTACGTAACGATCGTGGGAGGTTTCGTAACGGCGTGCAGCGTAGCTTAGCGAAAGCTTGCGAAGGAAAACGATTCCCGAATCGCAAGGTAATCCGTCGGAATCGGTTTGCTCGCGGCGGTCCCCGAAGAGGTTGATCGACTACCGATCACGCGTAATCCTTAAATTCTCGTGAACGGATATCGCTGCTCCGGCCCGTGGGTATCGAAAGCGATTAGCAGACTTAATCTGGCCGAGACCTATCTCTGTCTTCGATATCTAAATAACCTAATCTCTCGGAACGAGCAGCAAGCGAAGGTTCCGTCGGGCCATAAATACGCCGGGCAGCTTGCAAAGCTCCATTAAGAGTTTAATCCACTTTGACTCGGTCAATCGGATCGGCCGGCAATTAGACGTTTTCATCGGGCGACAAAACGTAGACGGGGAAAGAAACGTATAACAGGCGAACCAGTCGATGCACGTGCACCTGCACGCGCATAATCCACGCACCTGCATTGCCAACCACTCGATGATTTCTCCATGACTGCGCCGCGATTTCATCGAGCCAAGCCACGGTTTCTTAATCCAATCGAACGCTGAACCGGACCTATTCTTTTCGGGGACGAACGCCGTCGAACGGGGCCCGGGCGAATCGATCGCGTCGGGTCCGATAGGAGCTGTCTCGCCGATAAGATAGCGCGTGCATTTTTTCACCGGATAGATAGCCAGATGGGCGACGTTTTTATCCGCTTGGAGATTTCCACGTTGACGATTGATCCCGGGGTTACCAGCGATCCGCGCTATTCACTCGCGGCTCGTGATACCCGAGCCAGAAATCGGTGTCAAGATCGGCGGGAGCTTTATTTTCAGCGAACGGCAACATTCGCGAGATCGTGGATATTCGCGTTGCTGGAAACCGTAAATCCTGTTACGGTTTTGTCACGCACTGTACGCCCTGTTTACGCACTTTTACGACGCGCCGCGATAACGCCAGATACTCGTTCTGGTTTTACGGTTTTCCAATCGATTTTTCGAATCGGTTATTAGAATCGAGGCGATAGTTAAGGTACTAATATAAGCAGTCGAATAAGTCACGTCAATGCTGTTTTTATCACGCGTTGAGTAATTCACGCTGACCCTGCGTCTATATCGATCTCTCGCTCGATCTCTCGTTCGATTTCTCGTTCGTGACCCGACGTCCGAGATATCGGCGATGAAAATTCGCTACGAACAGGCTCTCTTCGCTTCGAATTCTCCTCTCGTGAACGGATATCGCGAGTCTAACTCCATCAACGATGCACGACCCGGACCGAAATGCTTCCTGACGACTCTAACTCGCGGTTGTCAGTCTCGGACAGTTTGAAACCGTGGCGTGCATTTATACACATCAAGCGGAAGCATGTATCACGGTGGAATCTGCATAAAACGCTAAACAAATGTCGCAGTCGGCGCGCACGGGGAAGAAGATAAATGGAGGCTAAATAACGGTTTGAAAAGAGAATTAAAACGAAAGCGTAGCTTAGCCGCGGATCTAAGTGTTCCGCCTCTCGTTAAACGGCAAGCATCGCGTAGCCGGTGGTATCGGAGGAGGTTCGAGGCGGAATAAATCCGACGTGTAAACCTTTCTTTTCTCCCGACCTGTCCAAAGTCGTTCTCCGACGAAGAAATCCGCCGCGGTCTCACAACAGCCGTACTATTCTGGTTTAGAAACGGACAGTCCGCCGGGTTTCCACATCCTCGCGCGAGAGCAGCGAGGCTAGAAATCGAAGAAATCTTTTTCCACTCCGGTGTTCGCCAATTAAAACCGGCGGCACGAGGAAAAACCGCGTCGAAAGTAGCCAAGCGAGCGATTCTCGCTGCGCAAAAGCGAACACGACCGGATCGAGCCGGGAAAAGATCCGATCCATCGGGATCGCGCCGGCTCTATTAGCCACGCTAATTAACCATCGCTTCGAAATTCTGCTCGTCGATCAGCCAGCCGCGCGTGTACGCGTTGCGAAATCGGTCGACGCGTCGCGTAACGCTCTCGGTCATCCTGCCGGTTACCTTCGACCGGTTGTAAACAAAGCGAACCCGAAATCGGTCCCCTCGAAATACTGGTTGGTCACGGAAATCTGCCGCATCCTCGAGGAATCGATACTCGAGACGTTCCTTTCGCGGAATGTCCGAGGATCAAGGTTCGAAGTCTAAGAAGTGTTCAGGATTGAAAGGAGCTTTCTCCGCGGTCTTGGAAAAACTATCGACCGCAAAGATTCGTCTAACGAAAGGTGGAAAGACTCACCTGGAAATCTTCCGGTCGACTCTGAACGAGAGGAACGGAACCGATGGTGTCGGTGTCACGGGAGAAAACTGAAATCCCAGCTACGTTGACCTGATAGCCTGCTGATGGAACGATGATGGGCGATCGGGGAATGCGTGGTACCGAATATATACCGACGATCGCGATCGATGGATGGAGGAAGGAAGCGGCGGCACGCGTCTCGACGGCGTCGCCTCGACTGATTCAAGAACCGAGCGTGAAGTGACGGTAGGCCAGGCCTGGGTTTACGTTTACCTGATCGTCCGCGGGCAACGACGGACGAGGAGGACGGGATTTTTCGTGCCGGCGCGACAGAGAGAACCGTAGGTGTCCGGAGGTGGGGACGGTGGACAGGTAACAGGTGAGAGAGGGGAAGGTGGAAGAATGGGTTTTACAACGTTGCCAGGTTGTCTGGCCAGGCTGGAATACGGGTTACGTGTACGACGATGAGTGGAAGCGTCGATCTCGTCGGAGGAAGCACGAGGAGGATGATAACACAGGAGCGGCGGCGAACAAAGGGGATGACGAGGTGGCTGACTGCCACCCGGCATGTTCACGGCTCCGGAGAACGTTTCATAAACTCCTCGAACCCCTTCGAGGATGCTTTTTGCCTGGTCTGGCCGGTTCCGCCGGCCTCGCGGAGAGGTTTGCCGCGGAAAGACGTAGAAACCGCCTTAGGATTTCTTTCCGTCGCGTTTGTTTGCTAATCGAGGAGAGAGAGAGAGAGAGAGAGAGAGGATAGAGGACCAGCCGTTCGGCCCTGTCCTAATTAGCGAATTTTTATTACGCCGAGAGCCGCTTTAATGGCTCTCTACGGATTTTGAGTGCCAATTAAGGAGCGCTCCTGAGGAGACTAATTTCGACGGATCGTCCGCGTGACCAGGACAATACGAGGCTCGTGTTCCTCCGCGATGTCCTGCATGCTAATTAGCCCTCCTAATTCCCTCCCTTCGGACCCTCTCTCGCTCTGCTGTCTTCCTCGAACTCGAAATCGATTCCGGCCAATTCCTCTCCGCGCGCGCACCGCCAACTTTCTATTTACGAATTCTAACGGGCCGGGTAAACACGCACGGCGATTCGCTGTCGTTGTTCCGCCGTCATCTTCGTCTTCACGGCGAACCGTCTCCGTCTCGAATGTTAACGAGCAGAACGGAGAGACGCGGAATCGGTAATCCTGTCCGGGAGAAACCGCGATTTTTTTGCTTCCTCCTTCAGTCTTCGCCGTCCGTGCGGATCACCGGCGATCGGTCGATTAGGATTACACGGGATCGACGGGACCAAACGAACGGTACCGCTTTTTCGACTGCGTAGGAACCTTCCTGGGAAAGTTCGCGACGGGATCTTAATCGGATATTCCGTTAATTGGTACTCCCGCTGTCCTTCTTCCGCGCCGGCCGTCCATTAACAGCTCATTCGAATGGAAATTACCCGGCGGGTCCGTGGGCCGAAGGGTGGAAAGTTGGAATGCGATTCGTCGCGGAAAGAAGGCTCCTCGGAAAAACCGTGGGAAGGAAGATGGAGTGCCGATCTCGTGGATAAGCCCGCGATGGAGGCAGCGAACGTGGAAGACGCTCCGAGGACCGTGGCTAATCGGCTTTACAATCCCCGGATAATTGATCCGGATTTTTTCCACCGTATCCCTAGACCGAAATTGAAACGGCTCCGGTAATTCGGAACGCATAAATTACGAGACAAATTATGCGATTTTTTAAAAAGGATCGCGTAGATTCAAAAGTTCACCCTCGTAAACGAGTAGATACATTCACACGCGGTGTCTGCGCGCTAGTCGTTGATAATTAGTCCGTTAAAGTCCGTTACTCAAATGTCTATTGTCTTCCACGTGCACGTTCACTCGTTCATCCTAGGAATTTAATCTTTCCCAGGAAAGATTACGGTACGTCTATCGCTATCGAGCAGAACAAACCGTGGCTAAAGTGGCAATTAAGTTCTCAACGTGCTGCTCGTTCGAATAAACTGCCCATTCGACTCGCGGATAAAAAATCCTGAACTTGCAGCGATCAAACACGCGAATTATATAGACGCAGGAGACGGTGAAGCGTTTATCGCGACCTCTCTCGAACCGGGAATCGAAGGATTCGTAATTTCACGATTTCGCGAGGGTCCTTCCGACGAATCCGAGGTGTCTCGTTGCTGATTCGGAGGAAAAAATGGGAGGAAGAGGACGCTCGGCTGGTGGAGTTTATGACTTAAGTGGCGGAGAATTTATTACGTCGGCGAGTCGGCGATTGTGAGGGATCGCGGGCGAGAGGAAGGGGCGAGAAAAAGCGGCGATCGAGCCCGTTCCCGTGGCCGCGAAGAAAATTGGAACGAGCTCGTTTCTTGATCGATTTCTCGCACGGCCGGCCGCCTCTCGGTTATCTCTTATCTCCGAACCGGTTCGATCCACGGATCATCCTTCTATCTCCCGCGGTTACCTTTGCTCCGACCCTCCCGATGAGTCACTGTGTATATGCAGAACCGCGATTAATAACCAGCCGCTACTCGCTTGGATCGGCGAGCAACGAGAGAAACGCGAGCGCAAAACACGGTTTATCCGAGGTGTATTAGCCACGCGTGCGTCTCGCGTATCGCCAAAGCGTGTGTTGTCTATTTAACGCGAATTATTCCGTGTTCCATAAAGCAGAAGCAGACGTCAGACTCACGGCTGACTTAATCTATCGCGATATACCACTTGCTACAGCAGCTGCCAAGAGGCTTCCCGCTCCGCGCGCTTAAGATTCGAGGGTTTCAGATGCATCGAGAATGCCTAGAATTCGGTCGGTTGTTCTTGGTTTGACGTCGTCTTTCCAACGCATATATAGCACTTAACCTAGGTATCTGTCTTGCTATTTAGGTCTACATCTAAACGCACGCATTCCGCGTTGATCTTGAGAAAATGTAGTATTACGAGTAAAAGTAAAAACGTTCGTTCTCGTTTTAAAAGTTAGGTGGGAGTTTATTTTTCGACAAGTTTATTTGAAAAGGTCATTCGCTTTTGTGCGTCGAGTAACGATACTGTTTCAAATTACAAGTGATTTTGGGATATTTCTTATAGTTTTATTAACGATATTAATTTATTACTAGGTAAAAGTTTAATACTCCATATGGTTTTTATAACTTATATTTATATCGAAGCATCCCTATCGTACACTAGCGTGATAAGTTTAAGCGAAAACATTTTTATTACTCTCTGAAGGTAAAAATATGCGTATGATGGAAAGAATCAGGTTAATTAAGGATGACATAAATAGCGACATATGCAATAATTAATTACAGCTGTGCGAAATTAATAATTCACGGATAAAGAATTTGCTGACCGAGGAACTTTATTGGACGTATCGCTGTGCTTTTAAATAATTCCTAATTTCCTGTAATTGAGTTTTTAATCTGCATAGTTTTACATTTTAATACGCTGCTAAATCCCGATGTTTCTTTTGTCTATTTAAAACAGTGATAATTATTCTTATCAATATTCAATTCCGAGCACAACGTTTCCCCTGAATAATAATTCAGTTTCAATCCTCCTCGAGTTCTAACTCCGCGCGGAACCTCGTTAGAAAGAATTTCAACGGTCGAATAAAAATCCCCGGACAAGCAATCTTGCAAAAAGTTTCGCAAAATCGATAGCAGCACCGGTATTCATAACCGTAATAGAACCGATATAAAAATACATGAATAGAATCGAACCATTCTTCGCGAGTAACACGCATAGTATCTTTATGTAAAAATATTTAAATAACGTACTATTTGAAACGACATATCTACTCACTCTTTGCAGAAGTTTCTTCTATCTTCTCGCTCTTAAGTATTCTTCTAAACATTTTCTCAAACATCATTCGCACTAGTCGACACTCTCGCGTATTCCATTTATATCTCAGATTGCAAAATCGTTCGCACTCACTCGTATAAAACCAACGCACAGATTACACGTGTCTATGGAACAAAAAGGCGGCGATATTATCCAAGATTCTAATTCGATGCTAGAACCGTAAGCAAGATAGACTCTTCGCGAGAAAATTATACAAAAAGTAACGATTCCTGGACGCGGTTGCGTCTACGGAATCCGTAGAACGATAATTTCCGAGCGCTGTCAGGAAGCGGGATGATTTTAAAGGAAGTAACCGCTAATAACCACCGGCTGACCACTTTTGCTGTGTCTAGGGGTAATTGGCAATCCACGGTAGTACTTTGGCAACGGGCAACGGGAATCGAAGCCACAGGGAATTAATTAGAATCCGCGCGAAAAAGGCGCGCGGGAAGCCACCCCGTTCGTAAACTCGGGCGAGCAATCAGCCTGAAACAGCACCTGTCTGCCGACAAGTGTTTTCGTAGCAGCCCCGTGATCCGATCGGCTATTCTTTAATAACGTAGACAAGCACTCTGCGGCGATAGAATCCGTATCGATTTCGAGGCCGTAACACCGCTGGCAATGGGCATTAATCACCGCGGATGCTGCGCCATTTCCCTGATACTCGCGGAAGAAAGTCGGGGCCCGATGCTTTAATTCACAGCCGCTGCTACATCGCGCAGGCTACTTTAATCCCTGGCCGAGCAAGGTCGGCACAGCGAATCGATTTAATTGCGAAATCGGTACTCTTTGTCGACTAATTATACTTCGCCCGGTGCGTTTCCAGTCGAATCGAGTGGAGAAGTTTAATGGATTGGGCGGATTGCAACACAGGCAACGCGAGTTTCGCTCCCTTTTGTTGCTCCTCCCCCCATCCGCCTCTCTCCTCTCCACGAATTCGATGTTAACATTCGGGATTACCGCGCAGAGTGGCGGAACTGATTAAAGATATATCGATAAACGCTTGAAATCGACAAGACGATGCATTGTTACGGATATAAGAAATATGCAAAGTGGATACGAAGTACAGTACTTACATCCGCCACGATTTAATTGTTAAAAAGTGTGCACCAGAAAGATGTTTCTTGCATTTACGAGAAATCGTAGAAATATTTGAAAAGTTCTTCGAATTTTAAATCCACTTATATCATTCAAAGACTTCCACGACAAGTCGCTAATTATATAATCACGAGTGACGTATATAATTGGACGTATTATCTAACTTTTCTACACCAATTAGCGCCAGATACGATTTGCTGCTTGTTATGTATACAGTAGTTTGGAAATAAGTGTAAAAATTGAAAAATCAACGCGACTGTTTATTTTTTCCTTCAAATTTATTACCTAAGCTCTGTAATACCGCTTAGAGGTACTTTCGTTATTGCGACTCGTTGTAATCCGAAGGGTTAACTCGCTTGCTCTCAAGCGTCTCTGCGAATTATAATAAGCTTCCGATCACAAGCTCGGCAAAGCTCGGACGCATCGAAAGGAGGAACTCTCGCGGGAATAATTACGAATCTTAATGTCACGGATTCTATTCGCATACCGTATACCCGCAATTACTTACGCAACTACGGTAATTTACGTAATTGTCCCTGCAGCGATACGAGGCGCGTGCTCGCGAGGAAAACACCGCCATTGCGATAAACAATTTCCCTTTCCCGTTCGACGACGCTTCCCCTGAGCATTTTGTTTACACTTTCGAGCTCCCGGTTGAATTACGTTGCACAAGAAGCGCAGCTTAAGAAGCCATCGCGATCGCGTGCAGATCTCGGAATCGATACCCGGTTTTCTAGGATCGAGATCGATATCGATCTCGAATATCGCCGAGTTGCGAGATCGCCTCGTTCGGGCAGACCGGGTTCTAGCGAATTTTCGCGAATCGAGAAGAGGATTCCCATGGAGTTGCACGAAGGTATCATCGTTCCAGTCTGAAACACGCTCGTGACCGAGGCGACAACCGGCTCGTAATTCAACAACCGCGGTTACCCACTAACCTTAACCGAGTACGCGAAACGGCGATAATAATGGCGGACCGATAATAGGTCAGCGTCGGAGAAAGTTTTCGGCCAGTCGTTCCGTTATATACCAGGAAGACGAAGCAGGCCGAAAAGCGGCTCCGTCAGCGACCGGCGACGCCCATCGGCCTGCGATTTCACGATCTGGGTCGATCACCGGCATCGATCTAGCCGAACTTCGTTTCTTTAACCAACACCTGATTTCCATACGAGTAATTACCAAAATGATCCAAATATAACGCATCGTTCATTCGTTCGATTTCTTTCCAATTAACATCTCACTCGATTTTTTCCTATTTAGGTCACGGATTTTACTTCCATTCTCTATAATCAAAACCAGAGTACATATTTTCTTCGATCTTCCTACGATGTATGCTTCGGTCGTAGGTTCAAACCGCGAATTACGCGGTTGGATTCTCGGTAGTGATCGATCAGCGTAGTTCGCGAAGTTTCAACGATCCCCGAACCTAGAAACATTCGCATTACTTTTTCATGCGCGTACACGTGTCCGTTTGGTTTTCCAGCTAGCCGTATCGCGATGGTTAAATTGGAAGATTCTGAAAATCGAACAGGCATCCAGCTCGACCGTGAAGCTCGAGCGAGCTGTTTGCCAACGGGCATTCGCTGCTCGGTTCCCGTCGTTACGTTCGTTAACCGAGGCACTCGAGGCAGTTGGAACGATCGGGTGGTACTCGGATGAAACGTACCGCGAATTACTTAGCGCGATTGCCGCAGGAGGACGAATTAACCGCGTCCCGTTAGGCCGACGATAGGTCCCCGCGTGGCGAGCAACGCCGCGTGGAAAATGGCCCAGGCGATCCCTGGGCCGTTAATTACGATTAATCGCCGACCGGTAATTGCACGGCTCCGTGGCCGCCAAGGTGGATTTTCCGCGAAACGCGTCGCCGGCCGATTCGCGCTCCGCAGACTTCTGCGCGCCGCTAATTGCGGACACCTGTTCTAATTGCCGTGAACAATCGAACGTACGCCGGCGGTACGCGCCGGGAACAATTGGAATTCTACCGCGGCGCCGATGCTCCTTTCGTGTTTGCACGCTCGCCGCGAATTGGCATACCTGCCTATCTATTATACCATAATAACCTGCCCTACCGGATGATCCTACGGGGTGTCGATTAAACGACAAACGTGGTCTACGATAGGACGAGTAAGATTTGTTAGTCTTCGTCGTTCTCGTCGTTGTTTGACGCATCGGCGTTTCGCGAGGAGAAATCGAATTTTAGCTTCCGTTAGGTTTTCCGGAATATCGGAAAGAAGTTATAGAATAAAAGCGTCTAGAAACCTAGGTTACTTCGGTAACGGGTGTTCCATAGAACCCTTTGAACGCGTTGCCTAAAACGCGGGTCAAACTTTACCCTCTCGAATTAAAAGCCGAGAAAGGTTTCTCTTCGACCGCGCTGAAATCGCGGTTTGGGAGAAATTCGACGCCGCAGAGCAGATAACAACCCTCCGGGAAATGCCGAAAATACTTAGGACAAGGGACGAGGAAAGCTCACGAATACTGGCTGGGATAAAAGGAGAAATTTTCCCCTCGACAAGCGGCGATCATCGTTGTTCCCCTTCGTAGAGTGTACCCGTGTCGAAAGTTTAGGGGAAGATCCGAAAGCTGGAAGCATCCCTTGTAACGCTTCCCGTGGTCTCCATTTGCCAATAAACACCTTCTGACCCGCATTTGCCACAGGGAACCAGACGAGAAACATAACGCGACGCCTAGCACCGTCGAATAATCGCGAGAAAGCTTATGGTCGCGCGTTTATTTCGCACGGGATTATCATACGATTTTCCTGCGTTCGCGTTTCATCTCGGTGGCGACCGATGGAGAAGGTGCTCTCGGTTCGAATTACGCGATGCTGCCGCGATAATGATGATTACCGCGCGCGTCACGCTCGTCCAGGGACCGCGCGGCCATTTTTCTCCGAGCCGTGAAATGGTACACTGCCGCGAGTACGATACAGATCCATCCTCTTCGTGCTAGGGATTAATAGCGAATAACGGAATCGCGGAATAGTCGCGTGCATTGTCACAGACGGTGCCTAACGATCAATTTCTCTGCGTGGCTCTTCAATTTTCTTCGACAATCAACCGGCTTCGCGACAGGTTTTCTCAGGGTCCGAACGCGTTCGAGTATGTCGCGGAAATTTACGAAACGATTCGAGACACGAGGCGTTGAGTAGTAAGCTCCTCGAACTTTACGGGGCTCGTGGTAGTCACTGAAGGAAGAAAAAGATGTTTAATCAATTTTACACTCGATCTAGATTACAGAATTTGACCGGAGAAAACATCGGAGACGAACGAAAATCGCGCGAGGACTTTATTCTCTGTTTCGCAACAGGTATTCAACGCGTCTTCCTTTCACTCGATTGCGACATACACGCGGGTAAATTATGAATCGACGTACGCGCGTCTTCCACTCATTGTTGTAATTCGATTCGAGTCTCTCGGTACAAGGACGCGCATGCAAATTGCGTCTCGCGACTGTATCGATTAAACGTCGCCGGCGTCTCTCCGTGGCTGCCATAAGCCCCGAAACTCTTGGAAACTTCCGTCGCGACACCCCATAGACGCTCGCATAAACGAGACTCCCTGTGTTGCTCGATATTCTAGCTCACACTTCATATAGTAACCATTGGCTAGATCTAGACGCCATTTTGTAAGTAGAAGACAGAGTAGTCGCACTGAAGACTCAACTATTCACGCAAACCCCCGTATATCCCCGTAGCTCGTTATCGAACACTATGTATCACGCGAATTAACAATGAAATTGACTTTCCGAACGACAACACCGGTATAACACCACCTAACCTCCCAACGAATTCGTACTATCCCCGGGGGAAAAGTGAAAAATCCCTAGAACTCCGAGGACCGAACGAACGACCGTGAGAAATGGGAACCGTATCGAGATATCCGCGTTGAAACGAACGCGACCCCCATAATCTGACGTTGTACCGGCTGACGGGGCTAACACGAGGCTTTCGATGTTTTTCTCCCGGCGTCGCGACGCAGGAGAGCGACGGTGGTTGCGATGGTAGCGACGCCGAGATGATCGGTAATGGGAGACGCGGAGGAACGGAAAGGGATCGCGATATGGAGGAGGATGAGGACGAAGGAAGGGAGGAAAGGAGCTCAGAGGGTGGAGGTGGTGGAGGTTTCGGTGGTTGGAGGTCCCACTTGCTCGGTGGACTGACGCAACGTGTCAAATCCTGGTACTGGGGCGCCAGGCCCCTCGTAAGTTTTATATCAAACGAACCACAAACACACAAAAAGTCTACCACGCACAGATACTTTTTTCTCTTTTGTTCTCTTCCCCTCTCTCTTCCCTACCTCTTTTCACTTTCTTCTCCCCCTTTCTTTCTTTCTTCCCAGTCGTTACCTTACTTTTTTCCCTACCCCCTACCTCTCTCTCTCTCTCTCTCTCTGACGTCATTGGGCGCCTGGCGACGTCCAGAGACGCTTCGAGGAACGATCGCTCGACCGGAGAACTTCTCGACGAGTTTCCATGGAACTTAAACGGCCCGACTACTGTCTTAACGAATCTCGAGTGTTTTAAAAGCCCCGAGGCGTTAAAATGTCCGGAGTAATGCAAATTTGCGAATATCCATACTTGCTGTTCTGAAATTTCCCGGCTTTTAAGGCCCTCTGCCTGTCGCGCTGGCCAAGATGCTCGCTGCTCCTGTTCCAGCTACTCCTCGGGATCTTTCGGGAAACAATCGGCAATCGCGGTATCGCGATTCGCGAAACAGAGGGCAGAGGAGAGATTCGGGGTAGCCATTCACCCGTCTTCCTGATCTCGATCGGTATAATTTCGAAAAATATCCCGTTTTTTTTGTTTCACCTCCGTTCGGACGATGATTCACTGGGTATAGATAGATAGACTGAAAAATAATTGTACCTCTCGCGACGATGAGATTGTCCGAGATATTCGGAAATTCTGGGGTCGGGACTGGTTCAGAGAGTCAAAGGGAAGCATTCGCTCGTCGATAGTCTCTCGCTCATTTAGATCCAATTACTCTAGTTAGCTCGACCGGTAGCATCGTTTAATACGCACTAGTCTTAGCGCAACGCTCTCAAAGTTTAGCCAAGTAATTAATAGACGCGAGCGTAGAAAGTAGCGACGATGTGTAGTTAGAGGAGCCGCGGGCTTAAAGTGTGTCTAAAATTTTGGTTCCCGACCAGATAGTAACGGAAACCTCCGGTGCCGGCTCGAAACTTTTCCGCACCTTCTCGAGCGCGGCCTGGTGAAGCTTTTCCAACGTTTTAAGCCGCGAAACGCGTTCCTTGTGTCGCGAGCTAAAGAAAACGCGGGAACTTTGGACGCGCAATGTACGCGTGTAAACGTTAAAAGGATAATCGAGCGAAAAAGGAGGAAATTTTTGTGCAATTTCTCGCGATCGCGCGAAAGAGGGAATTTTTGATCGATAAGTAAATATCACGTTCGATCTGATCGTTGATTAAAAGTTATCTTAATTTCATCGTCTAATTTCGAGCCATCGGAAACGATCATCCCCTTTGGCATGAAGTTCCCTAATTAGATCTCTGTCTTTCTTTTGTTCTCTCTCTCTCTATCTTTCTCTCTCTATCTCTCTACGTATATATATTACATTACATATATATTTCACTCTATCTGTCTGTCTCTCTTTTTCTTACTTCTCTCTCTTTCCCTGTTTTACCAAGATCAATTTCCTCTTTTCTGCTCTTAGAGTTTAGCGAATTTAGTCGAAATAGCGTTAGGTGTGTACGTGTTTTTTCTTAGATGTCTTGCACATGCTACTCTTTCGATTTGTCCTTAATATATATATATTCAACGCACGACTACTGTAATATCTATGCAATGTATATATAATTATAACAGCATCCCCCGAGTCGCATATAATTACATATAATTATATATACACCGTGTGAACATATGTCAGAGTGTATATTTTATCTAGATGTCTTGGCATGCACGATCACTTTTATTACTCACATCGAAATACAGTCGTAGAGCCGCGGTTCCCTGTCGTTGACGCGGCACGCCGTAGAATCGGTAAACGGAGAGTAGAGAAACGGAGCTTAGATAGCGGTGTAGACGTTCGTTTCATCCCGTTCGATTACTGCAGAGACCGTCATTAGAGATTAGAAACGTGCAATCGGATCCCGTGATCGTAGACGACCGTGCGCAGTCCGCGATATAGGAAACTCGTAGGAAGAAAGTCCCGATCGGTGATGGGAGGCCATCGATGACGGTAAATCAGCGGAGAAAGCGTGGACAGAGGTTTTCACCGAACAAGGAAACCCAAGGTGGAACCGGAAAATCCGCGAGGAAACCTCCGGGCTTGAATTAATAAACCGACCGGCCCATTCGTCCTCGTATCGCGTCCATTTTTAACTGGTTACAGCTCCGCGTGTCACTTGGACCGTTATTGAAATTTTTCACGGCTTAACCCTCTGCGACGCACGCTCGACGTTTCACGGACTGGTTATACGCTCGATAAGCCACTTTCTAAACCATTTTTCCATTTTCGCGTCTTAGTAATCGAGTAGACGCTGAAACGATTGAAAAATTTGCAGAGAATCCGAGAGTTCGCAAAGGGTTAAAGCCCAGAGGACACAGAGGGAGGAGAATTGACGCGACTTCCCAAAATCCCAATACACTGGAAATCTCCTTCAGAAATCTCATTCTCTTCTGCGACTTTGTCGCGAGACAGTCGTCGAAGACCAGTTTCCACTTTCGTTACTTCCCCGTTGATTATCTCGCGGTTACACGCCGGCAAACGGGATCCAGATTTCGACTGGTCCGTGTAGGAAGAGAAATTACGGGTCGTGGGGACGCTAGTGAGTTCGCGGCCGTGCCGAGATTCGCGACAGACACTTTCACCCGCTCGCGATCCGCGTTTCTACGCGTGCGAGTTGCGGATCGGACTCCGCTCGCGGATTCCCTGGATTTCCTGGATTTCCGCGCCTGTAATCCATGGAAACGACGCGTAATGGAAATTGGACGCGAATTATAGAACCGTGGAGGTCGAGAGGATTAGGCGAATCTCGAAACGTCGTGGAACATGCCTGAACGCGAGGCTCGAAGAGTTTCGTTCGATCCGGACGTTTGACGAGCGAGTTAGCATTCGCGTGGAGAACCGGCGAGTTGACTTAGCAACTCGAAGGCCGGAATTAGTTAGGTATTCTTCGAGCGACGCGGAAAAGAACGGCCGAGTTTGCCGCGGAAATTGAGCAAGGAAACCGAGAAAGTTTCGAGATTCGCGAAGCTCGACCAGTTGGACGGGACAGGCAGGCAGCGTTAGGCACGGAAGACTTCGAATCCAGAGTTCAGGTGTCACGATCTAACCTGTTAACCGGTAACCGCGAATTCTCCGCGCGATAATTCGTTCCCCGCCTGGTTTGCGACGAATTACACGAATTAAACGCGAATTAAAATCCACCCAAGGGGAGATGAGATGAATTTTTTCCCCGCGATTGGAAATGTTTGTAACAAGGACTACGGGTCTACGACCGACCGTGAAGCCGCACGGTTAACAGGTTAATGGTCTCTGTGTTCGCACGTGACGGGTCAGGTGTGAGGAATCTCGTCGTTGTCGTGCGTTCAGAATGAGGATCGTGCAATCGTAATTTCGACGAGGACCGATGACCAAGGAATGATACGACTCGATCGTAAAGTAACTGCACGACAAACACCACCACTACCACCACCACCACTCTGTCCGAGCACCACCAACACCCAACTGCTACCAGCCTATCAGCAAGCATGAAATTTTTTTGATATACTCTTGTGATACCTATATCGATTTTTATATATACAAATATATTTATATATGTATAAGCACCCGATGCGAATACGTCGCGCGACGTATTCGTATTCGTTATTATATATGTATACTTATATGCAGACTGTTTTTTATTCTCACTCACGTTTTTTCTACACGATGTTGTGTACGATTGCATATAGGTAACCGGGAGAGATGTGCACCGTTGTGGAGAAGCGAAGCCCGGTAGGCAATGCAAGTTGGCCGCGGATGCGAGAACAGAGAACTCGGTGATGTCGAGGAATGGCCGATTTCGGTTAGCTTCATAATTTCACCGAGACTATCGCGACGAGAGACGCGCGAACTTGCCGATACTCGCCGCGTACTGCGCCGCTTTCCTCTTTGGTTGTCTAGGGGTTGTCTCGACGCTTCGCACGAGCCACGGCTGTACGAATTTTCGCGGAATGTTTCGAGGCGTTAACAGCAAACGTTGAGAAACCTCTAACGGCAACGCGTTCGGTGTATTTCCATATCGCGCAGAGCCGCCTGTCGCCGAGAGACAGGCTCTGCGACGAACTTTCTCGCGTAACCAACTTTACAGACTACCAGGACTCCCTTCGGCTACAGCGTGCACACGAACTTGTCAGCATCAGCCTCCTTAGCTCTTGTGTGCTGTCATCGTGCGTGTTCGAGGTGGCTTTGACGGGCTGCGTGACAGTGACCGTGTCAGGGGAACTTGCTTGCCGCACGGAATCTTGTCCTCCCGCCGTGACAAGATAATTCCCTCTGTTTCCCGAAAACCTTTCCAAAGCTGCTCTCGATCGGAGACGATCTTAGACGAGACTCGGCCGAGAACGTCGGAGAGAACGGGGCCGAGTAGAAATTGAAAGTAGAGCATTCGAAATTCCGGGAAGAGAATCGGTCGACGTTCGAGAGAACGCGGGGCAAACCGAGAGAGAGGGAATAGAGCAGGCGAATGAAATTACGGCGAAGCATTCTCGGGATCGAAAGGACGAAACGGTGGCTGTCACAGCGCTGCAAGGTCGACCGGAAGCCTAGGCGGTCGCTCGACTACCGCCGATGAAACGTAGCTGTGCCGGTTTCAGGAACTCGCGCACAAGCTCTCGCGGAGCTTCGACATGCAAGAGGCTCAGCTGATCGAGGAGGGTGGTTCAGTGGCGGCTTCAGCCGGGGCCGGAGGCGCGGGTGGCACCCCGAGGAGACACCACAGCGCCCAGAGGCTGGCCCGAAGCGAAATGTCGGAAAGACGCGAAGAGGACGGCGCTCTGGTGGTTCCGGATCATCAGGGTAACCTCAGGATCACCGTGAAGAAGACCAAGTCGATCTTGGGCATCGCCATCGAGGGCGGGGCCAATACCAAGCATCCACTGCCCAGGATCATCAACATACACGTAAGAATCAGTTTATTTAACGAAAGTATCCGAGAGAATGACTCGGAGAATCATGGATGTTAGAGAGATAGAGGAAACTAATCGAACGATTCACTCGTAGGATAACGGAGCAGCGTACGAGGCCGGTGGTCTCGAGGTCGGCCAGCTGATCCTAGAAGTGGACGGCTACAAGGTGGAAGGTAATCTCTCTCGCGGTAACACTCGGCTGGTCCGAATGTAGGATTATGAAAATGCCGAGATCTACCGTGCAATTCGTTCGACAGGTCTCCATCATCAGGAGGTAGCAAGACTGATCGCCGAGTCGTTCGCGAGGCGCGACCGCAACGAGATCGAGTTCCTGGTAGTCGAGGCAAAGAAGAGCAACCTGGAGCCGAAGCCGACGGCTCTGATATTCCTGGAAGCGTAGCAGGAATCTCCCACCTCCGAGCCGGAACCACCGTAGCCTGACATGACCAGAGCTCGGCCCGCGACACACTTGGAGCGTCGTCGACGCTGAACCGTCAAAGAGGCTGAAGAGACCGATGGAACGAGGAAATCGATCATCAAGCTCGTCGGTTTGATAGATACAATGAAGACAAATCGAGGAAGAGGAGTAGAGGGAGGAGGGACGAGCTTGCTCTTCATCTTCATCGAACGCTCTCGATTCGACGGTCGAGCTCTCTCAGTCAGGTGCTAATTGAACCTGGCCCCGGTGGTGGGAATTCTCTCGTGGAAGAGACACGAGAAACAAAGAAACAGAGAGGAGGAGAGGCCGCTGCGGACGGAGGAAGAGACGTCGAGCGGCGAAGAGCAGAGGAGATCTCGATTAGCGAGTCAATGGGATGATAATTGCGCGATCGTCGACGCCGTCGTGGTTGTCCTCGTTGCCGACGAGACTCGTGGCTAACGGTACCTGGGCATCTAGCCTTTCGCCTCTCGAGCCGCGACAACGAAGCCGCGCCGAGCGGAAGCCGACGGGCCGCGACGAGGAGCCGAGGCAGAGACGATCGCGAACGGGAGACAAAACACAGGAGTACAAAGATCGAGTCGCGAACGAAGGACGCTTTCAGTGCGAAGATGACGTTGCACGGAAGGTTGACTGTGCCAAACTATTAGGGATTGTTTCGTGTATACTAATTGCGATACCGTTAATCGTAACGAGAGATCCGATCAGAGACTCTACCTGGGCAAGAGTAGAGAGATATCCGCGAGTACGGGTACACCGTCGCGGTGAGGATCCCGAGTGAGGAACTTTTGTGCTGACGCCTGGCGACGTTGGCGTCGCGCGAACTGTCGTCGTCTCGCGGATGCACGCGTGCCCGAAGCGAAACTTGGACACGATCGTGAAAGGAGGTCCTCGCGAGTCGAACGTGCCGTAACCACGAGGCACGTCGAGGCTAACGCGAGGCACGGTGATTCACTGTTGGCTAAAACGCGTTATCGAAGATCCCGGCCAGCGTGATCGATCAGGATTTCTGTCGATCGAGTTCCCCGGTCGATTCGATAGCGGCACCGCGGCGACAATCCCCCACGCCGAACGAAATTGCGGTTCAACTTCTTTCCTTCGGACACTCGACGAGTTATAATTTCAGCCCGAGAGCCTTTTTATATTCCGCGTCGCCGTTTGCGAATTAGGTTAACGCGTAGACGTCGGCCCGTAACCCGGCAGTCTCGAGTTCTGAAACGTTTTTCGCTTGTCGAATCGTGAAAAAAAGGTCGTTGCGCGCATTCTGCATCCGTTTTCCACCGCACAGCCTGTTAAAACGAACCTTCGAGCCGCGGATCCACGAAACTCTATTTTTGCATGTAACCTGCGTACCGCGCGAGCGTCGGAGCGAGAAAAGGACGAGGAACAGGCGGCGAGAGGGGAACGAAATCGACGGAAGTCCTGGCCGACGCCGGCCCGAGAGACTAACATAGACTTATTATGGGAATTGTTGAGGCTTAACAAAATATATTATATATACATATATATTATATGATAATATTATCGACTATCGTAGTGGAATTGCAAAACTTGTACCTACCCGATCGCGCCTCGAGCGCGGCCGGGCTTCCGGCGCGCGTCGGGGCGCCGCGAGCAGCGCGTAGCAGAGGAGAGCAGTAACGGGGACGATTCTATTAAGGATACGCGAATATTTTCGACGAGTTAAATAAGCATAGAGAGACACACCGCGTACTTAGCAATGGGCCTGATCGTTGGAATTTCCGAGGGATCGCGGACGATCTCGCGCGCGAGAAAGCGGGGTAAACGAATTCGAAAAAGATCCGCAAGGTCGCGGAGGAGGCGAGAAAGGGAAGAGTTCCACGTGGACGTCGAGAAAGTGCGAAACGGACTCGCGATCGCGCGAGCCTAATCGTTTGTTTGCATTGCGGATCGCGTGGAAATCGCGTTTAGAAGGCACACGCTCGCGATTCGCCGTATCCGAACGCGCGCCATGCTCGGGAAAACTCGCGGCTGCGCGTATCTCTCGCGCCGGGGATCTCTCACGCTTTTTCACCTCGCATCGCGTGGATCACCTCGTTTAGGCATTTTTTACGATGAATCATAGACACGATTGCCGAGGAGATTTTCTAAATGGTACACATTTGTATCCTTATCGCAAATCCGCGCGCGCGGCCTGAAATTTCCCGGCGTGACGCGCGCTCGCGTGGCCGCGCACGTCGCAATTCGGCAAAAGAGAGGAGAAATTTGATATACGCGAGTTAGAGCAGCGGTTCCTATTAATTTCCGTGACGATTATCTTCGATATCTCGATTCTATCGGTAACAAGGCGATCTCCATAGACCATCCGGAATTCCTTTGATTTCGTTGAGCAAGAGGAAAGTAGTAGAATTGCCGCGTGTTTGCGTTCGTCTAGACCGATTCGAGAAGAACAGGCGCGGAATTAAATTTCAAATCGTGTAGAAAGTTCGTATAACTTCGCGGGGTGAAGTGAGCAATTGAGGAACTGCTTCGTTAGAGTCGACGAACCGTTTCGCCAACTATTTATAACGTAATTGTTACCGCAATAATTACACTTAAACGAGTAGTAGTTGCTAATTATCATTCGCGAGTATAACGTAGCGACGTTGTTGTAAAAGTAAATGGTTATCGATACGTCTTGTTTAATCTCTCACTCTCACTCTCTCTCTCTCTCTCTCTGTCTCTCTACCTGTTACCAGTTAAATGTAATTTTACGATAGTAGCGTATACGTTGAATGTCGACGAGTCCACGAGTCGTTCTATCGAATTGTCTACGATCGTCCGCGATCTTGCTCGCTTTAAAAAAAAAAAAAAACGCTAAAAAACATTAAAAAGACGAAAAAAAAATGAAGAAAACACGCGAAAAAAATACCGCGCAAGCTTAAGTAGTAATTATCGCGTACGTGTAACGAAGCAGCCGAATCGGAAGGCGAGCCGATGAGAGGAAACGAGAAACGATATTGGACGAGAGGCACCGACGATTCGAACGTTCCCATTAAATTCCAACGAAGAAGCTTTACTTTTCCTTTTTATCGACGAGCACCGTGTTATTTAATAATTAAAACGTACTGTACGCGTCGGATTAGTGGAAAGTCTGTAATTTAAGAGCGATAACGCGCAAGCCCGCGTTGGACGTCGACAGCGCGTCGATAAGTCAAAGAGGATCTGGGCTAATTTGTGATACACTCTCAGCGATCCGATTCGCTGCGGCGCTCAACCTAGCACTCTGATTCTCTGACAAAAAGCGTTCCCGATAAGCTGTTCAAGCAACGTTCCAATTTCTAAACGCCCTGCCTCGAGCGCGAGAGGGAAAAGAACGAAGTTGGAACCTTCGGATCGTCGTTGCGCCGGCCAACAGAGCACGTTTCGAAACGGTGACGTACCTGGACGCGTGTACAACGTATTCCGGTAAATGTGCCAAAGAAGAAAAACCAAACAGAGGAGAGGAGAAGGAGAAGAAGAAAAGAGGAGCCTGCGATCGGAGCGTGAGAGGCGGAAAAGTGACGGGAGAAGAGAAAAAGGAAAGAAGAGGAGAAGAAACGGGACGCGTTTCGTAGCTGGTGTGCACTCGAGTTGTTGTCTCGGTGGTTGTTTCGTAGCAGGCGACGCAGTGAGCAGCCACGGAATGAAAAGGACTCGGAGAAGAAGCGAGGACGAAGAGGAGAAGATCCGGCGAAGGCGGTGAAACGCGGCTAGCTGCTTTTCGGCGAAGCGGAAACAGACAAAACTGACAAATACCTCGTGCGTTAGTGTTTCTTCCTGTTTTTCGAACGCGAATTTTTTCTAACCAAGCATCCAAAGTACGCTCGGCGTCCCGGACAGGAGGAACTCGAAAAATGCTTGAGCGAGAAAAAAGCCGAACAAAAAAGAGAAAAAAAAAAAGTAAAGATAAAGAGAAATACGAAATATAAAAATTGCGAGGGAGACGGAAGATCGTTTGCCGAAAGCGGGACGCGAAAAGAAAGCGGGAGATGATATTTTTGTAAAAGCCTTCGATGTAACGCGATCACAGGAGCGATTCGAAGATCTCACAGCCGACATATCCGACAATGCCTTACCGCTTTGAAGAAACGAGAAGAGGCGAATAACGCGTCGTGAAAGCGACGCGAACCGATCACGATCGAGGAGAAAAATGCTCGCTGGGGAACTTCCCATTGATCAGCGCCGGTTCGAGACGACACGGGCGCGAGAAACGGCGCGGAATTTGCTTTCCGATCTCTCGATTTTGCTTAACGACACGCTGCGGGCCGAGGCTGATTATCTTTCTGGTTGAAGAGTTATGTAAAGCGGGAAAGTGGGAAAAACTGGTTCTATCGCGGGCTCGGTTCGAAATTGAGAGCGTTGTCTAATGCACTCTCGAATCGGTATTCCTATTTTCTAATCTCGCGGAGAAGAGCCTGGCAATTTTCTTCGTGTCTTGTTCGATTGGCAGTTCACGGAGCCACGCTCGATCGACAGATCCGAAAAGAATCATCGGGTTTCCTATTAAATCGTTCGAAACACCGTCTCGGAATTTCGCCGATCTGTCGCGGGGAAATTCGCGGGACCGCGATCAACTGAAAACACTTTTTATCGGTAAGTCTCCCCGTCGTGCAATTGCAACGAGATACACCAAGAACCACGATAGAGAGAAATGAAACACGTTACCGTTTAAAGACTGCCAAACTGTTGCAATTACCACGGACATTAAACGGCTTCATTACCTTTTGCACGATGTATGCTTCACGGTCGCTGATCCTCCGATCCTATCGAGATAAGAAGAGAAAACACAGATATTCGCCGCTATTTTTCCACGCAAATGTCCCCTTTTTCTCGCCAGCAGCGGACGGAAGCTTCGGAAAACATTTCCACGTGAAAACTGTCGCTCTCGGTCGATCGCTTTCGAATTCTCGAAAAGCCAGCGACGCGTAGCGAGAGAGAAAGGCGATCCAGCGTAGCGAAGAAGGACCGATCGCGATTCCCCTTCGATCGGCCGGATGATAATCGATCGAGCAGCCGATTTTCCGTTCGACCACACTCTCGGGTTCGTCACGCGCGTTAGTAGAAAATTTCGAAACACCAGCCAACGGAATTCCGACGGCCACCTTTCTCTCGCATGGAAATATAACTCGCTGGAGGAAAATCGCGCGCCGATTTTCTGTACCGACAGTCACGAACGCCTCGCGCTTAAGCCGGCGTTGAAATCTCCACGCGATCTGCGCTTTTCCCGACACTTTCATGATTTCTTTCTGCCCGAGAAATTTCACCTAATTTATTGCTCCTGTCGATGGTAAGCATCGTTAACCGGGGAATATCGCTCGAGCGTTCGGAATCGATTTTATCGAACTCGAGCAATAGGACAGGGTCATTTCTCCTCACCCAAATTCCACTTTCCTTTTCTCTCGCGAGGCTTCTCGCGAGACACGCGCTCTCCTTCTTATTTCTTTTCCAAGAACGATCTTCTGTATATCGGGATTTATTAAAAGTTCCTTTCATTACTCGAGCTCGTTTAATCGCGAAGAAGAAACGAAATCGGAATCGAAGAACACGCGTCGCTTAAAAATCGCCTGGAGCGAATCGAAATCGATTCCGAAGGCTCGTCGAATGTTCTCAGTCGGTGAACAGGATTCGAAACGATTAGTCAACGAGTTGCTTATCGAAGGGGAAGCTACGGAAGCAACGGAGCAACCAGTCGCGATAGATGAGAGGTGTTTGGAGAGAAGCCTGGACGAGGACCCGCCACGATCCGAACGAAATTAGCTGCCACGGGAGCAGAGGCGCGAAGGAAGAGCGTAAATCTAGCAGAGAGCGATTTATTTTTTCAACGACTAAGAGAGAAGCAAACCGAGAGACACACGGACTCGTGCCCACGTTAAACCTGTTCAGCTTTCGCACCTTCGCCATCCGCAAACATGCTTTTTCTCGATCGACCCTGGACTCGTGGGTGCTGCCGAGCACTGGAACCGATCTCTGGACTCGACGATCGAGAGATCGATAAATTCCGAATCAGAGATTTCGCGGGAAACACGCATCAAAACTCTAGAAATCTAGAAACTCCCTTTTTCTTCCCAACTTCTCTCGGTCGAATCGAAAAACTTGCAAATGGCATAAGAAGTCAGTTCCGAATTCTCGAGTTAATTTATCGAAACAAAGAATCGGAAACTTAAACGGTAAAAACCCTCTAAAATTCGAAATTTCTTGACCCCTTATTAAATTAAATCTAATAAAATTCGGAAATAGGACTAGAAAATTAATCGTTTCAACCCTAACGGCTAGAGATATAAATTAAAACTTAAAACCGAGGAAATTCATTCCCAAGATTTGAGATTAATTTCGAGGAAATTAAATCCGAAAATTTGAAATTAATTCTGAGTAAATTAATTCTGAAGATTTGAAATTAATTCCGTGGAAATTAAATCTGAAGATTCCCAACGACCCAATCTTCCTTCTTATAAAATAGAACCGTTAAACAATAAAACCCGAGACGTAAAAATCGTGGAAAGGTGAAACCTTGAATTCGATTGCTGGTCGTAAGCGATCTCCGACACCTCGAATCCCTTCGAAGCCATCCGTGGCACGAAGCCGAGGCTTGCGGAAACCACCCTTAATCGCGTGAAACCCTGTTTCGCCTGAACCGTCGCGATTTTCCCATGGAAAAAGAACCCCCTTTTGCTGGCGACACCGAGCGGGTCCGGCGGGTCGATCGAGGCAGCTCGCGTGAATCTTTAGCTTAAGCTTCGTACACACCCTCTGAACCGACCGTGTTTAAACGAGCGGGAACTTGGAAGCGGAGGAGGAGCCGAGGGACGAGAATGATCCGGGCAATAGCGAATCGACCGTGGTCGTCGGCGGACAAAAGCGCTAATCGAATTGTAAAGCAGATGTAACTGTACTCGTAAAGTTTCAAGGAACACACTCTGTACATAAGCAAAACGCTCGTTCATACCGCATTTCATAGATCATCCTTTTTGCAGCCGATTTCGTACACCCTAGCGACACGTACACACACACAGACACAAACACACATACAGAGAAAGGGTTACACAGACGGAGGATGGAAACGACGAGGCTCGTCGCGTTAATTAACGACCCCCGTCGATTAATACGCTCATCGCCGTGGAACGGAGGAGATCGCACGGACGAAATCGTTACACCGATACGTTGGACGTGTACAGGGTGTAAAAGAAACATCGCCACGATCTTATCGGGTTTTCCTCGTTTTGCGCAACCGTGTTCTATGGAATTAGATTTCTAGGTCCGCTTTCTTTTTTTCTCCGTTTTCGCGAGGGAATCACGCGTCGAAGAGTCCGGTACCTGGAGAACGATCAGAGGAAATAATTAGGTGCGTGATCGATGAAACTTTTTTTCAACATCTTCTCGTTTTTATCGGACATATAAGGGCTAGACGCGTTCTCTTACACCCTGTACAAAGGTACACGTGAAAATATACATACTCAAAGGACATACACACACACACGGACACTCACGGACACGCGTAGATGAAATTGTAAAGGGACAAAGAAGATTCATCGTTTCTCCGAGTGCAACGCGCGCGACCATATCGTTTGATTATTGTTAAAATCGCAGACGCTTTAATTGTTCGTTCGATTGTTGTTGTTCATTATATTGTTACCGTCGTCCATTATCATCGTCGTTGGATGTCGCGATCATGATTATGGTCACAGCAGCCTTTGTCGATTTCCCCCCTCTTTTTCCGTGATGTTATTATCATTGTTATCGTCGTTATTATCATCGTTACCGCTACCATGCGCCATTGCGTTACGACTATGGCCGTAAATATTATTATTATTACCCTCATCGTCGTTCTAATTATCACCGCTATCGTTTCGGTTATTATTGTTATTATTATTATTCGGATCACAGACCGTTGTAGTTATTGTTATTATTACTCTCATCACTGTAATCACGATTATAATTATTATTATTATTGTTATCATTATTATTATTGACATCATCACTGCGACGATGGCGATTATTATTGTAATTGAATAAAACGTTCACCACGAGAGATATGAATATTAATCGAGTCTTTCGTTCTACATCCTTTAATAATTCAGCCGCTTTTTACCCTCGATCTTTCGATTTTTTTCCCCTTTCCCGCGTAAACTGGTATATCCTGATCGTCGTGTATAGCGCGAAAAAATTGCCAGTAGTTTATAATTAGTCGTCTAGCGACGGAATGTTCGTTTTCTTCGGAATCGTTCCTCTCTGCGCGACGTTCGAGCGTTTAAAAAATTAATCGCGAGTAAGGTATTCGATTTGTGCCGTTTTCAGCGAGCTACAGTCGTCAAATTTATCGCAGGTTTCTTCTTTACCGTGATGAGGTAAGAATATGATCGGTAAAACAGATCTATGGTGCTTTGGTGGTTGAAGGTAATTGAGAAATCTGTTTTACATGTTCGTCGCGTTCCCTTTTGCGTAATTGCGTATCGATTTCGACAATTGCAAGAGAATTATCGATTTTAGAACGACTGGTGGTTAAATGTCTCGTGTTTGCCTTGAATGGGGAGATCGTGCGTTATAAAACAATCGATGATGTAATCTCGGGTTACACCGTGACGGTTACGTAACTCGGAGGTCGCGTGGGTTTTTATTTATAGACGTCAGGTGTTTGTTACAAATGTCGTTTGTTGCAGGAAATGCAACCACCTCTTTTGTTCGCAGGAATGTAGAAATAACGCTTTATATAAGTCGAATATCGAGATAAAATATATTACCTGAATTGACTTGGATTTCTTCGATTTCATTTCAGTTCGAACGTCGATCAGTTTCGACCAAACAGATCTCAGGTGGTGTTAATTCGAGCGTAATCGAATCCCGATTCGCATTAACATAACCTTAGCTAGCGTCAAATTTCTGCGAAGTTTCCGAGGATATTGTTTCCAACAGAAACAAGGTATAAATGTCCGAGAAATAAATCTGGAATATACAATGAAAGGTAGGTGGATTTTTCGAGAAATTCCGCTCTCCGTAAATCTCTATTCATCTTCTGTTTCTATCCAAACAGCAGGACGTAGTTAAACAGAACCACGACCGTGTCCCGTAAATAAACAGAACGTTGCTGGTTGGATTCGGAAATAATTGAAGTCTCGCGAAGCGGTGTAACATTCCGTTCGAACGAGAACCAGAAGGAAAGGCGAACGTGAAAAGGCCGGGAGTGGTTGCACGACTGAAAGATACATAAAAGGAGGGGGAAAGAAAATAAACGAAATAAATTCAACGCCGCCAGAAGTCGCTGTTCTCTCTCAACGGAACGAGCTAAAAGAACAAGCGAAAGAGAGCGAGAAAGACGGAGAGATTAAAGATTCTTTTCGAACTGAAGTTTCCGAAGAGTCGTTTCGATTTTCTAGCAGAGATATAAACCCGGCGAATCGTAACTCATTCGCGTCGGGCCTTGTATCGGGCCAAGAATATGAGTTCGTCCTTGCGGAATCACAGCGACGAGATAAATCGGCTGGCCAAACGTCAAAATATCGCGACGTCCGCTGGGATTTCTCTGTTCGATCTACGTGGTTGTAACGGTATACGAAGGTTTATGAGCCGGTCGATCGCGTGGGTGGCTTACGCAACGAGGTATCGTGTCTGAGGGTTAGGCGTAATGTATAATCTCGTTAGGAATCACCAAGGGGGTTGCTGTCTAAGCTGTGTCGTAAAGCTCTGTTAAATCGCTCGACCGCGTTGCGGCACGAGATGCTTCGCGAAAGCACACTGTTTACCTGGAACTGGTGGGTTACGCAGATGGATGGCGGATGGATCGATGGCAGTGGTGGGTGGCGGTTGTTGTGCCGTTTTCGATAGCAGTGGAGAGGTGCTCGTTGTCAATTGTGAATGATATACGGCGGAATTATTCGTGCGGATGTTCCGTTATTGCTCGGTTATTGCTTAGCGAGTATACGTTCGGTGAGATTGGTAGTTGTGTCGGGGGGTATTAAGAAATAGGAGTTCTTGAACGATGTCGATACCTTTCTTTTATCGGACTAATTTCTTTTTGTAATTTTCAGTTATCACAGGAATGTCGGTAAAGTAGGAAAGTTAGATACAAGTTAGTTATAGTTTATGTATAAGTTAGTAGTAAGTTAGTAGTAAGTTAGTAGTAAGTTAGTAATAAGTTAGTAATAAGCAAATGATATTTTTTAAATTAATGTAGCAGCAATACGTGAATTACGAGGAATTGGGGTAAGTAAATAAGGTAAGTAAGGTAAGTATCGGTAAAGAAAGATAAGAAAGATAAGAAAAATGAGTAGGAGAAGCAAGGTAAGTATCGGTGAAGAAAGGTAAGTAAGGTAAGTATGGAAAAAGGAGAGAACGTAAGGTAAGTATGGGTAAAGAAAGGTAAGTAAGGCATTATGAAAATTCTTGGAAATGACGTAATTTCTTGGAATCGGTCGGCGAGCTACCTCCTGTCATGTTTTGTATTCCTGTTACAAAATCGTAAAATCGGCCAAAAAATGTACGGAGAGGTTGCAAAAGCATTGTCCGAGAATTCTTGGAAATGGCGTCATTTCTTGGAACTGGCGACCTCCTTTCGTGTTATGTTCTCCTGATACAAAGTCGACCGAAAAATTCTAGCGGAAGCAGCAAAAGTTAATCCTCGAGAATTCCTGGAAATGACGTCATTTCTCAGAACTGTCGATCTCCTACCATGTTATGTTCTCCTGATACAAATTGGTCGAAAAATTGTAGCCCAGACTGCAAAAGTATGGTCCTCGAGAATTCTTGGAAATGACGTCATTTCTCGGAACTGTCGACCTTCTACCATGTTATGTTCTCCTGATACAAAATCGGCTAAAAATTTCTCATCGAGGTTGTAAAAGCATGATCCTGAGAATTCCTGGAAATGACGTCATTTCTTGGAAGTTGTGACCTCCTTTCGTGTTATATTCTCCTGATACAAAATCGCAAAATCGGCCAAAAATTTCTCGTCGAGGCAGGGCAGGTTTCACGATTTTGTATCAGGAGAACATAACACGAAAAGAGGTCGACAGTTCCGAGAAATGACGTCATTTCCAGGAATTCTCGAGGATTAACTTTTGCAGCTTCCGCTAGAATTTTTCGGTCGACTTTGTATCAGGAACACATAACATATATGGAGGTGTATCGTGGTCAATACTTTTCCCGCGAGCCAGGACAAAACTTTCCCAGCTTTGTGGTCAATACTTTTAGAGTCAGCCGTGAAATTTTTGACCGATTTTGTGACTTTGTAACAGGAATACATAACATGATAAGAGGTCGCTCGCCGACCGATTCCAAGAAATGACGTCATTTCCAAGAAGTGATGTAATTTCCAAGAATTCTCAGGCTAATACTCTCGCAACCTTACCGCATATTTTCCGGCCGATTTCACCACTTTGCTCATGCTTTATCGATACTTACCTTACTTACCTTACTTACCTTACTTACCTTTCTTTCCCGATACTTACCTTGCTTCTTCTATTTCTTTTTCTTATGTTTCTTATCTTTCTCTACTGATATTTACATCACTTACCTTGTTTACTTACCTCAATTCCTCGTAATTTCAAAAATATCGCTTACTTATTACTAACTTATAAATAAACTATAACTAACTTTTATCTAATTAATGACTACTTAAAAACTAATTTATAACTAAAAATAAATCAAGTAAATAATAAAAAAAAATGAATTAATTAATTACATAAATAGTAAGACACGAATTAATTAATTAAATAAGTAATAAAAAGTAAAAAATAAATTATTTAATGCAGTAAATAATTAAAGGGGAATAATAAAGAAATAAATAATTAAAGGAGAATAGTAAAGAAATAAATAATTAAAAATGAGAAATAAATAAATATTATACAGAGCATCGGTAAGGTAGAAATAGAACGAAATTAATTATTCAATTAAAGAAAGAAATAATTAAAGAAGAATATTAAGAATATAAATAAATTAAACAAATAGTTAGAAATAAAAAATGAATAAATATTTAAAAGAACGCCGATAAGGTAGAGACATCGGTACGATTCATCTAGATGATACCTAGATAACGGATATTTCTTAAAGGAGATGGACGTTGAAGGACAAGAAAGGGATGAAAATTAAAAGGGTGGTCAGGGGGGCAAGATACTGAATTTATTTTCGTTCCAGTTTAACGTTGTTTTGCAAAGTAAAATTGTACATCTGCGTATGTAAATAAGAATAGCAAGTCTTGGAAACGATTGCGATAGGGTGTTATTTATTTTATCTAAACAGAAGAGGTGCAACTTAAACAAGCTGGTGGGGTAAGAGTACCGATAGTTTTACGACGTTTAGTTATACTTTTCTGGTACCGAAACGAGAAGTTTGTTTTGTTGAGAGATATATTTGTACTTTCACCCCCGGCTATCTCTATATATACTCTCTATACACTCTGAACTTTTGGAATTCAAGCTCTCATCTAAGAAATAAAGAAAACCGCTGTTCGTTACTGGAAAACAATTTAACTTCGACAGGAAGAATTGCTGGAACTGAAAATATAAAACCGTCGGAGGCATTGTTAAAATTTTAATGGCACAGAGTCGAGATTGGAATCGAATCTTCGTGAACATTAATCTGATACGACACTCGGTGGATACCAGGAATTTTATGACAGACGCTTCACGTGGACGCTATGGAAAAGCGGCGTGGAAGGACAATGGCGACAGCTGGATCGCAGATCGATCTATTGAATGGTCGAAGAACAGAAACGAGGGATTAAGTGTGGGAATTGGAACGGGGAAAATGTGGAAATTGTGATTTCGGGATAAGCTCGGCACATTGTTACCAGCCTGACGCTGAATAGATTCTGCAGGAACCACTCGGTGACCATTCTGGAAATCTGATGTCGCGGAACAAGGAAGGGCCATTATGTTACAACACAATTCCCAAATTACACGCGATTAAATGAACATTCGACATTAAACGACTTTAACATCGGAGAAAGAAATACAGAGATCAAACATCGAGAAAATCGTGGATTTAAATTTTACCATACACATAACGCGACACTGAAAATTCAATTTGCATTTCCCCGATGCAACGCAAACCGAACAATGTCATCCCCGGAAAGAAGAAGTAATCCAATAGGAGCCAGACCCTCTCGGAGAAAGAAAACAAAAGAATTCTTCGACAGTACATTCGACTTCACCCCTCGGTCGATAGGAGGAATCGGAACGAAAGAAACTGTCGCGTCGCGGTTCTAAAGGAGCAGCTGTCGAAATCACAAACCGATCTTCCATGGAGCGAAGCATGCCGGAGATTAAAGGGGAGGATCCAGAGAAGGGAAAACCACCCCGATGCCAGAGCGTGCCCCTGTCGAACAGCCCTCGTGCAGCCGAAAAACGAGCACGTGCTGTTGCGGGGTGGACCCCCGATCAGGGATCTCCAACCACTCCATGTAAGCGCACAACTTTCAAATTAATTCGCGTTACCCTAATCAGGCAATTAAGACTGGGCAAACTCGCCGAGGACGAAAGTAGCGGATTTACTTTGTTCGTTACAACGCCTTCTTCGAGGGACCAGTCGAACGAGGGTCGTGTTTAAGGAATAGTCGAAACTGCGTCTCTGAAAGTTGGAGATCCCTGAGCAATCGAAGAATAGGGTTCCAGGGGTAGCAGCAGGGGTAGGATTCGCAGTTTGCATTATTTATCTCGAGCTTTAATTGCTCGCTCGGTAAGTGTCCATTGTACGTATTATTTCTATTACTCGTTACTCTAATTATTCATCGTCAACCGAGTAACGCTAATCGTAAGAAAAATCGACTTGTCCCTATTTAAATTCCAGAAAACACGCTATATAATTATTTAACCCTTCGCGGTCCTAAATTGGAAAATTGTTTCAAAAGATACACGCTTTAAAATTACAAAACACATCAATAACGTAAACAAAACTGACATTTAATAGATTTTAATAAAATTCGAAATTTCGATAAAATAATATAAATTTCGAATAAAAAATTCCAAAGCGTTAATGGCTGATTTACAAAAGTGGAATATAATTCAGACCATCAAAGGTTTATGTCTATTTATCATATCGAATATAAATAATTATTGCGATATTTCATAGACGAAACGTGGCTGTCTGAGAAGCTACTTGGACGAAGCAGTTTTATTATTCGCGAATCGTAAAAGCTGTTAAGCGAGGTATCGAGAGTTTCTAGCAAATCCTCTTCGCTTTAAACGATGGTTTTCAACCCGGCAGCACGCACTAACAGCTTTGAGTGGCACGCTGGCGGGGGACGCTGGCTTCCGGGGGTAGCGTGGACGCCAGTGGCTCATAGGATTCGCAGTTTAGGCTGTCAATGTTAGAGAACGGGCTGACAGCACAGGCTGCTTCGTGGCACACGGCGACGAATGCTCGACAGGAGCGGGTCACCTCGGTGCGTGTTTCTTCAGTGTCGGGCACGACGCCAAACAGTGCGTTCCTTTCATTCGGTTTCACGCGGTCCTCCCGCTTCTTCCCTCGGTGGTCGTCGTCGTCGTCGCTTGGAAAGGGCGGCAAACGCGTTTGTTCGATCGTCAGTAGACACACGTAGAGGCACAAGGACATCCACGACCACGGTACGAGCCGACACCGTCCACTTTCCTCTCCTTTCATCCTCTTTTCCCTCCGAGTGATCGTGGTTGATTCACGCGCCGAATGAACAATCGCTCTTTGCTAGTCCTCTCTATCCGCGAAAGATGACGAGAAACGGGACGAGCGGAGGTTCGGATTCTCCCGTAATAAACCTGGATTTTTCACGCCTTTTTCATCGTACTTTTTCAATTCGACAGGATGAATCGGTGAGCTCGATCTTCGCGCGGAAAAACGAACCGAGTGGAGAGTGCGCGTGGACCGAGTGGCCGGAGCTTGATTTCGCGGGAATTTCAAGAGGACGAGAGAGAGGAGGGCTTTCCCGTGGTTTCCTCGTCTTCGGATCGTCCAGCGGCGAGGTATCATGCGGACTTGCAGGCGGAGATAGCGAAAGAGCTGGCTGGGATTTTGATGAATGGCCCCGACTGCTTTTCGCGCTGATTTATCGCGCCGAGGCGTGCCGACAGCTTCGGAAAGTTTTATTTCCCAAAGACCGCGAAGCTGGGGACCGTGGCGAAGATTTATGCGCCTCGAAGGGAGCGGGATATCAAGGAAATGATCGGGACCGAGTGGAAGAAGCCTTAATGCCGCAGATCGCTCGCGATATGGTTGATCAAAATCAAAAGGAAAAGTGTCAGGGGCAGGTGAGCGCAGAATGTGCTCGTTTCAGATGGAAAGATCGCTCGTGGTCGCGAAAAAGCAGCAGCGAATGTTGGTCGACTGCGGCTGATTAGAGAACGCGATCTGTGCCTTTCGAGAATTGTTCGATAAAGAGAGAGACGGATGAAATCTTCTTTAAGCGATCAGCGAGCTGGTTGTGATTCCGTGGAGATCGATTGGCAGAGATAATTCGTGGTTAAAAGTGCACCAAGAATAAAAGTCGCTGCGGAATTGGATATTATATTTTTGAGAGTAATTTATCGAAAGCATATAGAGGTAATTTATTTATATATACATATTTATAATCCTAAAAGGAAACGTTCGAATTGAAACATCCGTCGAGGAAATTTATTTTTGTAAACGCCAAAGAATTTGGATACATATCGCAAGTAAGATTTCATTCGTTAAAACCAGCTTCCGAGAGGCTGAACACCCGCTGGGACCAAAACGTCTATGAATTTGCCAAAGAACCGTCTGAAAGTTTACAAACCACTTCGGCGAAGAATTAAAGAATACCATCTCGAAGAGGAATCGACGAGTAGCGATACAAAAATAGTCGTGGATCGTTCGATCTTCCAGACGCGAGCCATTTTAAATTCATCGGTGCGCCTCGCTCCTGAAATAAAGCAGAAACAACGCCGTTCGTTTGCAAATCGATCAACGAACGTAAATATGCAACGACTTCAACAGGGCCGTGGATGCTCGATACTTAACCAAATTGCACAAACAACTTAACCTTTAACAAACTGCTGCCGCTCGAATTTTTAGGCTCGACTCGAAGCAGAGTTTTCCACTCCGGAGCCAACGCAAGCTTCGACTTGACAGCTCGGGAAGAAGAGAAAAAAAAGAGATAATCTTGGAACAAGAGGCACGAAGCGCGTTATTAGATATTGATCAATGCCAGACGAAACGCGTGAGAGCCGGTCTCGGAGAATCGAACGTGTGCTCCCGATACTATTCTAATCCGCGTCCTTGGCCAGTTTGTATCCAACGTCGTCTAGAAGCCTGGAACTTGGCCGTGGCCGATTAATCGCGCACCGGGGTCTCTTCGCTGTGGCAACAAACCCGAGGATACCAGAAGCCGGCGAGCGCGGGGGCCGAAAATAAAGAGAGCCGCGATTTTCATTGGCAAATAATCGCACCTCTTCAGTCTTCCGAGATTTATCCGACTCGCTGGTTGTATTTTTGCAAGAATCCTTCGAAAATTTATCTCCTCGAATGAGCAGGGATCGAAACCACGAACCCGACAACGTGACCAGTGAGTTTGGTTTGCAGAGCTATTTCATTTTTCTACGTAAAAGCTACGGAAACCGTGAAACAGGCGCGTCGATACAGTCGATTCCTGGAAAGCGTTCGAAAGCGATTAGCGGAGGTATTCGCGAAACCGTTTCTTTTTATACAAGATGAAGATGTTTGTATGAGTAACACCGGCAAGTAGGTTAATTAGTTTAAGTTACGGCGCACGCTGCTTTTTACGATTGACGTACGCTTTCGAAAACTTTCCGGGACGGTTTCGAGCAGTCTGCAGAGTATTAACGGAGGTTCGTGGAATTCGCGACGTTGAACGGTGGAGAATTCTCGCGTTGCAACGTTCTAGCTGTTTAGCAGCCGACACCGCGTCGATAGAACGTTCTATAAAGCTCCGCGAGAGAATTCACCGCACTTCCCAACCCTGAACTTTCTTCCCACGTTCTTAACGCTTTGTTCTACGTTTCTCAGCAGGTTGGAAAGGAAGGGAACAGAAGGGAGGATCGGGGAGCGGTTGCATAAAGTGGTCGTCGAGTGTCCAAGCTCGATTTGGAGGAGCAAAAGAGCCGGCGGCTGACGGTATCACAGGCAGAAACAAGAAGCAGAGGGAAATTGGGCCCACCTTATCGGCGCACTTGACTCCTTCGCTGTCTCGAGGAGGCTAATTTTAAGATCATCTCGAGAGGTGGACTCCTTCGACCTCTGTGATGATCAACGACCATGGCGCCAGGAGCAACGACCCTGACGAGTCTTCTGTTGCTGCTAATGGCCTTTGCGAGATGTTCCTCGACCAAGAACGCCCTCGCGAGCAGTCAATCACCGTTCGCCAAGATTCTGAAAGGTGTCAAGCTACCGGGTGGCTACATGGAAGTGATCCAGGAGGACCATTGCTCGCACGGCTCTGTTCGGTTGACCTGCAGGTCCTTGAAGGCATCGATCTTCGTGCTGAAAGCGGAATATCAGTCGAACTTGACGCACGTCTGCGCGTACGATCCGCAGAAGCTGACGATGAAGGTGATACAGAAAAGCCGAGGTAGCGGCTCGTACAAGAGGATGGAATTGAAGGGGAACTACATCGACGACGCGGACGATGAGCAACGATTCGGGGTGGTGGACGTTAGGCAATCGTTGAACAGGAGGTACGTGCCGCTTGTTCGATACGATGTAATAGGGTGAAAGTGGGGGAGAAGTAAGTCAGCGATTTCTCGGCTTTAAAATCGATCAGCGCAGGCTTGAGACCGTATTTTTCGATGTTCTGCGGGTTCGCGACAAGACACTGCTTTCGCTTTTCGTTGCACTTCGGCACAATGTAACCGTCTCTGGTAATACGAGTCACCCACTGGGCATCCGCAAGAGAAGGAGAGAGCAAAGAATATATTCGGTTTGGCTTGGGTTACCAACGCGTAGACCACAGAGCTAGAAAACCATTCCTACTACGTTGTCGTACAACTACGGAGCGAAGCAGACATTTTTTTCTTTCTCGCAGTCTACGTTTAATTCTGCGATCAGTCCACATGCGAAATTAAATGGTAAAGGAGGACGATGGTGTGTTCGAAATTTTGCGATGCACGTTTCGAGTTGCGCGTTTAAAATTTGATATTTCCTGCGACTATATCGCGCTATAATACGTGGTTCTACGTCACCGTAGTCTAACATTATACTCACGCTATTGTCCGCAACAAATGTGGCCGTTCGCAGGAAGGTGCAAGGGGTGACGAGGACAATCGCGTGAATAGAACCGCCGAAAGTAAATGCGGCACCGTGGAATTAGACAGGTTTCCGCTCCTCTTTCGCAAGAAATTGCCCTTCTACTCTCTTCTCTATTTCTCTCTCTCTCTCCTCGAGGTTCCTCGTGCTCGTGTGTCCCGCACCGTGTGTGTCTTCGAGGGTGGAAACGAAATCTCGACACGCAAAATTGCCGTTTGATGTGCGCCAGCAAAGCGTACGTGAAGTTTTAATTGCCTTTTGAGCGACGTTCGATGCCCGCCGAAGGAGAAATCGCTTCCAGGAGAGTGCATCGCGCGCGAGGAGCACAGCTCGATGAACTTTGTAAATAAGGGGTTGCAGTCGCGAACAGAAGGGAGCGAACTACCCTATCTCTCACTTTGCCATCGAGTTTCCAGCGTCTTGACACGTAGCGACGGATTTTCTCATTGTTTTCCTTTTCGCAGAATTGCCATTTCGATCTGCTACGCGGAAGTGTTCGCCGGGAAAATTAGGGTAACGGAGAACATTCTTTCAGAGTGATAAAAAATATTAGAGGCAGTGAATCGTTCGAAATCCTGATAATACATAGCCAGCTTCGGTGAAATATCGACGAAAGTACACACTTGGCTTATTTGTCGAAGACTCTGCTAGTTTGATTAATTACTCGAAGTACCTGGAGTACTTTATTCGAAGTGTTTTCAGAAATACCTTGGAAAGTTTCTCCGGAGTTTCTCGTTCTTTATTTCCAAATGAAGTATCGCTCTTCGTGACGTTTCGGTAGGAAATCAGAGGTCGTCCATTTCGATTCGACGCGTTTCGAACTCATTTCGACGTCGGAAACGCGTGGATGAAAGGCTCGCGAGCCGAAAGGTTAGCTGCGTCGAAAAATTCAAAGGGATTCCTCGCGTGGGTGGCGCATGAAACGTTATTTCCCTTTTATTTCCGGCAAGGGGAACGAAGCGATAAAAATCGACGCGAGGGAAGAGGGAGGGTAGTCACCCCAGGGTGAAAGGGGTGAAAATCGACCGTGGCCATTGTTCCGCGTAGCGAGGCTACTTTCGATCCCTGCGCAACAATCATCTCGATCTCGAAACAATCGCGATTTCTCCTTTGACCGGCCGCTGGCTGCTCGCGTTTTCGACACCCGGTATACACAACCCCTAATGACCGGGCTCGCTTATTTAATTGACGACGCCGCACCGAGAGATCGATACAATCTGCGTTGCGCCGTTTGCGATACGCAAATTTATTGGCCTGCGTGTTTGAAACTACGAGATCGCTCTACGCGCCGATCTCCGATAAGATTTCACGAATTTCTCCCGCTCTTCCCCGTGAACGCATGCCAGTAATAAATACCGAAATTTGAAAACTCGAAGCTACGCGAATTTCGGAACGCAACGTGTAACGTTTCGATACGAAGATAATTCTAATAACTGTTTGCATGCTTTAGATGTGCCGGGCTGAAGCATTGCCGTTACAACTTCACCACCGACCAGCCAGGTGCCGTTTATTGGAATCCGGCCACTTTGCGGTTAAAATACGCGTGCATTCCCGGTAAGTATTTCACGAAATTGGATTAATAGAGGCCTAACTTCCGGCGTAGAAATTTCAGTTCGCGAGCTTATATAATTCTATCTAACTACGTACGTGTGACACATGCGAACAGGAAGCACTTGGTTTTCGATTTCCATTGTTCACGGGCACGTTACTTCCTTCCTCCTCCAGCGTGGATGATCAATTTCCAGTCGCGTTGCATCGATAACGTTCTATCTAGATAATCCGAAAGAAAAGAACTACCGACTCACGTGGATCGAAGCGAGTGCGCGTGACACGGCACGCACGCGTTCCACCACTTTTGTCGATAAAATCGTCCCTTAACCGTGAGCTTCGACATGAATTAGCATTTTCTCTCTTTTTCTCGAAGATCTGTATTTTAGAATTATTGAAATTCACAAATGACGAGTAAAGAGAATTTCTCTTCCATCAGGCGCGTGTAAAGTACCGTTTCCGGTAATTTTCTGAACTGCTGGAAGACTAGTGCCTGGAACGCGGCACAAAGCAATTCCGACCTTCGATTTTGAGGGATTAGAAATCCCGAGCTGATAGTTCCACAATAGCCGGCGGTCCTTTCGGAAAACGACAAGGTGTTCCGTAATAAACGGCACGTCACCACGCGACAAAAGGCAGAAATTCGTGAGGGACACGCTAATCCCTTGTTTCTATGCGACCAAGCGCGTCCTAGAATCGTAAAAGACGCGGAACATCCTTTCTCTCCCTCGCAAATTGCACTCCTCGAGAAGCCTCTTCGATTGGCCCGGTTTTCCAACATTGCCGCGATCGTTCCGCGATCGATCCGCTAATAATTCCGCGCGCGACAGTCGTGTATTCTCCTGTGCACGGAAAAAGAATCCGCACCTCGCGTCGGAGTAAAAATATCTCGTACAACGTCCGCGCGCGTCGTGAAGTAATCTCGAAAGGTAAGAAAACACGCTTATTCGCCTTGGTTAGAGAAAGACGCGCAGCTCGGTTAGCCGGTGGCGATTTTGCAACGTCCTGCCGCGTCGTAAATCAATTTTAATAAACAAGCAAGTCAGCATGTACTTCGTTTACATTGCTAATAGAGCCACGTATCTCTTAAAGTCAAAGGTCAGGATATTCCGCGGGCGGAATTCAAGCCATCGCGAGGCAATCGATCTTTCTACCCGCGATTCGATGGCAGCCGCGTCAAACAACCCCGAACCACCCTCCCCGCGAAGGGATAAGAGGCTGCGAAGAACGAAATCGGGGAACAACGAACACCTTTCCCGTGGAGAAATAGGTGGGAAGGGCCAATCCACCCCTTCGACGCCCTACAACCGGTATCAGCCCCCTCCAGGTGCAGGTATTCTCCGGTCGGTTCACCCCTCCGTTGGAAAGTGGGGCAAGGACACCCTCGGCCAGGCCGAACGTCGCATAATGGTGGCCAGAGTCACACTCGAAATCGACAAATGGACCGAAACGGATGCAGATGTTGATCCGCGCGCCCTTATGCCGACAAAAGTTCCGTCCTTTCCTGTCTCAACGAGGAACAGCACCCCTGGAGGCGAGCTGCTCGGGGGTGGCAATTTAATTCGACATTCGGGCCAGTCGAACCGGCGAAAATAGAGTTTCATCGGTAGCTCCCAAGGATAATTTATACGCGTTTTTCCTTCCACCTTCGGCAAGAAGTTTAATTTCCTCTGCAACCCCTCGCGAAGGGACGCAACCGACTCGTAAAAAAGGAATATTTATGATCGTGCGTTGATATCGCGTTGCCTGGTTACTTTCTTCCGTTCCGAGGCTGGATTTCTACATTTTTCGGGGGTTGTTTCAGAGGCCGCCGTGAAGAAATATTGCAACGAGGAGCTGAAGGTGGTCCCAGGCGAGGGTGGCTTCGTGAATTCACCGGGATACCCGCATTATTACCTCGGGCAGAATACGTGCGGCTGGACCTTCAGGTCGGCTCCTGGGCACAGGATCGTCCTGACGTTCCACGACCTGAATATCCGGGGTGAGTATCGATCCGCGGGGGTTCTGCTTGCCCCTGTCGTCAGCCCTCCCTGCTCTGGGATTAACCCGCGTGGATCTTGCATGAAATCGATTAAGAAATCACGAGCCAACGCGGCCTGCTTTTCGAAGATGATAATCGAGCCTCGGGTTAATATTTAAATGCTACCGGGGAACGAGAAGCCCTCGTGTATGCTTTGGAAACGTTGTTTCTTTCAAATTTAATCCTCTGAGACTTTGAATTGGCAAACTAACCCGAAATAAACCGTTCTTTTTCTCGTTGCAGTTACCGAAAACGTACTACTGGTTTGTTAACAAAGAAACGAATATATACGGTTAATTTATAATTTATATTAATAGATAAATGGAGCAAGGAGAATACTGACAGGTGGATTAAGAATGGAATATTGTATTTTTTCTGGAGATGAACACAGTTAGTAATGAAATATCGTGTATTGCAGGCCCGGAAACGGACGGAAGCTGCGTGGACATCGTGAGAGTGAGAGAAAAAGGAAGGACGTTGTTCGAGTATTGCGGTACCGTAGCTGGAGTGAAGGTCGTCTCGAACTCGAACGTGATCACCCTCGACCTTGTCGCCACGAAGAGCCTGTACACGGCACGAGGATTCTTCTTGCAATATCAAGGTCGGTCTAGTCCCGCGAGGACGACGGCAACGCGTTCCTGCCTTTTTTGTGAAATCGAAGCTCCCCGAGATGAATGGAACCCGATACATTGGCAATTGCGCAACGGAACCCTTTCATCCAGAAATAACATCGACGAATCTGTTTTGAAAGCAGAAACGCGGTTGACACGCGTCCTGCTGTTTCCACGTCTTGCTTCGCTGATCCCCGTTCGCGATTACTGTTACCATGTAACACAATGATCAGCGTTATCGGTACCTGTATTTATTCATTATTGCATTTACACCGTGCAATCTTGCGTCAGTGCCTGCCAGCCATTATTCCGAAGTCATCCCGGTAATAAGCGTAATTTTCGCGTTTGTATTCAACCACGCGAGCACTGCCAAGGAAAAATGATAAACGATCGGCTAAAAGCGCGTGATCGAAACAACGAGGCAAGCAGTTGTCACGATTTTCACGTGCCAAGCGATCGTAATTTGACACGATGAATAGGAAGTGTTTATATGTAAATGAACAGCGGTAACATGGCGGTGTTAATGTTACAGTGCTGGGGTGTCCGGACGTTTCAGCGCCCAACGGAAGTTCCGTATTGAATGACACTCTGACTTCGAGGACTTTTCTATGCAAATTCGGCACCGTGTTCCCCGACAGCAAAGAAAGAACGAGGATACTCAAGTGCAAGCACGGCAAGTGGAGTGAGAATGTCATCGGCATACCGAGTTGCACAGGTAACCGTGATTCCTTTTTTATCATCGAATCCTCACTCACATGCTGCATATCATTGACACGAAAGATTAACAGGACGCGTCTTGCAAGTTTCATGCGTCGATCTTCTACCGTAAAACTATCTTGAGTAGTTTACCAGGATTAAATAATGGACACGCGTAACGATGTCACGATTATTGCGTTAATTTTCGCGTTAAATACAATCTGTTTTATATATACGAAACAAGAGGAAACAAGCTGAAGAGTAAAACCGGTAATAAGCTAGCTTCTCGTTACAGCTAGCTTGTCGCCGTTATAAAATTCTCGAGACATAATTCCAAGTTGAACCCTGGAAGGATGGTGAATTCTCCTCGGGCCATTAGTATCTATTATCGATAAAAGAATGAGCCGGTATCTGCGCGTCTATCGATATCCCTGGCGAAGAAAACACGGAGAATTTACGGTGGTCGAGGCGCTCCAGTCGGTGGCTACGTTCCTCGCGAGTCTCCCGGGAACTCATGGCTGCCCATTGCGTTCGAAAGGGGAAACCCCGTAGTGGGGGATCTCGCGAACGGGAGGGATAGAGGAAGAGGGGTTGTCGGGGCGCGAGGGGCGGGGCAGGAAGAAGGAAAAAGACGGAGGGAAAGAATCTTGGGGCGGAGAAGTATTCGTATAGGCACCATACATCGGCAGCGTCGCGCACGTAACGACGCCAGCCGTCTCGACGCCACGTGTCTGCGGGAAAAAATCATCGGGAAATCAACGTTTCTCATCGGCGCAACCCGCCGGGTCGATCGTGCTTTTCACCCGAATTGTATCTCGCTCGAGTCATCGTTGCCCGGTTGATCAGTGACATCGATCGCGAAACAACCACGAGGAAACAGAGAATAACGCACCAACCACCTCCACGTCGCTCGAGCTTCATCAGGTAATTTATTTCGGTTCGAATCGACCGAACGTCCGTCCGATACCGTCCGTTTCTACTGTCGCGACTCGTCGCGATTGTTTCACCGTTCCTGGAAAGCACGAGCTCGCGAAGAAGCGTCTCGTGACGATACATCAACGTTCGCGATATGACAAGCGATAAATCCGCGTTTCCTTCGTCTTCTTCTCTCTTCGTCTTCGTTCCTTAATTTTCGTTTCTCGCGGTTCACGAGCGAATCGAACGGTAACCATTGCGCGACGCCGGGTCAAAGTGATCTTCTGCTCGAACATTGAATTACTTAACGGCATCTTTCTTCGCGACCGATCGTCGGCTGCTTAAAACGCGACAGGTTCATCGGATTATTAATTACCATCGCGCTGACGAGACGTCTGCTTAATCCGGTGCAAAATCTCCTCGACTTTTAGCCGCCTGCTGAGACGTGCAATAAATCTGAAGATCGACTTAGCTACCGAGCGAAATTTTCTCGCGTCGAACGATCGTGCTCCACGGTTCCACGCGTCTTCTACATTCCCGAGAAATCTAATTATTTCTCGTGGAACAACGCTCCCGTTAGCCGGGCTTGTTCTAGCCGATGCTTTATCGCCGATGTAAACCGACAGTTGCGTAAGCGTGTCCCGATATTTACCTTCTCGTCGAAAGTTTTCGTAATCGGCGCACGCGTTATCGAGCTAGCTGGGTTTCCTCCCGAAAATCGACCGATTCCGCCGACGATAGAGCGCCGCTAATTCGACCGGTCGAACGAAGGCTTTAAAAGCTGCACACGGAACGAACAGCTGCCGGTCGAATGAAAAGTTTCGCGCGGCGAGGAGGGGAAAAAAGAAAGAAAAAAAATTGCCCGAATCCTCCGCGGCTTTTCACGCCTGGCGAACAAAGGGGATCTGGAAGAATGTGTCTGTCCGGTGTTCTTTGTGCGTCCCTCCATTCACCGTGATAATAACTCCGCCGGCCCGGAAGGATTTTCCGCCGCGAGAATATCGAGAAGTTTTCGCGGAGGCTTTCACCCGGCCGCAAGAAAACGCCTCCGAGATTATTGCCTTTCTTGCCGGAGGAACTTGGAATTTAAAAGCAATAGAACCAGGCCGGGATGCTTGTATATCGTGACGGTGATTGAATTTCCAAGCCGAAGATTGTTCCAAGTATCGTCGATTTCTTTTCTCCTCTCCTTTCTATTTTTTCCTTCTTCCTTCGTCGAAACGAAAGCAGGCAGCCGACGATGGGCATTAATAAGATATTCTCGAAGACGGGAAAAGAGGGACGGGGAGGATAATAAGCGAGCAGTTTGGTTTAGCGTGTATTATTATTCGAATGTCGCTCGAGGCGAGCCGCTAGATTGGAAACTGAAATATCCAGTACTCTCGGCGAAATTCGAAGCTAAAAGCCTCGAATTGGGCAACCCTCTCTTATTTGCAAGACAAAGAGCGCCATTGTCTATAGATTTGTCTCTCTGGGTCATTCGTTGATGAAAACGCTCTGCTCCCGATTCGCCGGCGAATTCGGCGAGTATATACGGGTTCGACGTTGGAGACAGAAAAAGGAATTACCAGCATCGAGGTTCTCGTTTCAGGAAATAATCCGGTGTCTCGGGGATATTCCGGGAACACGTTCGAATTATCGGAATATTCCCGCGCGAACCGCGTCCCAATTTCCCGTCGTCCAGACCCCCGTTTAGCCAGCGAGGGTACGGACTTTCGAAATTTTCTACGAAACAGCTGCACGAGCGAACTCGCTTGCATCGCATCTGCATATATTCCGAACAAATGCATAATTCAAAGGATATGCAGTTTCGGCTAGTAATGCGGTTGCACGAACGAGAAACGTGAGAGTGGAGAAGCAAAGTCCGTATTCGTCCTGGTGGTGGGAAAGAAGAAGGAGTAGGAGAAGATAGCGACGAAACTGGAGGGGATGATCGCCCCTATTGCCCTCCCCCCACCGCCGGGCGCCCCCCTCCGCGCGAAGATAATTTTAGAGCCGACAAAATAAAACAACGTTGCAGTTGCACATGTTCTCCGAGCAGCTGGCACCGACTTGAACTTTGAAAACGCGAGATTGAAAACTCGCTCGCTCTCTACAGACCAATTCTTGATATCTCTTCGAATCAAATCGAAAGAATTCTAAACAAAAACCTGCTCGTAATTTAAAATTCATTCGGTACGACACGATTCAATGGCCGATTACACGAAACGCGACGTTTTATATTCGACTGCGATAATTCAAATCGCGAGAATATTCCGCGTAGACAACTCGCGCGCGAGTGAGACCTTGGAGCAGAGAAGCGGGGAAAAATCGATGGTTCGAAATGAATTATCAAACGGCAGGTGGTAGAGTAGAAGGTGAAAGAAATGGCAGGTCACGGGATATGTGAGAAGCGAGGAAAACTAGAGAAGGAAAAAGCGGTATGGAAGAAACTGTGCGCAATAGTCGGGAGAGAACGGTTGATCGGATCGAAAGAGGACAGCTTGTTTTCATCCCGAAGAGAATTCGCGTGGGAGGTGGTCGGAAAGGAATATCATTGGTGGGGGTGACGGTTGCCCCTGTTTATTCCCCCACCATCGCTACTGTTCCCGTCTCTGTCGCTCTGCCCTCACCACGAAGAGGTTTCCCGAGCGTTGGTCGGTGGTGTCGGAGGTAGGGAAGGTTCGTGTCCAGTCGTCGTCGGAGTTTCTGATAGTGGGACCACGCGACTGTTGCCGTCTTATCGCCTCTTGCTTTTTATCAATGGAGAGCTCGTGTCACCGTCTTTCACGTTTACGTACGCACGCCTCGCGATTACGCTCAACGACGCACGCGCGATATCGTGAGGAGAAGAGAAACAGAGGCTCTGGACGCCCGGTTCGAAGGGAGACCAGCCTGGAATCCTGCCCGTCCCGTTTCTGGACGACGGATAGTCTCTCGCGGCTCGAGAAGAAGTCGATGGAATAAAACGAGTCGGTCCAGAGGTCCCCGCGGTGTGTATCACTTCGGTTGAGAGCTTCGCTCCGAGCCCGTTTCTTTCTATTCCACTCGTCGAAATACCTCGCACCAACCGGCCGGAAGGAATTCACCTTGAAAAAGCTTGATGCACGGTAGAGAAAACGAGGAAATACGTGGTTTTTCTTCTTGTTCTATCGGTGAAAAGAGCGCTCGGTCGCAGGCGAAGCGAAGGAAAGAAAAAGAGAACCGTCGGAGAGACCGAGTCGCAGTTTGTACCGCTCTGCTCGACTAGTCCCGGCTGACTTTACTTCGATGGAGTTGGACAGCCTGGCGCGACCGAGAAAACTATCGTGGACAGAACGAATTTGATCTGTTTCTGGTCCTACCGCTCTTTCGGCGCTCTGGTTTCGTTTATTCGGAGAAGAAACGAAAAGAAACCGGCTACAGGGAAAGTCGATTGACATCGGAGAAGTCCCCTGGTATCGGGACAGGGAATCGACTAAATTCGAAATAGACTCGTTTACGAACCGATGAGAAATATCGAAATTAGACAGCCTATATGCAATAGCCTATATATAAAAAGGATCGAAATTGGACGAGTAAAGGCAAGTTCGCAGGAGAGTAATGAATCATCGAAGCACGACTAATTAAAGACAAAATCGGATCTCGAAACAGCAAATAATATCAGTGCGGATTGGATCTCTAGCTGTATAAACGTTTCGAGGAAAAGTATTTTTAAGGGCGTATTTTTGAGAATGATCGCCTAGCGGAGCCAAAGAGTCTGCCCGAGAGTAAATTAAGCCTGGGCAAAGTTCGATTGAAAATCAGGCCTTGAATTTCGACGCGTGGTACGAAAATAGTTTGAATAGGAGAAAGGCGGTGCGCGGTTAGAGAACGCGTTTACTTTTGAGGACGCCATAATCACGTTCCATGATTTCAGCCTGTGGAAAACCGCTGGATATCCTTTGTCCGGTAGAAATTAACCGTCGCAAGTCCGATCCGGAGTCACGGCGGACGGAACCCCGGTCTAAATCGGTTTCGCGGAAGAGCACGTGACCAAGAGAGAGAGACTTGGAGGGAAAACAGTAAAACGGGACAGCTTTAATCAGACGATCGACCGAAAACGCCGCACACGAACAGGCAAACGCGCACACGTTTTAAGCAGGTATTGGAAATTTTCTTACGGCGCCAGAGAATGCCTTTTGCTCGTGCAGATTGTACGCTATATATACGTTACGAGGTTGCGAGGAAAAAGAAACAGGCTGCACAGTGGGCAACGTAAAAAGACCGCGTATTATACACAACAGAGAGAGGTCCGTGCAACGGAACCAAAGGAAACGTGCGGTCGTGCACGACTCACCTCTCCTTTTTGCCTCTCTCGCCTGTCTCTCTCTTTCTCTTTCTGCCACGCTCTTTCTCCTCCTTCGAATTCCCTCAGCAGACGAGCACCACACACCGATTCACGCGACGTGTTTGTCGCGCAACAAGGTCGAATTTAACCGTTCCGAACACATGTCTCACGGATATCTCGCGAAAATTATCATCTCGCAAAGAAAAAAAAAAAAAAAAAAAAGGAAAACAAATAGACTCGACGAGCGGAATTAGAGGCAGATGTTTTCGATCGAAGATTCATTCGTAACCTCGTTTCCGTGCCGAGGTAAATTCTTATCGGGGGTAATCGCAGGCAGAAAATTGATCTCGCTAACGATTGGCGGTTTTTCGCGAAACGAGACCGCGCGTTTTAGTGGAAATTCGGAATTTCGAAAGGAAGCCGAACCTCGAAGTGGTTCTCGCGTGTACGAGGAACGTCGAATGTTGGGTTTCAGGAAAGAGGGGATAAGGATAGCCCATGTGGCGTCGTTAACTCAGGGTCGTGTTTGTAGTCTCTGACGCCCCGCACGGTTGCTATCTCACATTTCCGAATAATTCAACCATACCGATACCTCGTGACGTATTCTCGAATAATTCGTAATTTTATTAATTTCGATTACTTCAAAATTACGATCGCGTGGGGAAATTTTTCAAGCGATTTTCTTTCCTTCGCGAATATCGCAGTCGTGCGAAATATTTCGCGTCGCGTCGCGTTGCTCGAAATTCGATCACGGCGAGAAATGGAAGATTCCGATTGGCCGATCGACTGGTGGAATTTAAAAGTCACCGGAATACCAATCGCGTATTTCGCGCGTGTACGGCAACCTGAAAATGGTGGGAGGCATGACTCGGCGGTGGGGGGCACGGTACAAAGAGAGATGCGCCGGTGGCGAAGACAGCAATAAGCGATAAGAAATGCACTCTTTTTCGTCTTTTCTTTTCCGACCGTATGTATCCGATTTTTCTACTCGACACTCGGCACGGGGTCAAAGAGCATCGTGGTCGTGAACGAATGGAGGCGTCGTCCCGTCACACCACGCGCTTCTCGCCGATGATAAAACCGATGGAATAGCGGCGATCTCGCTCAGTTTGTCCCTTCTGCTCCGTGCGTCTTCTACCGGCTGCTTATCTATCTACACAAGCCTGACGTTACTCGCGTCGCTTTCGAATTTCCGGGAAATCCATAACAAGGGGTGAAATCGAAAAATCGCATGATCGAGATAAGCATCGTGATCGGTGACGTGTTTGTCCGTAACCAAGAGACAATCTCGTGAAAAAAGAAAAGTCGAGGAAGAAATAACACAGCACCTTCCAAGTATGTGTTCCTCGCTCGGTGGTTCGGCATCGTTCGTTTAATTCGGTTTGGGGTTGGATCTCGAGTTTTCCTATTCGAGACGCGAACGGAGTGAGACTTGGCATCCCGAGTGACCGGTACGAAGGAATCGATCTTCCATATCGACTCGGTTGATCGCTTAATGACGCGATCGGTCGGAAACTGTGGGCGAATCTTTCGGACAAATCCCGCGAGACATTTTGTTCGAAAGAAGGATTAATATAGAAGCAATTGAGAAATAATTGGGAAATAATTGGGAAATAATTCGGCGGAATATAGACATCGTGATCTGTTCCAATTCCGAGTCGTCTACTATGATCGGATAGTGACAGACGGTAGACGGAGAAGACGCAAAAACTGGGAAAGAAAGGAAGAGAGGGACAGAGAGAGGAGAGAGGAGAGGCTTTAGGGAGAGACTCACTCCACGTTGGAGTGGTTTGAACGCGGACCCACTGATGCTATAGTAGTACAGTTGGAGGAGCCAGCAGGAGCTGTCTGTTTAACCGAAGTGTCGTGCAGGAACGCGTTATGGTGGCGAATAGCAGCTGACAGCGCGTGGCCACAGAGAAATTCGGTGTAAAGGGAGGACCGGCGAGCAGCTTCTTACCGATTCTTCACCATGATACGAATATTCACGGACACCTTCAAGAATCTGATAAGTGAGTGTCCCGGAGATACTGCGCTAATCCTCATTCTAACTGCGTCTCATTTCTTCAAACTTACGTCATTCTCGGCTTTTGTCGGTGCGTTTATCGAGGCGATTAATTGGGGAACGATAATCGTTACCGATATATTCATACGGTCAGTCCGTGCGGTTTACTCGGAATTTTGGCAACTGAAAATCTTGAAATTCTCTGTCACTGTTAATAGGATAATTGGGCGAATTTTCTGTCTTCCGACTATCGATAATAAAAAGATCGCTTTGTCGTAACGAAATCGCTTAAGATAATTGTTTTTTTTTTTTTTGCAAGATGGAATGAAACGAGTGTCAGGTTTTCGATTTAATACGATCATTAGGAAGTTAATCGGAATAGTAATTGAAAAACACAAGGAAACACGAAAAGTCGTTGTTTCGAGCGGCAATTTATTCCCAGCGATAAAAACAAGAATATTGCATCATTTCTCTCGGTCTCGTTAAACCTTCAGCCAGCAGTTTCGGAGTTGACATGCTCTCACGTTAGAGGAGCCCATACACGCGGGTCATATTAATCAAATTATTTATACCATATGCAAGATCCGCCATGGTCATTGTGGGTTTGTATCCGGTCAAAACACGATTGCATCACGGACAGTCATAACGTTCAGCTACGTCATTCTTATGCACGTGTTCGTACATCAAACTTATCAAAGGAAAGAAAAAACGATTAATTAAACGTTATCGGTCTCCACTCCCCGATATCGCGTTTAAAAAAGGCAAGAAACGAAAAGTCGAATTTTTTTTCCGAACCGTTAAAACAAACGACATTTCTCATCGCGTCGTATTTCAACGTTTCACTTCGTCGGGATCGTTTTCAGCCAACGTTGCACACGATGCAGAAGAATTCCTTCGGCCATACCCGATAATTTGGCCAACTCGACAGAAAAGTCGTCCAGTCCGGTGTTGAACGATTTCGCCATGTATCGCGAACGGTCAATTGTCCGCGATCGCGATTATCCCGCGATCCCGGCGCAAGTTTAGTCCGAACTCCTCCAGTTCAACTGCCTAGGTTCACCTGCTTGGGTTCACCGGTTCGTTCGTTTCGCTTGCTATCGACCTGGACAGAAGCTTTCCCTCGGCATCGTTTCCCGACTTCTTTATCGACGATTTCCATCGGCCTCTTGTGCACGCGAATCGATTCTACTTTTCGTGCTCCTCCTGGCTAGCAGCAGCCTTCTCTGAACTTCTGTCACAGCACGTGGGCATACGTGACCGATGCGACGCATCGAAACCCGTGAACGACGCGCTCGCTCTAGATTCCTCGTTCCTCTTGCAACCTGCGGTATCCTGCGTGCAGCTCTGGCCTTTGCCCGAGCTCTAAAATTAGACATCTCTCAAAACGAGCATGACGCAACGTTCTGTCACTGATCATAAATCCGTCTATTCCTCGCTCAACTAACTATTGCGTTCAAACAGCGCGATTCTTTGCGTCACTCTCCCTGCGATCGATTCGACTATTCTTCCCGAGGGGACATCTAGAAGAGTCTCGGGATTTGGCCGACACGCGACAGGAATACCGCGGCAGGAGTGCAATTTTAATGTCGACCAAGATAGGGAATTAATTTTAGATCGCCTGTGACGCGAGCACGTAACGCGCGCTGACGTTATCTCCTCCTCGAAGGTGCAACTTCGAATGTTGTCCGTTATCTATTTATTGTTGGTAATTCTCGTGTTGTGTTCGTGGCTTCCTTTATCTGTACACAAACACAGATAACACGGGCGATCTGATAGACGGTTTCTCCACCGTGAAAGCGAAGGTGATTAATTAGACGGTACTCGCCTGTGTACCGAGGAAGTTAGGCCGCGAGGCGCCAAAATGGCGTGCACCGGCGTCCGTGCGACCGCCGAGAGAACAATTAATTTTTCCCGGGAACTAGAAAGTACGAAACTGGGTTGAGAGAGCCTCTCCGGGTGCATTGCGTTCCAGTCACGGTTAGGATTCCTGCGAGGATTCCAATGTCAATCGTTATCGCTTTCCACTCGCTCGTTCCGATCTCGTTCGTGATTTCCTTCTTTATCCCTGTCTCGCGTAATTATGCGAATTTATTTCCCGCTTTCTTCGCTGTATTAATCTTCCTTGGTCTTTGCTTTTTTGCTTCCTTGGTCCTTTTCAAGGAAAAGGGAACTCTCGAGGCGGGGAACTGGCTTTCGGGAAGTTCCATTACTCACCTCGGGGAGGGACAAACGTCGTACAAACGCGACGAGTGTTTCCTTTTCACGTTATAAACACTTTCTGTCCGTCGCAAAGTTTCGCAACAGTGTTTTCGCGGGACCAAGGACTCCCGATTCTTGCTTCGAGAAGAAGCTGCTGAAAATAGTTTGCTTAAATTCCGTCGAATCGCGCTACATCCTTGGTGTTCGCGTCCAAGTCACCCGTGATCGTTCGCGTCTTTCACGTTTCCCTGATTTATTTCCGGTTCGATATAACCTTCGATTTAATCGATCCTCGAAGACTCTCCATAGCGGGAATCGGCGCGAACTCTCGCTATTTCCCGGAACGATTCTGCGTCACACTCGAGGAAACGTTCGGCCCTGTAAGTGGTATCTCGGCCGGTGGCTGCTCTCAAGGATTAACTAAGTTAGAGGATTAGCGACAATTGCGGTTGATTGAACGATCACTGAAGAGACCCCTCGTTGCTGTACTTGAAACGCACCCGTTTCAGTCGGTTCGAGTGCCTCGAGGAACCTGGTCGACGGATGAAAACCACCGAACTCCAGCCGGAGTATCTCTGAATCGCTTTAATCGGACGTGTCGAAAGTTCCGATCTCTACCCAGTGACAAGAATCAGTTTCCATTCTCCCGCGAACTACGTCTGCTAATTGGACAGGTACACTTCGAAGGTTCTTCCATGCCTTCTCCCCTATCAGTCAAGCCGGTTCACTAGCCAATTGTTCCGCGATTGTGCGGTGCATATCGCGATCTCGAGCATTCAAATTTATTCGTCAATCGGCTTGCGTAAACGAACGTATCTAACAGAAGAAAAAGGAAACGAATAATGCTAATAATGAATGCTAATAAGAAGTTTATATATCTGGAACTTTTTAATAGCCGTTTGTTCGAATATCGAAGAAGCCATTCGTATCTCGTTGTCGGATAATATTTTTTAGTAATAGCTTGTATCTCTGACACCAATGCGAGAACATAAATGATTAGCGGTATAAACGACAATTACACCTAAATCCACCTGCCGTTATTCATCGATTCGTAGTCGAAACTCTCCATCGTTCTTGTTTTATTTACCTTTCACGCGCCATTAGGCTATCAATCTTCGTACCATAGATCTCATTCGCGGTTGGCATTTATCATCGTCTCAGCGTCCCGAACATAATTGCAGACAGCGAACTGGTCAAAACAAGTTCGTCTCTCGATTCGTTCCTCGTGTCGAGCTAACTCTCTCGTTCCAGGATGGAAAAGACATTCGTCGCGGTGGTGGTTCCGTTCGTTTTTCGCGCTAGACGACGCTCCCTTGTCGGAGCAACGGGAACGTGAACGACGCGTGGTTCCGTCGTGGATCGGAAAAATAAAGCGATTACAGAGGAAAGAAGAACCGATGACCCGCGACAGATAAACAGGGCTCATCGAAATCTTCCACATTGAACAACGATAACGGATCGTTCGATTCTCACGCAATCGGGATCTGTTTTTCCTTCGCGCATCGACCATCGAACTGCGATGAAACGTGACATGGTGACACGGTGAAAAGGCAAGATACGATACGATTCTCTCGTAGATCCCCGATCTATATACCAATCGTGTGTATACTCGGGTGTGATCGGTGAATTATTGACAAACGAACGGGGACAGCCTTCGATGAATTGCGGTAGAGAAATTTTCGAAATCGATACAGATAACGTGGCAGTTTATCGATACGCGATACTGGAAGGCTTAATCGATATCGTAGGCAAAGAGAAAATAACGGTGGCGGAAAATATTTTTCCAATTTAACGTTAAAACTATCGAAGGAAGCGAAATGTTTCGCATTTCTTACTTTCGCAGTTACTGGTCCTTTCTGCAAAATTATTTATACTTTTCTATGTCCATTATGCGATCTTGATCGTTATTATTATCTGTGCATGTCGTGTTCAGGCAGACAGGATAATTACAGGTCGGTGGCTCTGAAAGGAAAAGCCAGAGGAATTGAATATGTAAAAAGACGAAGGCAGAGACGTGATTATATCCTAATGGAAAATATTAGAGTCGAACATTGGGAAAGTGTCGTTTGATATACACTGTCGCGGAGTATAGTAGTCGGTATCTGAGAAAACTTGAACGTTTTTCTAACGTTTTCTAATTTTTAACGAGGAACGAAAAACATGAACGATATATTAAATTCGTTGTAGCTATACGATAACGTATAATGGTTGATACGTGTAAGCAACTTGTTCACAGGCATCGCCTTCTATTTCGAGCAGCATAATGCCGTATCGTTGGATCGCGTTAAATTAACATAGGAAGTTGCAATGCTTTAATTAAATGCAGATAAATACGACGGAAATAGCGGAATCGATACCGCCCGGTGGAAAAAGATCATTGCAATTGGGTCAGTCGATATTCGAGCGAAGTTCGACTATCGACAAATTAGCCGGGATATGGACGCATTCGTATCTTTTAATTAAGAATCGTTGTGATATCGTTCGAGTTAAATGCGATATCGTCAAAGGTCTGAATTAGCATTGTTTAGATTTTCCCTTCTTCGCCCCTCGATCCCGGCGAGAACAGCCACGTTAATAACCAGCAGAAAGACATAATTACGAAACATCAACTTTTGATTCGAAGAGATCTAATCTAACTCCGAAACAGATAAGCAATAACCACGGCGTTTCTTGGAAATGAAAACAGATAGCCGAAACTCGAAAATTTGACGAAATTATTTATCCCACTTCTGCTATTGCTTTCGTTCCCTTCCCTTCTTCTTTTCTCTTTTTCCTTCTCATCCAAACGTATAATTATACATTGAGTCATCGGATTGGACTTTGCACACCCGCCGTACTCGAAGCCGTACTTCACATCGTATTATTTCCCCGAGTCATTAAATCATTAGACGTCGCGGAACTTGAACGAATTCCCGATCGCGTAACAGTTCAATAAACCGAATTCCTCCGAGCAACGGTGATGAAAAAAAAAAACCAAACAGAACGCGTCGTTCGATCGAAAAAAGCAATTTGTTTTCATAGCCGCTGGAAATAGCTAGCTTGTTCTGTGGAAATAATTAAAGACCGTGTACCACCCTCGAACTAGGAAAGAGAAAAAAGGAACGAAAAGAAGCCTAAAAGAAACGTTGTACACGGTCGAAAATTTTCATCGAACATCGCTTTCAGGCTATAATTCTTTCGCTCTGTTCTCTACCCACACAGGCACTCGTATTTTTCCACGACTTGTATCTCTCAGCCTCGACCTTCGCGGTTGATCGTCGAATTATCAACTATCGCGTAATGGGAATTTCGTGAAAGAGGCGAGAGATAGGATTGCAAGGAGCCGCGATTTCCATTGGCTGGTGGTAATCAGTGGCAGCTCGTCTCGAAATATTGGCCGGCCTCTTTGGATAGGTGATTACTCCAGGGCAACGCGTTGGCCGCTTATCGTCGGACGCACGAGAGCCTCGTAAATTGGCATTTCCGTTGCCGCTCGATAAGGATTCGCATTTCTATGCAAACCGCGAGGACGTATTTAAAGCCAGCTCTGAATTCGCTCTCTGTAACAACGCGACCAGCCAGAGACGGAGAAAGTATCGCGCGCAGCCATTTCTCCGCGAGTCGCATTCGGCTAATTCGCCATTCTTCGCTCATCTCGTGCCTTGCCAGTGTCCCGCGAGTGATACGATTTCGCGAAAGATATTCCCGGTATTTCGGCTGGTTCAAACGTGACTGTGAAAATGTTTACCACATTTTTTTGGACGCGCGATAGGGTAATTCGGGACGCGTAAATAGGGTAACACGACGTCGCGACGAAGTGTCAGTGGTAAAGGGTAAGTTTTCAGAGTACGAGTTACAATTAGTATAAAAAGTATAAAAGTATACAAAGACAGTGTCAATGTCAAATTCGCCATTTTCACGATTCTCTGTTACGTTATTCCTCTCAACTCTTAAACCTTGCGGCTTTTCTTATAACGCGTAATTAACATTTCAATAACGATCTTTTTTCTTCCACTTCATCTGTCAATTCATCAACTTTCTTTCGCAATAAATTGTTCGATCGACTCAATCTGCATAATCGTTCGTTATTGATCGCTCCTTGCACGTTTCCCGATATTTTTTTTCCCTCGCGAATATCTCAAAAGCTAATCAATTTTTGATAATAAATTATCAATAAAAAAAATATTAATTCGATTTACTCGGAGATTTTAATTTACATGTAAATTATATTATTATTATATTATATAATTAACGCGTGTACTCATATAGTCATGCAGTTATGTATACTTCCTCTTCCATCATTGACTATAGATCAGCAACTGTACCGTGAAATAGAGTGATTGCAAAACTCGTACATGTCTTTGAGGATCGTAAAAATCGTTGAGCAACTTTCAATCAGAACGTTATCAATTTCGTCCAAAGTACTCCGAAGAGTAACGTGTCAATCGCTGATCGATCAAAGCGATTTCTCGATATTATTAGCAAACAGGTCCGCCTTCGAATTCGCACAGTTCTTCTTCGCGAATGATTATACCTTGACATATGGTGCAGCCTGGAATTCGCGTTCCACTCTCTCTCAGAACTCTCTTGCGAGTGTTAATTTTTCGCGGCGAAGAGCGTATCCGCGAGTGTTTCTAACGTTTCCATCGAACGAAATGGCGATCTAACCGATCGTAAACGCGTTTTATAGGTCTCGGCCGTTGAAACGCTTCGATATTATCAGGGGAGCGTTCTCGAGGGCTTGGCTCTCTCCGCTTCTAAAAACAGGAGCCGCTTTCGAGAGCGCTGGCCGTTTGTCTTCCGCGGCCACGTTTCCAACGGATCGCCGTCGTAAAATGTACGCCTCTGGAGGGAAAAAGAATTTATTCCCGCGTAATTGCACCGCCGCGAACCAGCGAACGCCGTATTCCTCTGTTATTACCGCTCGCGAAATAGATGTAGAAACATTGAAAACGCTGCTGGCTTTTTCTATTCCCTTTCCTTTTTTCTCTTGTTTCGTTCCCGGTGAATATGCATCGTGTTTCTCTTTGTTCTCTTTCCCCGGTTGCAAATACTTCGGAGAAACCGTGATTTTTTTCTGGCTACAATTCTCTGGGACACTTTTTACATGGTTCCGAGCAAGTTTCATTTTTTCCTCCCGTTTTCAAATTTCTCATTATTTTTCTGGGAGTGGGTCTATTATAGTTTTGTCTTCTTTTAGCGGGCGATAGGGTAGAAATATTAATTTTCCAGATGTTAACGCTGGAACTACCAAAGTGGTCAAAATGACTTGTTTTGTGTCAAAATAGCTTGTTTTGTGTCAAAATGTATACCACGTTCAAATTTACAGTTTACTCGTTGCAGATCGATAGTTCTAGCGTTAAAGACTCCTCATTTCGACGTTATCGCGTTAATCACTCGTCCTCGTGATTTTTTTTCCTATATAATTCATCAATTTTTCAATTCTCTCGTTACTCCGTTTTCCCAGAGTTTCTACCTCGTTCTCGTTCGCAGGTGATCCGACCGTGGTAGGTTCCGCGTTAATTTTTCACCGGGTATAAGGGCGGTGCAACCGAGTATTTCATTATTCCGACACCAGCGTGCGGGAGTTTCACAGGCTCCTGTCGGAAAGTTGGTTTTAATTTTTGCTAACCCGTATATCGTATGCAACGAAAAAGTTCCCGCGGGCATTTTATTTTTCCACCGGAGGGCCGATGATTAAGAAAGTTTCCGGAATATATTGTTTCACCGAGAGAGTAACGAGCAACGAAACTCCAAACTGTCAAGGAAGTTCTAAAAGCCCGTGTCATCCCGGTGCTCCAAGTTATCTCGTTATCGGTTACTTTGTCCATCATTTTCCCATACTCGTGTCAACATCCGCGCGATAATTTCGCACCGTCCGTTTTTTCGCGTTACGTTTGCTTGAACTGCGAATTCGCCTACCCCTCGGAAATCCTTGATCCAAGATATTTTATATCGAAACGATATCAAACGTTCGCGCTTTTTGCTTCGCTTATCTCGATGTCGCGAATTACGCAAAGAAATTCGCTGATACAATGTATCAGATGATGTATGCTTTAAAGAGATCTTAACCTTTCGAAGCTGATAAGAGAATAAAGTTCAAACAATTCTTCGACATTGACATTATTGGTTTAACAGAGTATAAACAAATAATTTAACGCTTACTTACGAGTTTTGAATAAATAACGTAACACGATAGTACCAAGCAATAAATTATATCGCGATTATTTCACGCGACATAATTAAAATTCAAAACTGTAGAGCGTACAAAAAGTTCTCTGTTATTTTCCAACATATTTTTCGCTATTTCATAAATATATCTGCCATTCTTAACCCTTTGCACTCGAGAGGTGAGCCCCAGTCGTTTAATCAGATTCTAAAAATCGATGTCAATCTACATATAAAATTTAAAATTAAAATTTAAAATTCCACGATTTTAATTTTTATACGATTTCATATTCACCGTTTTAAAAATATCCTTAACTTTACGGTAGAAGATCTTCGAATTACTATTCACCTGCAACGAAAAAAATCACCGAGTGCAAAAGGTTAAACGCATTCTGTAATAATTTCCTAATTATTTAAAAAAAAAAGAAACAGAAACTGTCTTTGCAATCTGTTTAACGCCATCTTTTTTCCCACTCGGTATCCATAGAAATTTACCTAGAGCCGCGTGAAGCCATTTCAGGTCATGGAACTTAGGTTCACTTCAGATAGTCGGTGCACGGTGATTCGAAATCGACCAATCGACTGATTTCTTCTGTTTCGTGCCTCCACAGCCACGTCGGCGCTGATCCTGAAGGCAGAGCAGGACCACAATCGGTTGTCCAGCCTTTCCGGGGACAACATTGCCGGCACGGGGGTTAGAATCGGACGGGGCGAGGACGCAGCCGCGGCTGGCAACGGGAACATTATGGATTCGGCGCAATCAGCCATGATGAAGCAAACAGACTACGTCGTAGGTCAGTGAACCAACCTCCTACAAATTCTATTCGACCCGTCGAATTTCCCGATCGATTAAACTCTGTCATCCCGTCAGATCGTTCCTGAAATTGCCAGCGCTGCGAGCACGTTTCACCGATCGTTGCTCTTCGACGTTTCACCCAGAAAATCTGTGGCCAGTGTTAAAAAAAACCAGAGAGCTGTTCGAAGTTGACACGCGTCTCTCGGAGTTTCCACGCTGCATAGTGTGTTCAGCGAGGATTTCTCGTGTTTGTCGGCTAAGACCATGTGTGAACACGTGCGCACTGTGACAACGTGGTGGCTCGATTGATTTGCTCGAGGGAATCGCGGCGGAGAATAGCGATGTAACAGAGGTCATGATTCGCTTTTCCTGATAACGTATCACACGCAACCGGCGGTTCTGCGATGTTATCGAAATTTCCGAGAACAACCGCGGCCGGCGTAATTGTTACGTAATCGCTGGCGTTCGCGTGCAAGTGTTACGTAACCGTGTATAATAACACGGATAATTTCGTCACCGGCCCGATCACGCGAACCTCGTTGTTGTTCTTCTTTTTTTATCACCACCTCTGAATAGCGAATATCGCGGCCTTGCCCGCCGCGGATTCTGCGAACCGAGCTTCTCCATTCGATGTCGGACGATCATTTTCGATTCTACTCGCGTGCACGCGACGCGTTTTATCTCTGCCAATCTCTGTTTTGCGTGACGAGGTTTCCACGATGCGAGTTTCACAGGTGGTTCTGGCCTTCGTTATCCAGCGACGCTAGATTCTCGTTATTATTGAATAATTACAAAGAGGGTAGTTCGAGTTGAACTTGCTTTCTTGAAATGTATATCCCGTGTTTCGGCTCGATTGAGCAAATTTCCTAGTTTTATCGGAAAGAGAGAGAGTAGAAATTATCGGAAGTCGAAATTGGTTTTGCTTGCAACTTGGATATCTTTTATTCGTTGATTAGGCGATCGAAGAAATGGATATATGCGATTGCGACGCGGAAATGTTTAAACTGTTACGATTGTGGAAGCTTCCAAAGCTGATAGGATAGTTTATCCGAGATTTCGATTGAATTAATAGTAACGTCAACAGGTTCTCTCGTTCACCGGTGATTATCGATTTTACATCGGGTGTTGATCTAGAATGTCACAACTGAAGAACAGGAAACAGGACATAGGTATTGAATTAGTATCCGTTGGAATCCACGTATAATCGGTCAATAAAACTGCGTTGAGTTCCTAATGTGATGAAATAAAATTTAACCTTCGTAATTCCGATTTTTTTATCTTGAGAATTCGTCAAAGTCAGTCTATGAAAAAAAAGTTGTTTTCTTCTTACTTTCTCACCGATGGCAAAAACGTGTTTACACGGTTCAGGTAAAGCATCGTGTCTGAATCGAATAAGAAGTTTTAAATAAGCTTTGGTTACGGATTTTCCTCTGCGTAGGAGAATTAACTATTTTCTCTGGAATTAGCGTTGAGACCGATTATTCCTAAGTACCAGAGAAAGCTGATCTCTGTAATTTCGAAAACGAAGAGGAATATGGGAAACGTATTACAGAGGTATAAGTCGAGGATAATGGCAATTAACGTCGACTTCGAACAGTCTGGCCACAGATCTTCGGTGCTCGTAACTCGACAATGACACAGCGAGTACGCGTAAACACGATTTTCCCTCTAAGCGCGATGAAACCGTGGTTGATTAAGTGGCAATCAGAGCAAGGAAACGTTGGTGTGCGCGCGAACGGCAAACTTCGACCGATTAGTCAACTTGCGTACAAAGTTCACTGTGCCACGCGTTCCCGGAGGCGTGATCCGCGGAATGGCGAATCGCAGAAACGGAAAACGAAAATCCGTACGCGGCACGATAGAACTACACCCCACTAATCGTATCTGTACTTTTTCAACCTTACAGACATCGTTTTGCCAAGCGTCATAATTGCCCTGCTGTTCGTCGGCAACGCCATCATCGTGTACGTTATCTTTCATTATAGGAAGAGGTGGGTAAAGGTCATGAAATAGTTGTGCAATGCACGCCAATTATAGACTCCAAAGTTCCTTTCCTTTCGATTTTCATCGCTTCCCAGCGTGGTTCTATTGTTTATTCCGAATTCGCGGTCTCTCGGGATTCTGTGCACGCTTTTAACCGCCAAGTAGATCTTAGAATTTCTTTGTTAATCAGTTTAAGAGTTTTTTCAGAAACGGGATTAATAGTCGATGGAGTTGAGATAATGGTACTTTGAGGCGTTGATAGTATGGTTAGAATCTTTTTGAATTAGTCGCTTTTGAAGTCTGTAATGGATCTGCTATAAATTTAGAAGAGTAAAGTTTGAAAATTCGTTTGTAGGAAAGTTCCATCCGCGGAGCACGGTGAGGAAATGTCCCTAAGGAACGCGGCTGAGGTACCACAGGTGTGATTGGCGGGAGGATCGACGGTTAAGCTCACGGTGCCAGCCAAAAAAAAAAAGACCATCGGCGGAAGGGCCTACACGTTGCATTTTTTCTACGAGGATCATCTCCAAAGTAAAAATGGATCTCTGAAAAGGGAATCGTCGAAGGGCCTCAACTGCCATTTCATTTTCTCTCTACTGAACTTTCACGAGGAAGTCGGGCCCCGCCAAGGGATGCTCGAGGCTCGTGTTCGGTATATTCGATTTCCGAGAGCGTAATTGTAACATGTCTCTCCATGCGCGCGAAATTCGGAGACGCACTCGAAGAAAAGACTATAAATGCGCTCGTCGCCGCTCCTAGTAAGAACCGTGGTCAATATTTAAGAAACCAGGCGCCTACTTGCAAGAGAAGGTAGGCAACTAAAAAATTCCAGAAATTACGAGACTTTCCATACACCATGTGTACGTCCTCTCTAACGCAATGTTCTTTTATTTTCCTTTATGCCAAGCGGCATTTCGAACAAGCGAAATCAACCCTTAAATTTTCCGCGTTTTCCACATTTTTTTTTTTTTTTACTATGGAATTTTGGTACGAGACAGAGCAACATTCGAAATGTACAAATTTATTAAATACTTCGTGCCCTATTGTAAAGACATTTTTATCGGCGTGCAATTTATTTAAATAAATAAATTTTTTACTATTTTGCAGATAAATTCGTAACGGTAAGAGTTAAAAAGGATTAATATAGGCGAAAGATGTCTCGTTTTAAGCGGTCTAACGAAATATAGAAGAAATCTTTCCATTACTGTATTTCTTATATTGATATTTTATTAAATTATTTCACACGGATTATGCGATTGAGTGAATTAATGATTTTCAAACGAAATCGGTAACGTGTTCGTTATGATAGCAATATTAATCGCATTTTAACGAAAAAGTTAAACTTCTGCAATCTGCTTCAATTGAATGATAACACCATTGCGATTCGAACTGGGAATAAGCGACGCTCTCGAGAATATTTATATCTATCGAAAAAAGTACGAACACAAAAGCTGAACAAAGTTCATTAATCGGCATTCACATATTCGTAAACAATTAAAAAACAAAGAGAACTAAACGTACATCGGTCAATGTACCGCATCATTCCGCTATTGTACTGATAAGTAAAAGCAAATACATATTGCTCATTTGTCATTCGAGTAATATAATGTTCTCCACGCACACGTGTAAAGTGTGTAGCGTGTGGATACAATTAAAAGTCATTAATTCGCTCAATTTTATGATTCGTATAAAATAATCTAATAAAATAATAATTTAATTGTAAGTAATATATATTTCCTAACTGGATTCCTAAATTTTACATGTATATTCCTATGTATATATACACGTCCAAATATGCAATAAATTTTGTTGGAAAAAAAGATTGTTTGGTATGAAATATGTGTTTGCTTTGAGAAATGTAAATTAGATGAAGGTATCAGTGAACGATTGAAAAACTGATCGATTCACACGTTTAAAATTTTGCTTTATCTCGTACCATCGCAAAGTTGCGGCGAAAAATACGAAAAATGTGAAAATTTTAGGGGTTCATTTCACTCCCTTATAATGCATCCGGCACATAAAAGTGACATTGCGTTATGGAGGACATACGCAACGTATATGTCAAGTTCCATGACTTTTTTAATTCCTCGGTTGTCTACCTTCCTTTGTTAGTGCTGCCACGATCTTCTACCATACGATCTATTCACACATACACGCATACAAACACATACACACGTACACTTACGATAATGTATTATAATGTAAGGAAATAATATATTCTATATTTCGTCCAAATGTGACTAAGTTAAGAATAAACGGATGTTTTCTTAATACACTTGCCTTTGCGTATATCTCATTAAATTCTTTTCGTGAAACGATCATTATTTCGTGTACAGTTTCAATAAAATTATTTCAAAAATACTTCTGCAACGGTTCACCCAAGATCTCTTCAAGAGTGCGTACTGCATTTTGCGCACACTTCTCTGCAGCTTCGTCCTCATCTTCCAATAATTCGGCTAAGAAAGGTATGGTTTCCGGCAGAAGTGGCATGAAATCTTCCCCGAGTTTCCTAACAATTTCAACCTGTGGCAAAAAGAAAATATTAACCAAGTATCTCATGAACTAGATTCATTCAACTTCTGTCGTGTTAATTTAATAAAATTACGATGCAATGCGGTAATTTTAATTCTAATCAATTATTATAATTACAAGAAACTAAATCATTGCTCACCACTGCACTCAATGCGGCGCTTCTAACGTATGGTTTCGGGTGTCTAGTTTTCAGCAACGTTTGATACACTAATTGTTTGTGTAACGAATCATCAGGAATGGCACTTGCGAAGGCTGCGATGCAAGGCACCACTAATTCACTCGCTCTCTTCTCGTAATCCTTTGTGGAGCCTATGGTATTTTCTAACTGGTCTACGATTGGTTGACTCAGTATTTCGAACCTTTCCTGATTTACAAAATTATGCGCGTCGAAGCTAAAAACTCGATAAAGAGTCAATAAGATGGCTTCGATCAACTCGATCTTGCTCGGTTCTTCGAGTAGAGTCATCTCTTGCGGTTCTTCCATGACCGCTGGATTATTGCTACTTAGTAACACAGCTGCATGCTTGAGAAAGTGACCAGCAAAGAGAACAAACAGAGATTTTAGGCATTCCGCTATGTTGGCTGAAAGCCTGTAAGTAAATAGATAAGCGAGTAAATAATAGAACAGAGATTTGTATCTCTTTTACCGTTGACCACATCGGCAATAAATTTATTTTATCAACAAACCTGTAGAAGGTAATGCTTCGTTGTTTGTACTGCGAATTTCTAGCAGCCCAATCGTAAAGCTTGTAATATAACGGTCTAAATGTAGCCTCGCTCAGTTTCAATACCAAAGCAACCAATGCTTTGCTCGCGCTTTCTTCTACGATTACCACGTCCTCCGTCGCCAATTCGGATTCATCTACCTCCATGCTATCCTCAGAGTTAGAAATATCTTCACGGAACTCTAACACTTTTAAGAAAAATGTACCCAAATCCGGTATAGCTGCATTTAAATCGCTTGGTTGAACGCTGCTAAAAGATTCTGCCAGTACGGACATCAATGCTGGGATACGTTGGTATGCCTTTTTTGCGAGTAAAGTTGTATACGTCCTGTTAACAGCAGGTAATAATACTCGCAGGGGTATACAAGACGAGAGTTTCTGAGTAGTCGCTTTCAGTCGTGATACCACGATGTCAATCTGTGAAGACGGTAATTGCTATGTAATTAATTTCATACTCGTGAAATTCATTTATGCCGATATTATCTTACTACAATGAAAGTTACGTTATTATTATTTTAAACACTTTACATACCTTTAGATGTTCCGTATCGGTGTACAAAGAGTTTAATCTCGCCAGTTCGAACAGCAAGTGATCCAGATACAAAGACAAAAAATTCCCTACAGATTCGACGATCTTCTGCAATGCGCTAATTATACTAAGAACTATTACGTCTGGTATACTTTGGTGGCAATGATCCTTCAACAATTTCAGAATCGCTGGTACGAATTTATTCAACGAGTGTATCGCGTGAATACGCATAGAACTGCATAATTCCGCAACGCAAAGTGCAGCGCTACCCAGTACTGGTCCTTCTCTTGATTGTAGCAGTTCAGTAGTCATCTCAAGAATCTGTAAAAAATATTTGGTTTCAGATTACAATAAATCAATGCAATGATCTGCAATCTTTTTTTTTAAATAATATTAACTCACAGGCTTGAAGAGGGTAGGATGTTCACTGGCTAACAATTTTGACAGTAATTTCAGAGTAATCAGGACAGTTTGTTGCACGATCTCGTATTCCTGTGTTTCAGACTTTATTTTTACCGGTAAAATCTTCAGCAAGGGTTCGATCAAACTTAATAAATCTTCGTGATTCTCCTCGCTGAACTTACGTTGCTGAAGTCGCGTATTCAAAAGCTCCAAGGCTTTTCTTTTCACTGTTAGCAAATTATGTTCTATCAGGCGTTTAATGCTAGCCAGGAATATTTCATTTGGTAACAGATTATTTACTAAATCTAGGACATCGTACAAGTAATGCAGAAGAACCTTCCAATACTTAACAATCGGCTTTCCTTGTTGTTTATCGGCGTTCTTCGAAGTACTCTGAATCAGTATAGTCAATTCAACGATCAGTTGATCATAATACGGCCGTACCTTCTCTACTTCGGTGGAATCAAATTCTGCAACTTTATTGATGAAGTCAGGCGATGATAACAGGTTGCTGAGGAACTGCACCAGGGTGTATTTATAATGTCTCAAGTGTTTAGGGCTATTGTTAGTAACATCGAAAATGTGCTTGTACTTGAAAGACATTGCAAGCTTCCGGCCTTCTTCGTCTTCTATATCTACAGGCAATTTCTTCATAAATTGGGTCAGCTTCACGCAAACCTGAATAAGCCTTACAGGCGAGAACTCCCGAGACACCTGCAGAGCAAACTCCAATCTCTGTCCTGGTGTCTTCTGGTTCGTGATTCGCATAGTTCTTGACATAACGTGACTCTCGAAGCTCAACAGGTAATACAGGTGAAAGTAGTTATCCAGTAACTGTAATAACTTAACAAACAGAGGCGTCCGTCTATGCTCCGGGATATCTGGCAACGAGACAATAAAAGTTCTCAAGACTTCGCAAGCGTGAGTTTCATTTTCAGCCGCGTTTATGATAGGTACCACAGTCTCGATAGTCTTGGAGATTATTTGAATGGAATACGCGTCGTCTTGGCGAACCACGGAGCTACCCATAAACGTGAAAATGGGCATAATGGTGTAAAGGGCGCACCGTACGTCGACGATCTTCAACAACTCTACCAAGACCAATAGAGCATGGTGATGGGTTTGAGGATTTCTCGAGGTCCTGATACACTGAGTGATCAGGTCTATCTGGAGATGGGCATCACGAATTGGTAGCTTCTTCACTGTCAACCGATGAATCGTGGATAATAATAATTGATTGGTGTACTCTATGGGACTCTGTTCCTCAAAGCTCAGGCAGGTCTTCAACAGATCGAACAAAATCGGATAAAGTAATTCTTCGTGTTCGATGTTGTCGGCTCTCTGAACAAATTCTAAAAGCGTTACTCCCCGTTTCCATTCCCTTCTGTTAATGATAGTCGGGTCCGGAAGGGAACGGATGTGACTCAGCCTTCTTTTAGTCGTAGCTTTGGCACCGGCCATTGATTCGGCGGCCTTGAGGTTCTTCATGATCTGCAGCTCGTTGACTATGAGTTGCGCATTCATCTGAATTTTCCTAATCGTTCTGTTAGCTGTGGAAATAACATTTCCTATCTCGCAGTCGGTGACCACGTCTACTAGTTTACCTAGAATCTTCTTCTGAAGATCGACAGACGCTTTTTTAGCACTGTCGAAGAATGTTTTCTCTATCTGCTTCAAAAGAATGAGACTCGGGGGATGCTGGGCTCCAGACTCGGTAACGATCTCGATCTTGTGCTCTTCTATGCTCGTTTCGAATAACTGCCATACTTGATGAACCGTAAGAGCCCTTACCGTTGTGCTATTAAATCTCTGAAGTATATTCTTCAACAAGTTACCTGCCGATTTGTTCTTCGGCTCTATTCGAAGAATTTGAAGGAGCTGCAATCCAAGAGGCGCTAGTTGCTGAAGTATCGTAGGTCCATTGACGTAAACCAGAATGTCCAGAAGTTGCGACTTGATATGCAACGGACTTCCTAGATCCATGACAACGTCGAATAACTGTTGCTGCACCTGCTGAAGCTTTTTCCGAAGATCCAATTTCAGTTGTCCACATACATCTGGGTCAGGCGAGAGCAAAACGTAGAGAGAGAGGGACAGCTGGTCAGGATCTAGAGATATCTCTGGGCTTCTGATGACAAGTTGTTGCAACAGAGATGAAAAAGGAGCATCTATTAATTCAGTGACATGCACGAGTTTCTCGAGGACTTTCAGTGACGCTGTTCGACACTCGTTGTTGTCCCTGGCTAACGAAAGCAACAGATTTGTAATAAAGACTTTATCTTGAAATGCCCATTGAGTAGATTTGCACTGATCAAGCAGTACCTGAGTTATCGTCAAACAGTTAAAGGACGTTTGCACTTTAACCGGTTTTATGTACAACTGCGAAAGAAAACGTACGAGATCTTTCACCGTAGAGAAATGCCTTTGAAAGAATATCTGCAGGCAACGGGAGTAATGCTTGCACCAATACTTATTGTCTATACCCTCGAAAAACATTTCAAGAAGTCTCAGGATCAAGTTGCTACGATGTTGATTATTCTCGAAATCGATCGTCGGATTAGATTTCAAATCGAGGCGTCTGTGAACCATTTCCAGTACGTAAGTACCTACTTGCAACGGCAGGACTCCTTGCGACGTCAATTCGATAGCGGTTTGTATATTGTCTCCGGTAATGTTATTACAATTCTGTAGCATCTTTACTTGCGGATACTTCTTGATCATTTCCGCGGCCATCTCGATCACCTCTCTAGCTACTTCCGGTTGCAGGGATCCGACCGGTACTCTGCACACGGATCCTAACAGAATCAGATTAAAAAACATGAAAGCTGCATCGCCATAAGCGATCTGTTGCTTCATAGCGCTCAATATCTTATCTGTCGGAGGCAGTAATTTCCAATTTAATATGTTATGAAACGCTGCCGATGAAACCGCTTCTGCGTTCGGAGAATCTCCCAAGTCCTTCCGTACGTGTCGCATATAAAGATTGTTCCTGGCAAAGTTCGAATTCACTACTTCCATTGCGATATCTACATCTGCATTGTCGTTTGGAAATAAATATGGTATAGATGTAATGAAAACGCTGGTATCGTCCCCAGCTTCGCAAAGGTCTAATAGGATTTTTAACGCTGGTCTCGCTAGTACTTTCTTACTGCTGCTGTGACAAGTTGAGAGCAATATTTTCAATTCGTCGATCAATATGCGCGGAGATAGCAGAACTGTTAGACGTTTCGTAGGAATAGAAAGCAAAGCCATAATTACGTTTACTTCGTTATCGCGGAATCTGGATTGTATCGTATTTGTCATCATTTCCTGAAAGCTTTCAGGAATATTGACGTTGGTTTCTGCCAACATATTTAATGCAATCACTCTCTGATCCGGGTTAATATGAATCAATTTATCGATGATTCCGACAACGCCCTGTGTGTCTCTAGCTCCGAAATGCCAAGACGTGACGAATTGCAACGCCAATTTTGAATTCTTGTCTGTGTCGCTATGTTTCATTAAACCTTTCAGGTAATTGTCAAATCTTTCGGGATACATTTTTTCAAGATTGTGGTATAACATTATCAGAAAATCTTTTGCTTCATTTGAAACATTGCTTGAAAGAAATTCCTTTTGCAACACATTCGATAAAATGGTGTCCACCCCGATATCGTCCAACTTTATTCGCGTCAATATCTCATTCACCATCTTTTGTATTCGAACTGTTTCCAATGGATTGTCCAAAATCATGCGGCAGCTTGTTTGCAATAATGGTACAATGAATTTTAATATATCTATATTAGATGACTGAAGTTTGATTGCGAGTTCAATAAACCAGGACAACTCGGATAATCGCGTAGCAAGCTTTTTTGGAACTGTAACAAGCTGATGAACTGGTATATTATACAAGAAAAATAACAGAAGCAATGCTTCCTCTTTGAGGTATGTATTCTTAAATATCTTCAAAAGTAGCTTTTCTGTAGTTTCGTTTTTCAGTTTTACTTTAAACATTAGTTTTGCTAGGATCATATAACTACTAGCTGCAAAATCAGAAATAGTACTTTCTAAACCTTTTAAAATAGTTGGCAACATGTAACCCATTTGTACCTCAGAAATAGTAGGTAACTGATCGATAGTTCCTAATACTGCAGTTGTATAAAATGCATACAAAGTACTTAAGGAAGATGCTCGTTGCGAATATACTCTGGTAGCAGTGTTTACATGGTTGCAAATTAGTTTTAGCAATGCATTATCAGAACTAAGATGACTGATCAATGTTAATGAAGATAAAGGGACACCAGGTTTTTGTAAGGGTTCTAACCAGTGCCACTTATCAGCTTCATCTGACAAGTCTAATAACTGTAATGCTCTAGCAAAGATCCGAGTTTCGTGATAAGGCAATATTAAAAGCAAAAATTGATCTCTATTAAATTCATGTATCCGAAATCTATGTATTAACCATTCAAGAGCTTTGTGGGCAATATTGAGTAAAAAGTAAGGAGATAAAAAGATTAGAAACTTTTCAATTTCTCCATCTAACTTCTTGTTAACTTTAATATCTTGTACAGCACGTTCAAGACTCAGTGAACTCTGTGCAAAAAGTGTTTTTTCAAATTCTGCAAACAGATCTAATAGCTTAGTTAGCTCTTGCAATCCATTTTGACCTAGAAAAATAAATAATGGTAATTGTTTCTACAAAAATTACATATATTTAATAAACAAAATAATATATATTATTACCTATACTTAAAACAGTTTCTCTATCTAAATTAGCAGCCTCTATAGGGTCAAATAGCAAACTAGCACGTTTTTTATCTTGGAGCAATATTGCTGTTTGCGGTGTCCTTAATTTCTTTAATTGTTCAGCAAGGGATGTAGCCATTTTAAATCTACAATTGATGTTGTTTAAATGTTAAAACATGTAAAAGATATAAAAGAAAGATATACGTGTGTAAAATGGATATATAACCTCATATTATATAAAATCTTACCTTATTCTTGTATCAGATATGAATAAATAAAGTTAAAAATTTATTTGATATGGTATTCATGAATTTACTTATAATTATAAAATATCCTTACTGAGTTATATTTATTTATTAAAATACAACTAAACTATTGTACAACTCGTGTCGGAGGTAAAAGTAGCAATAATGTGCGAATACAACTTTGATACACCTAACCCAACCTTCCAACCTTCCTCTACCAGCCTCTCATTTCCCCGCCTATTTTTCAAATGTTTATTAGTACATATGGTTTTATAATTAACTGTATAATTCTTTTCTTTAGTGAATAATTATATAAGACTCCATTATTGAAAGTAGAATTTCCAATTCACACAAAATCTATTCTTAAACAAGGCACTCATTAGAATTAACTGTGAGCGAAATAGCCCAAATCAAACCATAAAGTATTAACCTTATGATGTGTCTTATTTTTAAGCGACAGTTTCCTCTCTATCACTTTTGTTTCAACCAATATTATAAATAAGCATATCACCTACAGCAGAGTATAGCACCGAGTATGGTAACTATAGTCGTGACTAAAGGATAATATACATGTGCTAAAACTATAAACAAATGTGATACATGTGATACAATTTCAACCATTCAAACAATTCGTGGATATATTTTATGATGTCGTTAGATGTCGGTAGTGGTTTCCTTTTTTTTTAATACTAATCCTAGTAACGAAAGGTAGTGAATAGTATATCAAGCAAAGTAATGTTAGATTTATTAAATTGAAAGGAATACTTAAATAAGTTTTAGGTTATTTCTTTTGCTTCAGTTTAAAAATATAAACAGACAGGAAAATAATTTTATCAGATTTGCATAACAATGTATAATTCTCATCTTTTTTAATAACGAAAATGAGTGATACGTTGGAAAATATCAACCCCAAATTATATAAAAAAAAGGACGAGAGACAAATTACTGCAGAAGACGAAGATGAGGATATTGTAGACGAATTTGATGCACGCGAAATATTTGGTATATATGACTACTATTATAATATTTTTTGAATTTGTTGTATACAATTCTTGTTTAGAAAATGTAATTTACACAGATTTGATTAGGAATATTAATGACCCTGAACATCCTTTGACATTGGAGGAATTGAATGTAGTAGAACAAGGTCTTATCGAGGTAAATCCAGTATGTAAATTATAATTTACTTATAAATAAAGAAATCAACATATTTTATTTCAGATTGATAATAAAGCAAACAAAATACATGTAAAATTTACTCCAACTATACCACATTGTAGTATGGCAACATTAATTGGCCTATCAATTCGAGTACAATTATTAAGAGTTTTACCCCCAAGATTTAAAGTTAGCGTGGAAATCACACCAGGTACACATATGTCTGAAGCAGCAATAAATAAACAACTGGCTGATAAAGAAAGAGTAGCAGCAGCCCTTGAAAACAATCACTTACTTGAAGTAATTAATCAATGTGTTGGTATAAAATAATGATAAGAATTATAACCTTAGACAGTAATCTCTCTATATAGTTATATTTCCAATATACATATATACATATAATTACATATTTATAGAAATGTTAATAATTGAACGATTTTGTTAAATAAATTTTGATTTATTGTTTTTCTGTTTATTAAATTAAATTTTGTATAACTAATAAAATGAGAAACTTCTATGTATAAAATTTATTGTACATAAAATCTTATTTTTTCATTGCTTTTATTGGTGTTCTTGTTCCTACTCTTGATAAGTTGTTTACTGGATTGTATTTATATGTTTTCCTCAAAGGACCTTTAGCTGCCTGATTAAATTGCATTACATCTGCTTTTTCAAAATTTGCTAACCTGTTGGACATTTTCATGTTATCCCATGCTAAAAAGAAACATTTATTAGTATAATATATCAGAAGTTTAGTTGTCCTTTGATAATTTGTTTGAAAATACCTTCAAAAAATGTTTGGCGGAATCCTTTTTCATTGCTCTTCTTTGAGATATTCTGTAGCATCTGGTTTGGTTTATTAATTGGAATATTAAAATACATTTTGACTGCTTTTAATTTTAGAACTTCATTTTCTATCAAAGTGAGAAGATTAGTAACAACCCAGTGGCACAGAACAGTCTAAAATAAAATACTTTTAAGAAATCTATATTTACGATGTTAATAACAATAGTATATCTTACCCCTGGGAAGTTCATTGAAAATACGAATGAAACGATTGGTATTGTTTTGATTAACTTTTTCATCAGTGGTGGAACATTTTGTACAGTTGATTGCTGCATTATAAGAAGAGTGACACAATACATTGTTACACTAGTACATAATGGCAATATATAATATGGATCAGGCATGGTTAAATCTGGAATCCACAAGAATCCACCGTATTGTAAACTTTCTACAGGTTTACTTGACATTCCCCTTAAAGCTATAAATATTGGTAGGTGTACACCAATCTGTTATGTATACAGAAATAATTTATTATATAAAATCTAATTTATAACGTTACAAACATGTTAATGTAACATACCTTTGCAAAATTAGAAAGTGGAAGCAGTTTGACTTTATTTTTCTTTAGCAATTCTTGTAGGTCAGCCGCAATTACAGCAGCTGGAGAATAAAAATACAATTTACTAATTAACATTAATATGTTGCGTTATTTACCATACCTTCTTGTGTATTTCCTGCGTTTCTTGCTTCAGTCATTTTCTGTTGCAAGCTTATCATATTTGGTAGAACAGTCTGCATCTTAGCATTATTTCTTTGCGTACTTACAGAAGTAGGAAATAATGCAAGTTTCATAAATATAGAAACTGACATAATCGTTAACCACCATGGTAAGTCACAATTAATATGAATAAACTCGTATAACCATTGAACTAGCCCAATAGGACCATATCCACCTAATCCTAAACTTTCAAGTGTAGGTTCACCATTCGCATGATATTTAAGAACTTCTGTTATTTGGCTTATTTCTTCGCTTATTGGTGTAGGTATATCTGTGAAAAATATAAAAAATTTATATATAATCATATAATTTATTTACATATTACATATCGAGAAATAATTTAAAAATAAAAATGAAAATATTAAATTTGGTAACATATTATATTACCTGGTATTTCACTTATAAGATTATTCTCTGGCACTATGCTATTTGCTTCTGTTATTTCTGGTGTTTGCGGTTTAGATAAATCTAAAATAAATAGAGTACTATACTTTTCATTTTCATATTTTTCATAAGATATATCTTGAAATTTTGTATACCTATATTTGATACGGTTTCCTTTACTGTAGTATTTACTGTGCTTTCATATCGAATAAGGTAAAGTCCATTACTTTTTGAAAGTTTATGAATGTCGAATACACAATCTTTTTTTAAAGAACTGTTTATTAAATTATGCGTGAGACTGCTAAATTGACATTTTGTCGTTTTCTGAACAGATTCACATTTTTGATACTAAAATATTCAAATTATAAATTGCATAATTTTCTAATATAACCTTAATAAAGAATAAAAGTTTAACTTACTGGACACCTTGTAGTGTTTAATAACTCCCTACTAACACGTATGCACAATCGTGTCAACATATTTATATAGTGATAATATTTGGCCCTACAGTATTATAAAATTAGTACAGAAATTTTCGTCTTAGCCCTACATATAATGCATGGCAGCTATATATAATATATATATGTATCTCGAAGTCTGAGGCATTATCGTATCGCAAAGAGTTGTTTCAGTGTATTCTAGATGGCATCCTAGGTTCAACTTGAGGTCTTATTCAAGATTATAGCGTATATTGCAACAATGTGGAGAACTATTCCAATGAAATATAAATGCGTTATAATTATCTTGATATATTTAATTGAAATAATACAATGCGATTAAATATTATAATTACGTATAATTTAAAAAAATAGGAAAATCGATGCGAATTGCGAATAAACTTTCCGTATAAAGTACATTTACGATCATTCGTAGTATCGATCCCTGGAAAGCAATATATTTTTCTATCGATAACAACGTTGCATTCAGTGGCGCCACATGGCGTTGCAATATCTGGGAATTCACCCATTTTTATTTCTTCGTTTTTTTTACGAATTTGAGAGGCCGTGTGCTGCGTCACTGACGCAACGCTAGAATTATGCTGTCAGTGCCGTCTCACGTGATCGAATCTACTGCAATGACATTCAGTTTACGCCTCGGGACCAGGGTTATTAAGACAGGCCTAGTATTTAAGTTTCTCTGGTGCTGTCCCTACGGTTTCGGGACTCCTCCCTCCTCTCGCCCTTCGGTTGCTGCTTCTGAACCGAGTTCCACTGCTCGTCGCATGGTCGGCTCTCTTCTGTTGATTCAAGACGATAATACACGGCTGTACGAGATTTTACGCGAACAAAAACAGATTAAAAAAAGAAAAAGCGCGATGGAACGGCGCGGAATAGCGGTGAAAGACGGCGGAGCGTCTAATTACAGATTCACATTGTCGGCAGAGATCTCTAACCACCGTGCTTTGGCATCGACTGTCAATTTCTCCGCGAAGTAATTCGGTAACAACTCGCTTTCTGGATGGCGTAACCGTCTCGTTCGTTGTTATCCTCTTCCTTTTATGAATACGCGCCGTAACGTTCAATTAGACGCGAGTCAAAGTATTTATTCGGCCTGATTTCACGCTTCGGGCGATTCGCAGAATTATCCTTGACATCGTCGTTAGAATAGACGGTTGGGCTTGCGCTGACCGTTGGGCGTTACGATTTCTTCTCTTCCTTTTGTAGATCAGGCTTAACGTTTAAACACGTCGCCGCGTTCGATTCGTCTTTTATCCTGCTTCTCGTCGTACACGCATCGAAGGATGATAAAACGAAGAGTGCGAATGCAAACGTCTCGACGCCTTTTTTAACATCGACGTACACGACAAAACGGATGCGTTTCAGGATTATTTACCGATCTCTGCGAAACATTGCAACTTTGAAATTCGTGGAAGAAATTCGTCATGCAACAGTAATAGCAGTGTGACAAAAGAAATTAATTTTGAAACATACCCGGAGAATATCGAAGATCGTTTCTCGGACAGGATTGGCCACTTTACGCCCGGGTAACAGGTCAGCCAGGACGAAAGATAATGGGACCGAGCGTAGCCCGAACCGAACAAGATAGCGAAGCTGTCACAGAAGAGGGACGACACCGGGGCCCAGCCTCGTGTCAACGTCGTATCGCGATCCCTTTGATCGCGCCGATAAACCCCGGCTCGCACGGAATTTTCCTCGTTTTCGGTGGTAATCCGAGGAAGAACGAACACCTCGTGCGAGGCCATCGGCGAGATACCGGGTATTCATTACGCATCGCCGTTCCGGTAATGGAAGATCGTAAAACTTGGCCAGATCGGTAACCCGTTCTGCTCGCATGGCAGGACGGTTTACTCCGATTAACACGTCGTTCCACGATGAATCGATTCGTTTCCCATGAGACCGAAGACCTGTTCAATCGGCGTGCTCGCCCAGGTTTCCCTATTTCAGACGGCTACGAGCAAGCGGACGGCTCGTGGATCCGATGACGAGCCGGAACGGCTAGGCGGACAAATTTCATCCGATCGCGGAACGTGTCTAATGAACTTTCCACGACACAGGATCGGCCGAGCGCGGATACGATCTCAGCCGACCAGTCAGTCTCGCGAGGAACAACGATGGCGCGCAACTGGTTATGCGGATCGATCGCGGACTCGGTCCGATCGAGATGCTCGGTAATTAGATCATAAAGTCGCGGCAACATGATGGCCGATTTCGTAGCGACGCGCCGCGCAGCGGACGCCGATCCCGGCCAGATGCTTGTCTATGACAAATTGCGCCCCGGGCGATCCGTCCAGGCGCTGATCGATTCGCTCCCCGTGATTCTATCGCGATATTAGCGAGCGTGCGAGCCACGCGTTCGCCAATTATCGCGAAATTTGCGCGCCGCCACCGCGCCAGAGCTGTTAACGGCCACGCCGGTCGGCCGCCGTTGTAAATCAATTTTTAATTGCGACTACGCTTCCATCGGACGCGTTGCGAAACCTTTGCTAATTTCGCGAATGAAACTCGAAAGGTAGAGGTCTGTTTCCTTTCGATGGTCCCCTTGTGCCACCCACAAGGCGGAGTTTGTCTAGAAATTCGAACGTTTGTGAGGCGTCGAGGACGATTCTGGATAGTCTGTGTCTCTTTTCTGAGGAAAATAACGCGCTCGGTACAGGGTGTATTCGTAGAGGAGGATTGAGAAAGCTTTGCTAATATCGCGAATGAAAGTCAAAGGATAAAGGTCTGTTTCCTTTCGATAATCCACTCGTGCCACCCACAGAGAGTAGTTTGTTTAGGAATTCGAATGTTTGGAAGCGTCGAGGACGATTCTGAATAGTCTGTGTTTCTTTGCCGAGGAAAATGACGCGATAATAACGAAAAAGATGGAGAATTAAGCGAAATTAGTGAGAGGGATCGTTCGGATAGTCGAAACGAATTTGGACGGCTACTAACGGTGAGGACGCGTCGTCGGGTTAGGTTTGGGTCGGGTTGGCCTGGCGACGAGGAAGGCGACGAGGAATCGAGGAAGACGCGTTGGTGGTAAAGGAAGACGGGGCCGTGTCCCTCTCCCCGGGCCACTTTAAACGTCTTTATGAGTTTCGGCTGTTAACACGACCGTGGAAACAGGTACGGCCTTTTTTTCTCCCGATGCCTACTCTCGTGGTATCTGCGGGATCTCAGGTGGCTAGCGCCTGGCACGCATTCGTCAGGGACAGATAAAGTCGTGATTGGACAGGAAGTACGGCACCGTGCCGGCGAAAGAGCCGGCCACCGTGTTCTCTCTTTCTTCTTCTTCTCTCGGCTCTGCCTACGGGACTGGTTCTCCGCTCGATAAAGGTCGAATTTACTGGTTTACCTGTCGAAAACCGTGAGACATCGTTCACTTCCTGCGACCACTTATCCGGCCGAATATTACAAAGGATCCCGGGGGGAGGGAATGTTGAAAAGGATCGGCCCCGTGTCGGGGTACAAATTAATTCGTCTTCCGTTTAACCTGGCCGATTCGATTCGAATCGTATCGGGCGTCCCGACGCGGTGTCTCGAGCCGTGCAGCAGGTCTCCATGGGCAAGATATCGCGGGCAACTTGGGCGGAAACGGGAGTTTGCTTAACGAGACGTTATTTGGCCGCAGATGCGTCTAACGACTTCCTCGAAAGCCAAGGAGCCATCAAAGAATCATACCCGTTCGAATCGAAGATCGCGCGATTAGAGTCGCAAAAGGGAAACAATGGCGGAGCTTTATCCGGAGGTATTGAAAGGGTGGAGGGATAGGGAAAAAAAGGTGGATACCACCCTCGTAATGGGAGCAATCTGTTGGTTTCGTCGCGTATATCGGCGTCATCAGCGGCAATTTTTCACGATCGCCGCGGCTGTTCTCTGGCTGCTTTCCTGCTCACGGGCCTCGCGTGTCGAGGTAATGGTATGTACAGAAGGATAATCTAGCAGATAGGTCGTCGTAGGTGCAGCGTTGTGTGGGATCATAACGTGCAAAAGGAAATCGCCTCGCTTTAAGGTAAATGGTCGGGGAGCCAGAGCGACGTGCGTGCCCGGCCGCGTGTGAACCACCACCGGTTTCCTTTCATTCACTAAGTTTCTTCATCGCGAATGTCGCACGATTGCTACGCCCGATTATCGTTGTGCGAGCATCATCTCCGTGGAAAAAAAGGAATTCTTTCGCGGAACCGATCCGTTCGCGGTTAACGGGACACTGTCTGTTCAATTTTTACGGGAAAAAATATTTCCCATTTTTCCTCGCTTCCTTCCGCGATCCCGAGTTCGCTGTATAACATTAGCTCTCCTTCTTCCAGCGATTTCTTCGTGGATCTCACGAGGAATCCAAGTCGATCGAAGAGTTAGTTTCTTTATGAGATTCATGGTTTTCGTGCGATGGAATAGAAAGAATTAGAATTTATGGGAGATTTCGGTTTGGAAAAAATGCGGGGATTCGTCGAAATTCTTGGTCGGTGGTTATAATAAGTTAACAACGACGAAATCCGGAACGCGGTTTACTCGCGAAAGACCGGAGCCGTGATTAATCGTGGAATCGGCATTGTCGGTACGGGAGAAATTGTTTTCGATTAGAATTTTATGAGCGCGCCCCCGTTGTTTCGTTTTATTGTTTGCAAAGCGCGAAATGTAGTTCAGGAGATCGGCCGTGTGCCCGATTGAAACGCGAACAATTCACGCGCCTCGGGAATTCGTTGCGATTCACCGCGTGTCTTTCACTCGCTCGTCGAATTAATATCGCGATGGAACTGCGTTCGCTCGTGGTTGGTCATTGTGCGGATTGAAAAAGGAGAAAAGAAGAAAAAGAAAAAAGAAAAAAGACACGCTGGAAAGAAAATCGAAGACGACTCATCGACGAGTCCGTCAAAGACAAACGTATTCGGCGTTCGACCGGTATCGAAATCTCGAATATCGGGAACGATAACGTAACGAAGTGTATTGAAATGCGCCGTGCGTTCGATATTCGATGAAATACGCTTCCGCGGATTGTTACCGAAAATTTAAATACCGGACGAACAAACGGAAGCGGCCATTTTAATCTGGAAATTATTTCAGCGTTCCGCTCGACCGGCAACATCGCGATTCGACAGCGGTAAAAAATCGTATCGACGGTTTCCGATGATTCGATGCTTTACACCGGGATTACTGACAGTTCGACCGCAACAAGCTTTGCCAGGCGAAAACATACGTCACGGGATATCGCTCGCTATCGGAACAACGCTATCCGCTTCGCTGCGTCGTTTAATAAAAAGCTGCTTTTTCCCCGGTGCTAAACGATCGAAAGGAGATTTCCCCTAGGAAATTCCCCAGATGCGTTGGTGAGAGCTAGGAACTAGGGGCTCGCGTGACGCGTCGTCCGAAGTTTTCGCGCGTGAGACAACGGAGGCCGCGAATTGGCTCGCTAGTTATCATAATGCTTGCTTAATGCTCGTCGCGAGGACGCGCTCTCGCGCGTAACCGCCTCGCGGAGGAACGCCCGTGGGACCAGCGAGGCTTCCCTCTCGCGATTCGCCGGCGTGGATGTGCGAGCGCATCGCGAACATTCCCACAAATTGGCAGCGACCCGGCCGAATCTGGAGTGGGGAGAAAAAATGGCGGAAAAGCGGAAAAGACGCGGAAAATAACGACGATAATACCGCGGAGAGCCAGGATGCGTTTGTTAGCTTTGCCGTTCGGCCGGGAAACGCCGTGGGATTCCGCGGATCGCCAAGGGGTGACACGGCAACCATCGTTATTTCCGCTTACGCGATGCTTCGCTCTTTGATCAGCTCGCTTCGTGCCTTCTCTCCCCGCGTCTCCCTTTTTTCCTTCTCCGGTTGTTCCTCTCTCGCTGCGCCTTGTTAACAGCGATTCGGCTCGAATTCGACGGCTGGTGCCGGCCGTTTCATCCGCCAGAGGTTGAGAAATAGAACGCGGATCTATCGTGGCTCGCGAATTATAGTTTCCCGGAGTCTTTTTCGCTTCGCGTAATCCTATTAGCGGGTATCGAGCGTTTCGGTGTCGCGATAATCGATTCTCGCTGGTGTACCTGCTTGCCAACTCGATCTCGAACGATCCCTCTGCGGTACGCGATCGCGAGCTCGGGACTTTACGAGGATATTAGGCTTTCGAAGAGAGGCGCAGCTCGCCTGACGTAGCTAATTAGTTTATCGCCGGCCAATAAATGGGATCGACTTATTAATTGGCGATCCGACATTCAGCTCGGCCGTTCGAAATGAAGTAATCAGCCTCGAGAGGCAATTATCATCCGCGCGGAGGAAGAACCAGCTCGCGATCCTTAAATCGAAATTGGCTAGTTTTAACGACGCCTGCCCCCTTCGCTGAAGGGACGATCTCGCTATCGGATTCCGTTTCGCTCCGACGGTATGCTAAATGCTAAACGGCGTAGGCGATATTTCCGGAGGAGGATTAACCGAACGGCGTCTGGACGTGTTCTTCGAATTAGACGCGAACGTAGGTGGCCGGCCAGTTACAAAGGAAATCGCGCGCGACGATTACGAGCGGCGAAATTGATATTTTGCCAGTGAGATTAAACGCCGCGACACCGTGTATAAATAGGCCGTGTTCCCACAGCCGTTCCCCGTGGATCTATGGTCCTCTGGCTGGAACACGAGCATTCGACGTCGTTCAAGCTTAGTGGAAGAAACGGAAGGTCGGATTAATTAGTTCCTCAGGAAACATCATGCACGAGTCGATCTAACGAAATATTCCAAAGTTTAAATAAGATTCCCGCTTCGCTTTCTCCTCGCGATCGCGTTCACTTTCCGATCGTCGCTTTTAAACAAATTTCTCTTCTCAGAATCCGAGTTTAGCGCTTGGATCGCGATTTCGGGGTTTTGGAATTTTAAGGACGAAAATTTCGGAAACGTCGAGGTTTTTCGATATCTCTCTGTTCCGAAAGGCCACTTGCAAAAATGGCGAATAGGCGGAAGGGAAATGGAAAGCCTGGAAAAACCACCGCCAAGGAAGTTGCGCCGCCCTAACCGGAACTGGATTTTCGCCTCTAGTGATTCCCATATCGAGGGAGAGGGAGAAGGAATAAAAAATGTGGTTCCCAAGAGCGTAGCGCGATTACGGGGTCTCACATAAAGGGGAAGGAGAAAGGATTCCCGAAGTAAATCGTTGAGGGAACGTTGATCCGGCGGACGCGGCGCTATCGCGACGCTTTCGGCTCTGGAGGAGGCATGCTCGTTATACACGACGGCCGGCCTAACTACAACGGGCGAGCACGTTATCGCTCACGTGCCCCGAGAGATGTCTGTTATGAATGCTCGTCCGCGACGATGCGGATGAGCATTATTATTATTATCATCATCGCGTAAGGCATCATGCAGCAGGTGAGGCGAGGAGGCGTGGCGCCGGATGTGTATATATCATAGAAACGTATGCATTTCCGGTGGACAGATCTAGATCGATCAGCGAGCCGGTTTTTCGGTTTCCTCTCCCGACCGACCGAAATTACAGCCGCGATCCTTCTTTAATTCCTTTTCGCCGCCTGCTTTCGCGATTGCTCGGCGAATTAGAGTCGCGGTGCAATTCACCTTGACCGTTACGGTGTTTCGACTGAAATTAACGGATTACACGGGGGAAATTATTTGGCACGAAAAGATAGGAAAGTTCGGCGAGGAAAGGTTTTCGATCGATACTTTAGAGATTGATTTAGCAATAGAAATATCCAAGTATCGCAGGAAACGAAGGTAGACTTATAGGAAATCTCGGCGGGACGTTGGATTAATTAACAAATAATCGTGGAGGACGATGAATAATTAATTAGACAGGGGTGTGTGTTGCAGACACGTGTTAAACGGGGCAGTCTGAAAGGACAGTTAAAGTCAAGGATGCTCATTTTCACCGACGAACGATTTTATCAACCCTCGAGAGCTGTAAATTAATGACGAACTACCTGACCTTGCCTCCGAGGATCCTTGTGCATGGCGTTTTATCATCGTCTGCCGATCGATCCATCGTGTCACGCATAAATTATCCGTGCTATTAATTAATTTGCAGGTACGCCGCCGCCACGGGCCACGCATTGTATCGTAATACGTATTATAATATAATCAATAGGATGCCAGGGAACAAAAGGAAATTCATTAACCGTTATCGATGGTTAATTGAAACGAAAGAGGCGCATGAAATCGTTCCACGGCGATAAGGGCTGCCGATCGTGCAGACTGTTTAATCGATATCGTGAATAATTTTTCCTCTCGCACCGGTAAATACGTACAGCGTAATTAAAATCGTTACGAAAATCATCGGAACTCGCAACTCGACGGTGTCGACCGGACAAATTGATCCGTCCGAACGAACGAAACGCGAAGTGGTAAATTTTTCCACGTTAAATACCGGCCGATGACTGTGGATAGCAATTAAAATCTTTATCTCCGTTCGAAATATCGAAATAATTAATTTAAACCGTGCCGGGACCCTGTTTCGCGTTCCGCTACGTTTTCGAGCCTGAAGAGTTTATTAATCGCTAATCCCTCGACGTAATTCCTCCTCGTTGCAGCAGGTTCCTTCGGTTTAACCGAGGAAAGCGAGAAATCTCGAGGTTCCACTTAAGGAATTAATATCACGCAAAAAAAAAAACGCGACATTACATTGCGCGATATAAAAATTACTACCGCATGAATATTCATTTTTATACGTTTTATGTCTTTTGACTATACTAAAACGTTATATCCTCGAAATTCCAAAGTAGGATAACACCGATAAAACGACCAATAATATCCAGCATCGATAACGATGAAACAAGAACCACGAATATACAAGGAGGATCCGGTGGAATATTAAAATCTTTCGCAGGGTTAACCCGTTCCTATCATAGCCACCCGGTATCTCAATTTTATCTCTCCATCTTACACGCAAACTGCATCGGCGAATAGCCAAGGAAAGGCGGCTCGAACCTGTATTCCTTTTCGAACTGGAAGCGAGGATAACTCGAAACGCAGAGGGCCAAATAGAGGCTAGCCCCTTCCGCGGTGGTTGTCCCCCTGGCTGTCCCCCTGGCCGAGCAATCCCGCCGCATTTCGCCACATCGATCCCTCGTGAGATAAGCGGCAGTTTGCCCAGCCACCGAGACGATCGACGTTAATCGAAACCGGGTAACCGCGCGTTTACAGCTAAGCGACATGCAACTAGTGTCCGCTGCAGCCGCGACCCCGAAACGACGAAAAAGAAGAAGCAGAAGACTCGGAGAAGAGGCAAGAAGAATATAGGCTGAAGAGGAGCTCGCGAATCGTGGCCGGACCACCGGGCCATGATCCGATCAGCGACACGAGGCTCGGGGAACAATGCTTGCACCGCGATACGCTAATACCCCTGGAATATTCTCCTAGCTCTACTCCGAGCTATCCAAATGGCTGACATCGAAGATGCCTCGACTAAATTCGAAATTTCCTCGATAGATCCCGAGGGTACTTTAGGGTGGTAGATGCGGAGTAATCCTCGCTACTTCGGATAGGGGAACAGGGGAAGAGTGGTGTGCGAAGAATGGAAAAGAAGTAAGAAAAGTGGCGTGGCAGAGGTGCGCAGAGGTGAGCAAAGTCGGACGTGCTGTCTCGTAAATTTCGCATGCACCCGTGTCGTTGGATGCGGTAAGCCGTGTAATGCTCGGCGCTGGCTACGGGGGGACGTATCGCGCGCATAAAAATGAGTGAACTCGGTGCATTAAGCCGAGTAATGGGCGCCTTTGGGAGGAAGCACCACCATAGGCGCCGCATCCTAGGTGTAATACGCCATGACAAAGTGGCGCGTCTGGCCGGTTGCGACGAGGATATAGCTCGGCTGGGCCCCGGGTATCCTTGACCATCGTGTCCGGCCGCGTTCTACGGCGCAGAGCAGCACGCGTTGTAAGAAAGCGTATCGCCGCGCGTCTCGTGCTGGCTGAACTTGGCGGAATAATTAATTCGATCGATTCGAGCGGCTCCGGTAATTAAACCGGTGTCAGTGTGCACAGATAAGTAAACACCTCTAACGGGCCGGGCTGATATTACATAAATAATTTATATTATAGGCCAGCATCGGTGCATCGCGCGCTGGAACGCGGCAATTTGCGCGTAATCGCGGCTCCAATTCAGCGTCCGTTCGATCATCAACCGTGGAACAACTTTGCGGCGTGTAACATCGCGTAAACGCGGGTCAGCCGCGACCCCGCGGCCCGACGGGCTGCGTGGAAACGCTGGCGTCGCGACGCGAAATACCCTCGACACGAGGAAAGTTTCCGATCGAGAGTTCGCGATGGACGGAAGAGAAAGAAATCGTGAAGGTAACTCGAGCGCGTACTCGTCGGAGTAACGCGCCGCGGTGGCGCTAGTGAGTTAAATGAAAAATCGCGCCGGGGCTGTCACGGTGAACAAAAGACGGATCAGCGTTATCTCCTCGCTTTTTATTCTTTAATTAATGCTGCCTTCGACCGATATTATACGCCGCTTATGCAACGCTCCTGCGATTCCGCAATGATACATTTGTAATAAATGTATCGTAAACATAATCTTGGGAGTTCCTCCTTGCTACGCGCATCGTTACCGTTCCAGATATTTCAGTCTAACAAGCGTACGTGGCTTTTTAAGAAATTGAACGCGCCAACGTCCGGATACTCGGGTGTACAAGTGTAGACGCATGTCGGTGGTTCGCGGAACGGAGCTCGCGTTAAGGCGGCGTGTCGTCTGGCTGCTTGTAACCCGTCGTTACGATACGCGCTCGCCGCGCTGATAATCTCGCGAATTTCCTAGACAGCCCCGCGATCGAGCCGACAATTATGTAGCTCGTTAATAGAGACACGACGAGGTCGGCCGTGGCAGCGTTTCGATGGTGTGAACAGTGCCGGTGTTATTACGGTTTACGGCGCCCTATTCAAGCCGGGGCGGAAGGCATTTTGTTGGATGGTCGCAATAACCGTCCGCGAACACGGCGTACAGCTTCGGCAAAAAACGCACCGCCTAAGCGCTACGCACTTCTCCCTTGTACGGTTCGAAACCTCGGCGGCCACGCACGCGACTGCGCCTGCGCCGTTGCTGTGCGCCGCATGCGTTGGCGCCAACCGGCGGGGTTCCACTTTGGCCGCATCGGCCGGTTTTTTTCACGCGCTTGTTTGCGGAAGAACGCGTAGGTCGAAGCCACGGGCCTCGTGGAACTCTTTGCCGCGGCCATGAAAGCGGCGTGCGACCGTTTTTGCATGGGATCCTTCCCCGTTCCGGCGGGATACTCTTCCCGCGAAAAGCTGCCCGTGTGAATCGCGTTTCGCCGGCTTTTCGCGACGGAAGGGAGCCACCGCGGTGGTTGAACGTGCTCCACGCGGGGTACACGCGGATTAATTGTTTTCTTTCTGCCGCCAACCGAGCACCATAGGCGCCACGGCTCCACATTTGGAACGAATCGCAAAGACAATAAGTCTATTACCCTAAGTGGACTCGGGGGATTTTAATTAGCCCTTGAGGGTTCTTCGCGGCTTTAATCTCGTTCACGGGGAAGTCAACATGGCGGAACCCGTCGCGTTTATGGAAACTCCATGACGCGCTGTGCTTTTTTCGGCTCTGCCTTGGCAGCGTTTGACGAACGAAAGTTCTTTCTTTGCGAAAGCGAAACGCGGCGGACAAATTTCTCGACTATCCGTGGCTCTCGTGGCGCAATCGTCAGCGGCGTCTTCCTTTTTCGACTATACTCGGCGCCCAGAAAGGAGCGCGAACGCGTGCTCACTTTGTCCGAGCCGCGCATACGCGGCGGCGTTGCAACGTTATTGAATTCAGCGACGATTACGGGTTTTATCGGCGATAAATAACCGCGACACCGAGTTGTAATCTTCTGAAATATAAACGGGGCCCCGGGTGAAATAGTAATTATAAATTTTTCCGACGTTGTAAACGTTCGCGCCGGTCAACGGAGACGCCGCTTTTGTGTCATTATATATTACACAGGGCCATTTGCACTTCTCGGGCAGACCGTAATCTGTGGGACACTGGGATGGAAAACGCGGCTCGCGGACGGCCAATCCCGTTGGCCGTCTCTTACATAAATTAGAATATACTCCCGCGGCTGAACGCGTCTAAGAAATCGCATTTTCTCAGCGAGATATTGAAAGCGTTATAAAAAATCTTTAAGCGCGTCCGCGCGCGCGAGCGCGCACGGTTGCTCATGAATATTTATTCACGGCAATAACTTTTCTGTCGGCTCGTCCCTACGGCCGCTATGAAATCGCGACGATTGGAACACGACGTTACGAAAAACCGTCGATTCTCTTTCCTTCTACCGTAAAAGCGCGAACATCTCGAGATCCGAGAAGAAAATTTTTATCCGAATCGCTCGGTTGCAGTGTTTAACGATCGGATTCGAAGGTAGGAGAGGAAAATCGCGAGTAATTACAACCTGTTTCGGTATCTTTAGTTCCCATGATCGGCGAAAATCCCGGTCACGGGTGGTGGTTCGCGGAAAGTCAGCGGAGACCCCGAGGACGTCGGAATATTTATTTTTCGCGGCAAGAACGAAGGAGAAAACAAGAAAGAGGCGAGGAGAAATAATAGGAAAAGTAATGAGAAGCGGTTCTCCCCCCGCGGGCTAAATTAAACAAGATTCTTTCTTTCCTCTATCTCCGTTCGTCCATCTTGAATTTATTTGTCTCGCCGTAGAATCAAGACGTTTTACATTTCATGCCGTATAAATTGTACGTTTAATATAGGTGCAGGGAAATTGAAATTCACTGCGAAATAGGAGCAAGAAGCGAGATAATGACGAAACGATAGGAAAGTGGAAAACGGTCCTTCGCGAAGTCCTCGCGCTTTTAAACTGCCCCCGGGGCGAGGTGAAAGCTCGCGTCTCTGTAATCGTATCGACGAAATCTGCTCCACATCGTAACTAATCGAGTTATCCTAATTCAAATTTTGCGGTGAACCCTGTTGTATCGTGAATACGGGAGCTTGGTAATATTCGCGGAGGATCGTCTCCGGACGAAGGTTGACGGCGCGGATGCGAGGTTTCTTACTCTGTCCCGGCGTACTTTAAAATGTAGTACCATTAAGAGAGACTCCCTTGCCTGGTCTCTTCTCTTTCGTTTTCTCGTCTCGCCGATCCTCCCCTCGCGACACGGCCAGACGGCGGAGCGCGTGTGCGCGAGCGTTCGAGCGGATAGTCGAAAAGTAAAAGGAAAAAAGTAAAGATTGCGCTCGTTATTCAGCGTATCCTGGAGGGCCGTGTAGATGATTTCACGCCGTGACACGGCTGCTCGACGAAAGGTGCGTTAAGTGTTGCATTCGATGCAGTCGCAGCCGCGGCGCTCTTTCGAGCCCCCTCCTCGTAACGCTGCACGCTTCGAAAGGAAGTTCCTTAACCGCGAGTGCTGGGGTGCTCGGCTCCTCGTCGAAGAAAAGGGTGAAAATGTTTTCACGCAACGATGCAACCTCTCCTATCGCCTCGCGAGCATTATTTATTACGCGGCCAAGCAAAATAACGCGAAGAAAACCACTCGTTACCCGTGGCTCTCGCGTTTCCGCGACTTTTCGCGACGACGACTTTTCTTACCCGAAACGTTCGAGAACCGATGCGGAATTTCTCGATTGTACAGCTACGATACACGAATTTCCGTCTGCTCGAGCTTTCGGAAGTTTCTCGCGTCGACGATTCCTCGAGGAACGCGTGAAACGGTGAAAAGCCTCGGGGCTGGCCGCGATGGAAAAGCGGAGTCGCACCTTCGCGAGCTCGGAGCCCGCTGAAAGCTAAATCGCGGTTCCCGCGGGTCGTCTGTCCAGGAATAGCCGGTGTCACGGGCAAATTTAACTAGCCACATATCAATAGGCGGCGAGAGAGCGGAATCGCGCGGCGGGAGCGTGATCGAGAGAGCCGGTGGCGGTGTTGGAAAAAAGGAAAACGGCGGCCGGGTCTGTGGCGTTGCAGCCTCCGCCACCGCCGTCGCGGCGGTGCGGTTGGGGTGCGCCGACGAACGAAGGGGGAAGTGTGACGGTAGCCAAGTCCTCATTAGCGCATTCCGCTGCGACGCCCGCGACTCAAAGCGTCGTAAAAACGGCTGAGATGTAGCGAGACAGAGGGACGAGGAGGGAAGATTGTTAGACGAAGGAGAGGGAAAGGAGAGGGAAAGGAGAGGAGAGGAATCGAGCGGCTCAAACGCATCCAGCACGCCCCTCCTGATAGAAAGGGGAGGACGCCGCGAGCTTCTCCTTCGCTCGAACTCGTTACTCCGTTTCTCTGCCTCCGTTCCGTCGCGTCTATTCCGAGATGACGCTCTCTGTCTCCAGGCACGAGCTTGCGCTCATGCCCGATTCCACGATTCCACGGGAACGCTCGATTATTCCGCGGATGGCTCATCGAGAGGGTTTTCGTTTCAGTCAGTCGAGTGGCTCGGAAAGCGATGAAGCTTGAATCGTGTTTTGTCGCCATTTGCCACGGGGTGGCGCGTGCGGCTGTACAGGTTAATCCCATGTCGGATCTCGTAGCTTTTTGATTGGATGCCGCTCCGTTCCCTCGCGTTCTCTCTCGGTCCATCGTTCTACCGGATTTTTCCGTTTTTCCGAGGAAAAACCCTAGAACATGTCCTACCGCGCCACGTAACTGGCATTCTACTCGATTTTTCTTCGACGAAGTTGTTCAATGTCGTGCAACGCAACGAAGGTGGAATTTAGAAAAGCTTCTTTGCCAAAGGTCGACTCGTCGACGTCGGTCGACGCGTCGGTATCCTCGAGAGAAACGGTCGGAAAAGAAAAGAAAAGAAAAGAAAAGGCGAAAAGCGAGGGAGAGGGAGGGCGGGGAGAATTAATTAACCGTGGATTAACCCGCGAATACGGTGTTCCCACGGATAAAAAGTTTCACGGCGCGTCTGAGACTTCCTGGATCGCGAGGATCCGAGTCGAGACGATCTCGTAACTAAGACGCGGACGAGCCGAAGAGAAATCTGGGTGATTTATGGGGGGAGAGAAAGGGAGACGACGCGGCGGCTGCTAGAAAAGAGCTCTCTCGCGCCCCGACGCGATGCAGAGAGACGCAGAGAGACGCGGAGGGACCACCGCTTCGTCCGCCTGTTCTTTCGCGGTGGCTTAAATTCATGTAGCGTGAGAGTGTTTATAAATACGGGAAGCCGGGCGGATTTGTCAAGTCGCGCGCTCGTTTCACTCGCCGGACCGAGGAACGGAGACGAGGGACACGTGTTACAAGCGACGAAGGAGAAAGTATCGCGATTCCCGTTGCTTTCGATCGTATCGGCCTTACGACCCTCTTTGATCTCGCCTTTCCTTCCTCCTCTTGCTTCGCCGCTCTGCCCCTTTATTCCCCGTTTCATCTCTTTCCGTGCGATACGCCGATACTCTTACGGAACCGTTGCGGAATATCGATGTTCCGTCGATGTCGATTAAGATCAAGGCCGCAATAACTAGTCGGTAATTCGGGTCTTCCGAGCTCCAGCTTGTAAAGAGTCGCAAAGGGAGCGGAAACACGCGCGAAACGTAAAGAACGAACGATCTGAAAGGCGATAGGAAGAAATATCGCGAATTTTCGGGCGAAACTACCCTGCGTTTTTCGTCCTGCTGCAACCGCCAGGTAAAAACGTTCGGCCAGGAGAATATTATTATTATTATTATCGTTAACAACAACGAGCCCTTTGATACGCGAGTCGAGATACAAAGAGAGTGCCCGAGGAAAAAAAGGTACGAAGCGAGAAACGCGAGAGGAACAGAAATTAATCAAAAGACGAAGTCGAGGGAGAGAAAATGTTACGGAATAAAGCGGAGAGGGAAATAGATAAGGCAGGGGCAGGAGATAAAGTAACGGCGTGTTACAAAGCAGCGTGGAAAAAGGCGACGAAAGCGCGCAGGTAGGAGAAGCGAGAGAAAAGGAGAGGAGAACGGCGGGCGTCGATGGCGTTGATTTTTGATCGTTAAACGGGCGAAGAGAGACAGACGAGCCGGTGGCGAGGAGAAAAGTGAAACGCAGGTCGGAAATGCAACGACGGTGCCGGTGGCCCAGCTGATGATCTACGAAGATTGATCCACGCTGGGCGGACACCGACGATGACGCGACTTGTCGCAGAGATGTTCCGCCTCTCTGTGCCTCTAATACCACTTGTCGTCGCCTATCTGCCGAGTAAATCAGCGATAAAAGTATCTCGGCGAGAAAGCAGCGAGAAAAATATAATTAGCGCCGTCTAACGTTATCCGCGGAGTACCGTGCCGCCAGATGCCCGATACTTTGCACGGGTTTACGGTGAACCGAGGAAAATATCAAGCAGAGCACGCCGTTTTTATCCGCTCTCATGCATCTATCCTGCTTAATTAAACTCTCCGTACGAATCCTGGCCGATCCTCTCTGGGATATTCGAAACAGAACTCCGGCGTGCACGCGATCTCGATCGCTGTCCGCCTGCCGGCCGATCGCGCCGGCATAATTAGCGATAAATCACCATCGACGGGACCCCGTTGGTAATCTCGAAAAAGACGCGTTTCATCCACCCCAGGAACGTTCCGACGCCTGCCGACGCCGGGCCGCGCGGTGGACGGAAAAAGCAAAGCTAACGAGCACCTTTAGCGAAGATTACCCTAGCTACCCCGCTCGGCCAGAGAATTATCTGGGCCTCCCTTCGTCCGCGGGGTTCGCTCGTGTAATCATGCCGTATTATTCAGTCACCCCTGTTCCGGCACACCGGTATCCAGTGGGATCGAAGCAACCGAGCATCAAACTGGCTTACGTTTCGTACCAGAGGCTACGAGCAAACACGACCGCAAACGTTTGTGTGCGCAGCGCTAACTTCGTCCCTAAAATAAACGGCAGCGGATAGGCGGCAGTGCGGGAGGGTGGAACGGCGACAGAGGGGGTGGCGGGATCGCCTCTCGAGGGGCGGTCATGAATGTAACACCGCGTCACGCACCGGTGAGATTGAAATTTCTAATCTTCGGTACACACCACTGGTCGCAGGGCAAACGGAGGAAAAGCGAGCCATGGACAAGTGAAGAACCATCCATGGGGGGGATCGAATTAATCGGTTACGGGGGTGATGGGGGTCGGCTCGATGCTCGCGCGTTTATTTATTCATTTGTTTGCCGTTTGCCCGACAATCTGCCTGGCAGATAGATCCTCTCGGATGCTTCAAAGATTTTATTAATACTTGCTTGCCTATATTTAACGCTACATTTAACCCTTTGCACTCCGAATTATATTTCGACTTTGTTACCGACAGCTTTTAAGCGTATTGTTTGAAATTTACTTCGAGTGCAAAACGGGTAATTTAGATAAATAAGGGAAGAAAGAAATGTAGGTATAAAAACTGAGATAAAACTAATGTCGAGTCACACGAGACTTAGGAGTGCAAAGGGTTTTAGCGTATCGTTAAAGGAGTGCAGCACAGTTTTCTCTGACTGGATTTAGCATTTTAAATGAATTATTCTTATGCACTTTTCAAACCGTAACTATTCACCTGCGACGAGCTTACTGTGCCTCGAGTCTCTCGAATCTATAAGGATAATTGCTATTGTCTGTTGCTATTCCTTTTAAAATTTTGAATAACTTAATAAATTCTCTGCAGCTTCTTTCGTAGATTAACACTCTTGTCTTCTCGCACGTTTCGATCCTTAGTTTATAAGTAGAATTACCGCTCTAGCAAACGATTATTGTGCCTCTATTCTTAAATATCGTAATCAGTTAAGAAATCTATCGCAAACACCGTACATTATTGCAAGATTAATGAAGGCGGAAATATATGTTGTTCGCACACAGCATCACCGATAATTAATTAGTATTTTCCATATTTCTCACGTGTAACAAATATGGCGAGACTAACTCTTTGACACATTATTATGCTGACAACTTGATTACCTCTCGCAACTTTTCGACTGCGTTACTTTATTTAAATCTTCCACTCCGTCTTCCTTCGCACTCTTTCTCGATCACGTATTTCCCATGCATCCTTGTCCTCGGTGGGCCAGGTACTTCAAACACTCGAGATGCTTTTCTAAACTTTCGCTCGTTGCTCGCACTCGACTGTGTCATGAATATCCCTTACAATCGATCACTTTCGTTGTCCCAAACACACTTGGCGTTCTCTCAGAGTCACGCTTGTTCCACGCGTTACGTTACACCAATGTGTTATTAAACAAATACAAAGTTCGCATAGAAATATTCCGCGAGACACCTGGTAAGGAAATCCGTACACGAGTGCCGTAGGCAAGAGGCGTGGTTCGTAGATGAGTCAAACGTAAACATCGTTAGGCTCGTTCGAACTCGTCAATTTTCGTCGATGTCCTTCAGTCTCAGTCAGTCGTGTTTTGTTCTTCGACGGCGTTAGGACGAAGCGGCTCGACGTGTCACCGATCTTCCTGTCGATCGTTTCCTGTGCCACGCCTCATCCAAGCTTCCAGAGCCTTCTAACGAGAGTTCGGTGAGTAATATTTATTCTAATCCTTACAATTAGAATTACTTATTAAAATCTTATTAAGAATCTTATTAGAATCTTATTAGAACCTTATTAAAATCTTATTACAATCTTACTAGAACCTTATTAAAATCTTATTAGATCCTTATTAACCCTTTGCAGTCGGCAGTTTCGTAGTTACTTTTTCGTACAAGAATTTAATGTGAATATATAGATATCAAAGCCCACGGTATTTGTTAAAACCGATTTGTTTATAACACGTAAGAATATAAAATTTAAAATTTCTGTAATGTTCTAAAGTCGACTTTTACGATTTCAAAATGTCCCTGTTACGGGTCACCGACCGCAAAGGGTTAAAATCTTATTAGATCCTTATTAAAATCTTGTTAAAATCTTATTAAAATCATTACGATTCTGTCACTGTTCCGCTGAAAATTTGGAGTGGATGGTAAAGTAATCTAAGATCGATAGTGGAGGAATCTTATCGAAGGTTCTCTTCGAAACGGGTAGTTTGCGTAGCTAGAAAAATAGAGATTCAGTTAGTCGTGCACGTGGTTAATTTTATTCTAAAATAATTCGACGCCTGACTGACTCTTAATTATGGCCTACACCATCGAAACACGAATCGTAGGGCAAGGGGTTAACACATTGACTGTCATGATGGTCACTGCGCTTGTAATTCGTTGTATCGTAAGGATAATGGTAATTTTATCGTGGTTTCAGTGCACAATATAAAAAGGGCGTGGCAGTCAACGTGTTAACGTGTCAGGAATACGTTGTGGAAATTTGCAATACTAATCGCGTCACGTATAATAACAAGTAGAACTATGTACACAACCGACACCAGGATGAGGACGTGTATAAACAAGGTCGAAGGCTCTACGGACCTTCTTGCGTCGTGTAAACCGATCAGCGAACGAACGTTGTAATTCCAACAAATTATCGTGTCAAATACACTGTTTATTTAACGAAAATTTATTGTTAATTATTCGAGTTCAAACGGGTGGACTTAATTTTTCAAATTGCGAATTTATTACGTGGTTCTTAGCTCGATATCGTTGTCCAGAGGCAATTTCGTTATTAAAACTCGAATTACTCGTATAAACAACAGCCACTATCTCGCCGCCGCGTTTCTCCTGAATCGTATCAAAACGACTACACAGGTGTAATTACGCGACACTCGATCTTAAGGTGGGCACGTTCCAGAACGGTGTGTGTAATGATATCAGTTACGCGAACGCACTATTATGCGTTTCTTTGTGGTATGGACACGCTCGTGGTCGGTCGTGGGTATCGCTGGGTGGAGAAACGATTTCGAGAATGTCTCGAATGTGAAAGAAAATTCGAAGTACCCCCGTAAATTAATTTAGGGAACCTATGCGTCATAAAATAGCGAAAAGTATTTTAGAAAACATTCGTCCATTCTTAACGTCGCTGCATAATTTTGAAGAAGTCGATGTTCATTTTACGCGAAGGTATCATCCTCTCTTACAAACGCTACGTTTATAATAATTGAACGACACAGCGAAATGTACGTAGCACGTCGTTAAATCGAGCAAAGCTTCAAATTCCTTTTTTCCGTTCCGCTGAGTCGCTGTAAGGGACGTGTTAAGCCGGTAATAGCTCGTAAATTCCGCTTCCTTGTTTTACGCGGTGGTGTCCGAGCCACTTTGTTAGCCGATCATTGTCACGGACCCAGAAGGGACGCTGCTCTTCGATTCTCGAACAAAATGCCGAGAGTTTTACCGCTTTATTCGTTTATTACTCCGTCCGATCGAAATCCGTGAAGACTCGTTTCGGTTCTTTCGGAGGAGACGGATTTGTGGTCGTCCGTCCAGCGTATTCGTTGTAAAGCTCGGTTATACAGCTCGGATTTTTCGGGGAAACTGGCCGCGGACGTGGGAAACTATTTACGAGCTGCTTCCATGGTCGTAACTCGGGTACTTTATTTGCGGCACGATGCCTTTTATCGGATTCCTTGGTTCCCCGTAAACAGAGCTCGTTAGCGTCGCGTCCTCGACAATCGCGAGTGCTCGAATTATCGTGGAACTTCATAACCGTAACCGTAACCGATCGGTGCAGCTGACACACCTAGTTTGCCGGTAAAGCGACGTCTGGATTCTGTTGATTTTCGCGAAAAAGAGAAGAAGGAGCCGAGTGATCCATCGGCAAGGCAGGAAATGGTAGCCCAGTTGGTAGAAAGCGGTGGTGAGAAACGGCGGCAGGGAGAACCGCGTGGCAGGCCGGTGAAAGGACAGGAGAAGAAGAGGCGACGAAGAAGCGACGGGACTCGGGCGAGAAAAAAGCAAGGAGCAGGGAAAAAAGGAGGAGGAAGATGGAAAGAGACGAGGAAAGAAGGAAAGAAAAGCAGCCGATCCCGATCTTCGAGTCTCGCTCGAATACTAATTACCGCATTAGCGGCACGGCCATTCCCAATTTGTCTTTCGCGAAACGAACATTTTCCTTGGCGCGTTCCACTCCGTTTAAATAGTTATAAATAAGCCCTACTGAATGGCGGACGGTGGCCGGCGGGCCGGGCTGCACGCAGCCAGAGCTTTTACCTGCGCCAGCCTAACCGTAAACCTCGTCCGCTGATATACGATTTCGCGCGATATTAATTGCGCTGCTAACAGCATCCGCCTTTTTACCACGGACAACAACAGGCACCGAGAGTTTGCGGGCATGCCCGTTGCCCGTGTAAAAGCGGAGAATTATTGCCACAGGAAATTCAATCGGACTTGCCCCACGGCTTGATATTCGCCTTGATTTTCCAGGTTGTAAGCAGCACGGCTCGCCCTTCTCGCCGCCCCGTCACGTTCGCCATGTGATCCACCGATATCTTCGTTAAGGCCACGCTGCTCTCCCGCATCGTGTGCCGGTTCGCCTCTACAATGCCACTCGCGGGCCCTCTGTGTGCCCAACACGCGTAATTACGCGCGAAACTGATAAGATCGATCCGGTGCCTATCATCTCGATCACCCTTCGATTTCATGCCGTATCGATTCATCGGCGAGCCGCTCGCTCGCTCGCTCGTTCGCGCGAGCACACGCCGTGGTGCTGCTCGTGCCCTAGCGCACGCTGCGTGTGTACGTGCCCGTGTGGCTCCATTCAATCGGGGTGAGAATATCGGGTCTCGTGAAAGGATTGGCCGGTTCGTTAGCGGAGGAGAATTTTCGAGGTGGGACGACGGGGCCAATCGGACCGGAGGATCTGTGGAAAAGTCTCGATCGTGATTGTCGCGCCGGGTACCACGAGGACTCTCCAACCGCTCTCCACTTGATCCTGGCCTTTCTGTGGGAATGTCTCCAGTCGCTCGGATAAGAATTAAGGATTAACGTGAATTTGGAGCTTCGATCCGGGTTTTACGATTACGCAGATAAGAGGAATAACTCGCGAAAGTTCGGTCAATCTAGACGCTTGCCAATTATCAACAAACATCTCGGCGCGTTTTGTTTATTTTTAAGTTTATCGCAAGCAGGACGTACCGAGGCTCGCGTTTCAATTCGAGATAAGAGCGGAATGTTAGGTAACAAAATGGAGACCGTTTTATCGAAAAATTACAAGGAAAGCGTGGAACGCGGAGGCAAGCGATGGCTGCCAGAAGTTTCCGGCCACAAAGTGTAGCGTTGTTAGATAACTCAGATAAATGCCTATTGCATAAACATTGTGCACAGTGTGCGCTATAGAGTATGCTGTTATTAATTTTTTTTCCCGCAAAGAGTTTAATTGACGCATAATTTAAACCGAAATTGAATTACGGCTCGGCCGGAAATTTCCGACGGCCATTTTACATCGTCGCTTCGAGGTGTCGTTTTCATCGATACGAGCCTCGCGTCGAAGTTCATCGCGATTTTATCTCTCTCCTCGTAAATTACGCTCTACCCTTTGGTCAATTTATATTCCGGAGAATTCGAAAAACGAAAAAAAAAAGGAAACTATCGCACGGAGGCCCTTTCCGTCGTAACATCGTAACGAAGCGTTCGTGCTCTTTTCGCGTTTAGCTATCCGACAAAACGCGCGAGCAATTGGAGCACGAACGCGGAATATTCGACACACGCCGTTAAATCTTTGCGTTAATTTCTGGTCATCGGTGAACAAAATCGCAAAGATCGAAATTTCCGAAAATCTTTTCGCGAAAGAAAAAAACGCTGGATTCTTACCGAATCGATGGGAACTCCGGGACGAAAGGATATCGCGAAAGACGAGAAAATCTCCGCAATTTTCCTGGTCACGCGAACGACCCGCAGTCATCCCCGTTCGTGGCGAGGATTCGCGTTTACGCGAGAAACCGCAACCCCGCGTGGAATTTGCACGCGAGCCACGAAGGAGAAAAGAAAAACGCGCGACTCCCGCGACGCGGCCGGCTTTTCCCACAGTTAATAAAGCTATTAACTTTATCTCGGGGACCGAAACTCATCCGGATAGGTACCCGGGCCGCACCGGCTGAATATAATTCAAGTTGTCGTCTTATCCGACGGACATCTACGGGCCAGTGCGAACTATGGGCTTTTAGGTCGACAGGGACTTTGGCCCCGTGGTCGCGTGGCATTTTACCTATGGCCGGGCACACAGAGACGTTAACATTGTCAGGCCCGCCGCTGGATCCCCGGCCGACGAGTGCCACGGTTTAAATGCTATCTGATGAGCCGTCCACCCCAATAAGCCTTCGGCCATTGTGGAAACCTGGATAGGAGATGGTACCGAGCAAGTACTCGCCGTCAGGTAGAAGAAACAGCCTGGGACACGGCTCGCTTTCCTAGCAGAGAAACTGGACCCACGAAAATGGGTTATCCAGTCTCGAGATTCGAGACTCGTTTCTGTCGCCTCGTGACTTCGTTTTCACTTCGTTCAAGCTCGCGTTCACACGGTTGCACGGTCGCGATTGCTCGGAGTTTGCTCGAGGTAAAGGGAAAGGAATTTAAAAGAATTTGTGACTGGAAAGTTGGAAAATCTCTCGTGGAAAGGGCGGACAAGCCTGTTTCGTCCGGCTCGCAATTTGTACGTCGCTCCCTAATTGGCGAGTATCGATGGAAAATCTCGCGTCCTAAAGCCATGCTCGTGGCAGTCGGATGGGGTTTCAAGGTTTCCCTAACAACCCAATAAACCTTACACCGGCGTGTACAAACTGGACCCTGGACAATCGGCGCGGGATCCCCGGCACCTGGTGGCGCGGTTATTGGGCGATAATCGCTTTTGCCGGGTCTGATAAGCCGTGCAGCTCGTTTGTCGGGCAGAGACTTTCCGCGAAAGGGCGGAGAAGAGGCAGCGCGTGCTGCACGCTCCTCGACCGTTTGGCCAAGATTATCCGTGGCACAATGGCGACTGGGCGAAAAAGGCCGAGCTTGCGGCCGGTAGGCCGGCTGGTAATGATATTTAAGAAGGACACGTTTCCACGGACGGAGCCACCGGGGATTACCGGATCCGGAACGAGTGCCGTTTCCTACTTCTCGCGGCTGCTCGAACGGAACTCGAAGTCGTCAAAGGCGACCGCTCTCGACGGCTTTTCAGGCAGCCTCGGATTCTCGAAGAGACTCCAAGTGGCATCCTCGACGCGGGGGAAAAAAAGGAAACGATCGGCTGTGAGTGGTCGTTGATTTATCTCGATTGAATGGAAATCGAGAGAGAGAGAGAAACGTAACCGCGGCGGGATCCCAGAGGCCCCGCGGAATTTCCGGAATTCCGCGACGCTCGCCGCGGTTACTGTTACCGGCTAAATAGGTCGAGAGTTGGGCGCGGGGCGACGGGACGCCGGATCAGCGGAGCGTCGCCGTCGCGCCTCCAAGTTTCGGTACTTAACACCGGCCACTTCTCGCCGTTGTTCCAAATATTACGCGTAAGCCGGTCATTATCGCTCGAGCATTAAAGCAGCATCACATTGTTGCCGCCTGGTAAATTAATGCCGCGATCACAACACGATATCGCGCGGCCGAAAAGGCCCGGCGGGGCCCAGGAAAGGGTGCGTCAGGAAACTTCAGGATTTTTGACAGCCGGTCTCTCTCTCTCCGCACTCCCTCCCTTCTCTTCTCCTTACAAGCCCGCTCGGACGAAGGAAACAAGCCGCATAATACATCTTTACGCTTTCCTGGCGTGGCGAGCGCTGCTCTTTCCGACGTATCCGGTGCACAAACTATTTCCCCGGCCGCCTCCCGTTGCCGAATATAATTATCAGCCGCTGACTAAGCGCGTCTAGATAAAGGAGATTCGTCGGTTACAGAGCGGCAGAGGGAAAGGGACGCGCTTATACGGCTGAAAAGCGGAGCGAGGCGAGCGCAAAAGTGGTCGATGGGCTCGCCACGTTCCTCTCTTCCCGTCGCCTCTCCACACCCCTACACGCTCGTTCCTCTCGGCGAACCGGCCGGCGAAAAATTTCTTCTTTTACGAATTAATGGAATAGTTTGTTTGGCTTTAACCAGACGATCTTATCGGGACCGGCAGACCATTTTTTTTCTGCTTGAGATCACACGTGAAGCGCGGCTGGGTCGGTCGGCAGGCAGCGCGCGCGGTTGCGCGATCTGCGCCGTGTATACGCCGCACCGTGGCGCGCTGGCGACCGCGCATGCGCGCTAGATCCACGCCGATCTTCACGCAGCAGAAGAGCGCTCGCGCGAGCGCGAGCGAGCGAGCCAGCCCGGGGACGACCGGTCGATCGAGACCGGGAGGAAGTGGAGAACCGTTAAAATGTAAACGGAAGGAGCGAGAGAACGGCCGAGAGATAGGCCGCGCTCCGCATGAAATAATTAAGCGGACGGCTTGACATTATTAAGTAATAAATTCGCGGATGATATCCCCGCTTCCTTCTACCTGCCTCGTAATCGTTGCATACGCGAAACTTCGCCTCACAGCGGTTCCGTCTACGAAACCGCACTTCCGTTTCGTCCTTCTTCGCCGGGATCGGCTAACGAGCCTCGATCGTCGATTTATCGCGCGAGAACCAAGCTTAAGGACTAAGAATTCGATTTTCCACGTTTCCCTGTTATTTCTATACGAAGCAATCGCGTCTTGAAGCGCAGAAAATTTCTGTCGCTAGAAATGGCAAGAATATGTTTGCAACGCGTAAAATAAGCAACGATCTTTCGTAAAGTGCATTTATTTGCTAAGGAATAATTTCTATAGTTGGAATAGATTTATTTTCTTCACCCCAATCCGATCAAATGATAGGTTAGACGAACTTGTTCGATTAACTAGGGAATTTCCCTAGATCCGATAGATTGGTAGATTTACGACGATGTAATTGAGACCTCTTAACGCGTTTTCAACGCGTTTTAGCACCTCCAAGCAACCCCTTTCGCGAGCAATCGAATAATTCGGAATTTAGCGACTCAATCGGCGCAAACAACTCGTTATTCACGCAGCTACTAAACGTCGCTGTGCGTTTGCCATTCTTCGCGAGTTGGCGAAAAGGGAAAGATTGTAAATGCGAGTTCCTCGCAATTAACCGATAAACCGTATCTACCCCATCTAAACCGTTTCCCTCTCCGTGTCGCTGAGTCTGCTATCTAATAGCAAGAAGGACGATTCACAATGGCGAAGCGGAGGAAGCATTCCTCGGAGGCGTGCGCGTAAATCACCGCGCCGGCTGAGGAATCCCATCGTCCCGCTCAGACCAGGCGTCTAATATGACCCTGATGAATCCATAACGCGCGAGAGGTTCGCGATTTAGAGACGCGGGCGCACGCTCGGCTCATCAGTTCGCGCGATCGTCTGAACTTGATGACGATCATCGATTCGCCGTGCAGATACCGACGCATGCATAATCGCGGCATTATTTCGTGGTTCTCAGGACGCAGCGCCGCGAGTTCCTCGTTCCCAGCTCCCAATCTGCCGACCGTATTAATTAAACAATCTCGTTAAGTTCCCGTGGCACCGATCCGATAGAGCCGCGTCGAACCGTTTTTCCGATCCGACGCGATCCAAGGTCGATCGTCAGTGTGTTCCGGAAATTCTCCATTTTCCGCTCGGTACTCGACATTTTCCACGACTTCTTCACCCCGAAAGATCGGATCTAAATTCATGTGGCGCGATCCATGGCGTCCGACATCCCCGTGGTTCCTCCGAATCTCGACAGACTTCCGTTTAAAACATTTCGGTATCATCCCGAGGTAGCATTATTTCCAGCTGGAAATTCCTCGATGGATTCCTGGACGACGTAACCGTGACTTCCTTTGTTCCTCGAATCTCCGCCGATTTACTCCCGAGGCGATTAATCTGCCATTAACCCAGGAATTCGTAGAGCCCGCTCTTTTGTTCGACGTCGTTACACGAGATGATTGCTCGCGGTGATTAATTCGGCGCTTCGTTTCGAAATGGTACTTCCCTTACGGTATCCGCTGTTAGCCGCTCTCCTTTGCCAACTCGCAGATGGTTAGGCATGAAATTCGCCGAGGACGTATCATCCGCGCGGCCTTCTAGGAACGCGTAATCTCGGGCAGACATCGGCCAGTGGAAATGTGTCCCTCCGGGGTAGTCTCGGCGCGTACCCGGCCGTCGAATCTCGATTTCGCAATCGCCCGATAGAGCTTCGCGTTCGATACGCTTTTCGTACGTTGAAGTTCATAATTATTCATCTATGGTACAGGTTCCGGTCACCGGAGCGGAGATGTTTATCCTATATGACTGGCAACCACCTGCCAAAACCGATATGCAATTAATGCTAAATGTTCAGGCAGCATGCGATCTTTACATGCGGCCCATCCCTCTCGCGGAGAACGGCCGCCGCGTCACCTTCTGCAGCCTGTCCGTTTATCCTGCTATTGCGGGAACGTTCCGCGACGATGTTGTGCCGGTGAAACCGTGGGCATAGCTACAGATAAGGAAAAGGAAGAGGGAGGGAGAAAAAAAGAAAGCAGTTTAAAATTATTGTCGAATACGTTATCCCCTTTATCACCGGCGTGTATCGTCGGCTTGGGCAACTCGGCGGCGGAGATGGAAGATTCGAATAATAATTAAAAAATATGATAATGCATCTTTTTTTTTTTTTCTCTTCCTTTTTCCTCCGAAACAACGCGCTTCCAGGTCGGTTCCCATAAACGCCGCGGCGCATATTTTCCATCGAACAGGCTGTACAGGGTACCCTCGTCATCGGGGAGCGATAAGTTTCGTTAATCAAACAGGCATTTTTCAGAACAAACCGTGACGCTTGTTGCCCGCTAGTCACGCGATCGCGTCGTCGATCTATGCTTATTAAAAGAGGAAAAGAAACGCGAGAGGGACCCTCTGCGTGGCCTGTGGCTTGTACCGATAAGACGATGCACGTTGCGCGATACCGATACCCGTTTAAAAATTCTCCCCCTCTCTGCCTCTTGCTCGAGTCCCCGGACGGAAGAAAAACGGAGCGTGAACGGAGGAGGAAAACGAGGGAAATGTGAAGGAAAGGTGAAGAAAAGGTGAAGGAAAGGCGAAGGAATGGCGTGAAAAAAGTGAGACAAAGGAAAGCGCGAGAGACGCCGGGAGTCAAAGGGAGGCGAACCCGTGGCACAACCGTAGTTTACATATTTCCCCGACGCATGGGACGCCTCGATGAAATGAAGCATACCCATTAAAGTGAAATTGCCCATACAAAGTGGCCCATAAAGGCAGAGCCTCCTATTAAGGAGACTTGGTCGATGGCTCGTTGACCGGGCTCGGCACGATGTTGCTTAGCGTAGCGCATCGCGAAGCACCTGCCGCGCCGTGACGCGCCACGCCTGCCTCGTACACGCTACGTACACGCGTATTACGTGGCCGTGCAATTTCCTAAAGTCACGGGATTCTACGGAGGCAGCTGTGAACACTTCGTACGCGGCCGTCGATGTGTCTCTGTGATCGTTGCCGATCGATTTAGGAGCAGACCGTTGCGCACCTTGACGATCCACCACGGCCACTTCTCGGATCTGATTCGACGCGAACCTTCTACCTTCCAGATGGAATCACGATAGCTAGTAGATTGCTATGGAATTACATCTGGCGCAGACCGCGAGTTAGAGCGACTACGCGTGCCTGGGTAATTTCGTCGGGACCCGGTTGCAGCCTTTGCTAAGAGAAGTGGATGGCTGGTTCACGGAGAAAGTCCATTTCAGCAGGATCGAGGATTCACGAGTTCGATGTTTCGCTCGGGATCGTGAGATTTTCGGCCAGTTCCGCGAAGTGGAATTCCTGTCCGGTTCTAGCGAGCTCGGATCAGAGTGTGCGTCATTTCCCCGGTGCCTCTGGCGATATGGGAACGTTTACGGGCTGTATTATCAGAGGAGATGGATTACTCCCTTTGGATTAATCAGTCTTCCCGTGAACCTACATTTGCCTATCAAACATCCCGCGTCTGTGTATCGACCCGAGCGAGCTGGAAGAACAAACCGGGTTCTGTGTATCGCGCCGCGGATAATACCGGAACCCCGTGGTATCTCTTTATTTCATCGCGATGCGTAACCGAGGAATAAAAATGCTTCGGGTCTGTATAACGTATTTGATATCTCGCGCATTGTAACGTTAATAGCGTGAAAAAATCGCGCGAATATAACCGTTTGTTAGATTCAAATCTGACGATTAGTTCCGCCGCAGTAGGTCACCGTAAGTATCCAAGATGGCGTCGCTAGTCGGAGCGACGCCGGTCGGAGGGGGCTAGAGGAGAGACCGGCGTCGTCGACGGCTTCGCGACGACTCGCGTCGAAAAGACGGTCGCTGGCCGGTGCCTGGGTCGTACGAGCGTACGACAACGCGGCATATCTCGCGGATCTTGCATAGATCACACGGCTGTGACCTCTGTAAATGTTCAACTCGGTAGAGAAAGTAACGCGTAAGAGTCGTGTTTACGCGTGCACGCTTATCAGATTAATTGCGGCGGGGCCGGGTCTGGCAGCGAGAAAATGGTCAGCCTGGTTCGTTCTCCGGCCGAGTCGAAGCGCGCGCGCGTGTATTAATTAAGACGTGATTAGGCCAGTCCTTGCCCTTGCCGGTGCTGCGTCTAAGCGCCAGAAAAGGAATCGTAATTGCGCGGAAAACAAGTCCGGACGATGTTCACGAACGGGTCTCGGGCTTTTTCCCCGCTTCTTTTCCGCCCTTTTCTTTCCCGTCCCGGCCGCGGCCCGACGCGATGCAAAACAATTGTAATTCAAAGCGCGTGTCCGCGTTAGGTAAACACCGTTGTAATTGTCAATTCGCCTGCCTCTCGTTACATGCCTGTGTTTCTTACCCCGCGACACAGCCGACTCGCTCCTAATCGTCCTGTGGGGAGTTTAGCGGCAGCAAAAAAACGCCGCGTCCGCGAATCGACCGTTTCCACGATCCTCGTCCTACTCCTCCCCCTCCTCCTTCTGCTCCTGCGGAGGATCTATCCGTTCGGCGAGGTCGATTTCGCCGGTTAACAGCGATTCGTCGTTACGAAACCCTCGCGGCGGCGAGCGGTTGCCCGCTGCACGCTGCTCGCGGGCATAAAATCGCGGCGCGGAGAGGCGAAGGAGAAGAAGAAACGGCGGGAGACGAGTCGGGAGGGGCGGAGAGGGAAGGGAAGTGGAAGGAGCGCGGAAAGGAGATAAAAGAAGGAACGAACCGAACCCGGGGAGATCAACGAGAGCGTTGCGAGTGCTAGCGGGGATCGGTGAGTCTGTCTAAACGGGTATCGGGGCTGAAATTGTTGCAGGCCGCGCGTCGCCGTGAAATTTATGTGCCTAAAGTCGGTAGCGTGTTGCCGGGGCATAATTTTCGAGAGATTACCTCCAAACGTGCATCAACCTTTTGCTGGAGCGTGTAATTAAACTGTCTGCGGAGCACGATGTTACTTCATGGTAAACAGAGCTAACGTTTCCCCGCGCGCGCGCGGAAGGTGGATTTTCTTGCCGAAACGCGAGCATCGCGCGACGATCTACGCAGCAGTGCCGTTTTCAGGCCAGTTCTCCACCGTGGCTTTCCCTTTTTTTTCTTCCCTCGCTGCGTGATCCTCTTCTCCTCCTCCTCCTCCACCTCCTCCTCCTCCTCCTCCTGCACCTCGCCCCCGCGCTTCTTGTCCCTTCTTTTTTCCCTTCCACGCTTCTTATGCATTCCGTTCTTGCGAGTTTCCACCGTGGCCGCGAAATAAAACGTACACTTGCAGCCATAACGAGACGTGATTTACGATAGAACGTCGCGAGCCCGCGCTTTTGTGTACCTACCCGAGCGGCGTTGCATTATCTGGACGCGAACCGGAAGTGGGGTTGACGGCGAGGGAGACGTACAAAACGACGCTCGAAAAGCTGTCCCGGACTTTCCGCTCGAGTCATCCTGCTGTATAGCTGATACCACGAGGAGATTGTCTTACCCCGGGTATACCTGTAAATCGCGATGAAGATTCGTCTCGGATCGAAGCTTGATCCGTTCGTTACGGTAGCCTGGGAACTGCCAACGATCCTGCCGCGTAGATAAACCGACTAGTTTTCTCGAAACTCTTTCCTCTCTCCGAGGAAAGAAAACCATCGATTTCCTCGAACTCTCGAACTGAAACTTTAGAGGCCGGGTTAATTCGAGTCTGTGCTTAACAGAGCAACGATTCGTTAGGTGGCAACACCGAACTACAACCTCGTGCTTGATCTTAATTCCCCGTGCACCTCCCAACGAGGCTTATCACAGGCTGAATAATAAAATAGCCTCGGACTAAACATACCGTCGCATTATGTACGCTTATCGAGCGGCCGATTATCAGATCACTGAACCCGGTATTATGCAAACGAGTTCCAACAAAGTGCCCGCAATTACTCTTCTCCTTTAACACGTCGAGCGCCGCCTGCGCCGCGGTCGGACACGTGCTCCGGCTAATTGCAGTCTCTTCGGCAGGTCCCGATGTCGGCGAGCACACGAGGATCATCGGGCACAGAGGAAGAAAAGCAGTGCTGTCCGCGGCCGATGCGATCTGGCCCGTGGAACGGGCCGCGAGTTAACGAATATTCGATAATCGCGCGTAGCCTCTCCGACCGGAAGGGCTAATTTAACGATCCCCCGGTACCCCCGTTGCCGATTTCCCTCTCGATACACAGGCCCCGGGCCCCGGGCCTCGGCGGCCGATCGGCCAGGACTCGCGACGCGTATCGTTAACACGGCGTGCACCGTCTCGCCGTGGCGAGTTCCATGAAAGCTCGCTCGGGCTATTTATTATCGGCGCAGGATCGCTGATCGTCGGTCACGTGGACGCGGGAGCAGAACGCAGGAACCGCTAATGGAATCATCGGAGCGGAGATCGGTGGAATTAGGCGCAAAGCGCAGCGTGGACGCGCCAGGCCTACGCGCTCCGATCCGCTCCGCTCGTAATCCCGGGTATTTACATCGACCGTCGCGAATAAAACTCTTACCTTATGTCTCCCTGTACCCGCGAACGCGTGCGAGCGGATACTCGGATGAAACGGACGGGGGCAGGCGGGGGATGACGCAGATGCGAGAAGTTTTTCAGATTTTCGCGTATGATACGCGTATTTCATACGCGTGTATCGCGCTAATCGCCACGTTTATTGCGCAACGAGTAAGCCTATTTGTATAGCGTCAACGAGAGTCGATTCGCTCGCTATTGCAAGCTTCGATCGATCGTATCTGAGATAAACCGCGTTGACGAAAATAATTCCGAGGTCGAAAGCTGAGATGATTCGATTTTTATTTCTACGTTTTCCGTATTCGTAAATTCTTTTCTTCGAATTTGGGAAGCTCGATACTTGCGATGCTTGTATCGTGGGAGAAGTTTATACCAGAAATCGTGGAAATGACCTCAGCGGAGAATCTAGAAGAAACGAATTCTGCAATTCACTTTGCGTTACATCTACCTCTTGTAAAATAAATACACCTCGTTCTATATAAAGTCTCAATTACAAATCCTCTCCTCTCTCTACCACAGCACGCCTCGACAGGAACGAAACTATAAATAAAAAAAGCGTATAGACGAACTAGGCATTGGCTAAAATAAAATGCAAACTCGTAGTTCATACTTAGGCTATCTCTGCCGTCGCTATTCCACTAATCGTCGCGAAGGATCATCCTCGTACCTCGCACCAAGCGCCACGCGAATGCGTATTGCGCAAGATGGTTTGCAAATGATTATTTCATTATGGAATAAATATATTTTAATTACGCGAAGCGATGTAAACTTAGATTTCCTCTGACCGGAATATCCACGGCGTTCCATTTCTGGAACTCTTGTCTTCCTGGCGACAGAATCGAATAACCATCCTCGTTAGATCCTCGTCTCCGGTAAATAACACCGACCAGGCCCAGAAAGGACTCTCGGCTCTCGAAATGCGGTCTCGGAGAGCCGAGGAAGTCGGAATTCCCACAGGAGGGCAAAGCAATGGCGGGCGCAGGGGTTAAAAGCGGAGTCGTCGGGCCGGCGAGTTCTCACCCCGTGAAGAAGCCGCGTCCTTGCGTTTACCACGGCCGGTCGGAGGACTGGTGCGTGTCCCAGGGCAATTCACCGGCGAGATCCGCGATTCGCTTGGGATTTAATGTGGAAGGAAGCGGGCATAGTTGTATCCGCGGTCCGTGATACACCGACGCGCGCGTCTACCCGGCTCGGCTTCCCCTCTCGATAGAAAATCATACCGGCCTCGCTACGTACGTATGTGGCTACGTATTACCTGCGTGTAACACGCGTGTGCACCCTACGCCGGGTCTCGTTCAAGTTTCTGGGAGCGCGCGTACGTGTTCGAGTGCGCGTTCTGCTTTCTGCCTGCCCGCGCTGTATCGGCTGATCTGTATGCGTATAATAATTCAGCGCGATATGCAAGCCGCTGCGCGTGGGAAAACGTTATATGCATGTGTCGAATCCTGGACTCCGTCCGTGGAACTCCGCTCTGCGATCTTCCTTCGAGGTAACATCGGTGTGACTCGATGGGAAATTCGCCGGCTCGAGCTTTTGCCGCGGGCGCGAGCGAGTTTCGCCAGGTTCGACGGTTTTCCGAGCGGACCGAAGTCGGGTTAGGTTTGGGTCCTTTGCGAAGTGGTCGTCGAGTTACAGAAAATTTGAACAGCGTATTAGAACCGAGTGGAAACTCGCAGACGATGGAATGGTAGGATTATTAGACTCTTTTCTTTTAATTTTCTCGCATAACTCTTGCTCGAGAAAAGTCATTCTTTAGTAGAAGAATAGTTTTCTTAAGTAGAAACGCTGTTTCTTCAGAATTTCAGTAAAATAGTAAAGTAGCTAGACAACTCGCAAGCTTCGATAAAGAGGTACCACCTCTTTGGTAAATATAACGAAAATAAATTTCTCCTGCAGAAAGTAGATTACGCAAATTTAGTTGTTTCGGGTATAAACGTAAGCTGGACGAGAAGAAAACTCGCGGAATGATTTTTCTTTGTAAAAAAATTAATCCAGCGAATGGAATTGTTCCAGGTGGAAAGGCGAGAGCAGCTAGGCGAGTGGCGGCGAAGCGGCGAAGAGGAAGCACGCGTCCAAAAAGGGTGAAAAAGGGCGGAAGACGAGGCGACGTTGGCTAATTGTGAACAAGGGAAAACAAGAGGAGGCAAGCGCGCATGAAACTCGCTCGTTTCCCCGACAAATAAACGCACATTAGCCGCTATCGCGGCGACGTCCGGCGTATAAGCAATAACAATTAGGAGGTATCGCTAATTTTATGCGCGAGCCATCGCTCATGTCCGCGGCCGGCAATAAATACGCGCGGGTGGCTGAGTCGCCGTTACCAGAACTAGTCCGTGCTTTCCCATTAAACCACGGCCGCGAAACCGTGTCACTTATGGCTTCCTCGCGTGTTCCGGGACGCGCGGATACCCTAACGAGGACTTGGTTCTTCCTCAAATGCCTTCCTCGACACCGTTCACCGTCACGGGGGTTACTCCGCCAACGACATCGTGTCCTTCGCGGGGCAAACACCGCCGGAATTATCCAACCTGCCTCATTCTTCCTCGTCACGCGCAAAAAAACGCTTGCCTTTCTTAATTCAACTCCTCCTAAACCAGTTTTTCCATATTTCGGGTATTTTTTTTTTTTCACATTGCGGATAAAAGCTCAATCATCGGTAACCTTACTTGAAGTCTACCTCGATTGATCACGTGATTGGTATAGGAAGAAATAAAAGATTCTCGGAAAGAATCGGAGGAAACGTTGGAAAACGAATTTTAGAAGCGATAATGTTCAGTTTATAACTTTTCGTGGAAATTTTGCAACTGTTCGTTTAGGTCCTGATAAGTTTACTAGTAGAGGATTCGAGGGTTTTGCGGGGTAACGTGGGAAATTTAAATCGTGGCCTAAATCGAGGATTCTAAAGACACGGTAGGGGAGTTTTGAAATCGCGTAGTATGAAGTATGCTACAACGAAGAGATATATAGAATGGCAGCATGGTATGCCACGCGAGGGGGAGAACGTGGAGAATCGCGTTGGGAACTTGTGATTAAAAATTCTTGATTCGAGTTTATCTTTTCTAGCACTCGACCTCGCGATGTTTCTTATAAAATATATGGCTAATTTTTTAATGTATTTTTTTATGTATCTCTCCTCTATTCCGTTCCTTGTGAGATTTATTAATGGCGGTGGAGCGTTCGACTAGCCACAGCCTGGAGCTGATTTTTATTCAAGAAGCCGGTGCTAGCGCGAGCGGAGATAATATTTGCGTGGTAGAAAATGCTAATTGACATTCAGGGACGAACTTGCATTATGGCAGAAAGCACGGCTAGCAGGGAAAAATGGAAAAATTCTTCTGCTGGGTTGGGTTTAGATGGAAAAAGGATTAATCTTGTTACACGCGTTACTTATTACCTCGTTTGCATTCGTCGTCGCTTTATTTACACCGTAAACTGACAACGGGTCGTTCCGCGCAATAACGAATAATTTGACAAAAAACGACTTCCCGTTTCGTAATATCGATTCTGCGTTGCTTAAACGGCGTGTTAACGAATACGATGTTCGATTATCCGAATCGTAAATATCGAAACTGATCGTACGCGATTGCAAACTTTGTGGAAATTTCATTAATACCGATAGGAACGTACAGGAATAACCGCGGAAATACCGTGATTTTTCCACGGTGAATTAAATTCCGAGTTTACTTTAGACCGGAATACGGATCGAGGTAAATTCCGGTAATACTCGCGAGAACTTGGAGGAAGTTCACTTCGACCAACATCCCATTGCAATGACTTCTTTCCGCCTCGACGTTTAATTACGTGAAACGGTGGATAGCTCGCGCGTGAAATTTAACGATACCGACAATTACCGCGGAGTCGCGCAGAATTAAAGTAACCGGGCCCGCCGACAAAGGTTTGCAAATGCGGCTTCGCGGAATTTTTCTGCCCGTATTTCCGCCACGTTGCATGCTCGTCTCTCGTCGATCGCGTCGACGAACACGGCCGGCTCCGCGCCAGGAAAAACCGCCGTGAAAAACTCGAACGTTAGCAACGATGATCTTTGTTTTCCACGGAACCGTGCGGGCGCCGTGAACCATATCGCGGGAGGGAAAATGGGACGAGCACGAGCCACCGTGCCATTCGATTTAATTTTTATTCCGTTCGATGGGAGATCGTTCGCGATGGTAGACGGGGAATCGTCGTTCGTGGAAAATCGGTGACGATAGGAAATCTTCATCCGTGGAAAATCGTTGTCTATGAAGAATCGTCGTTGATAGGAAATCGTTGTCGATGGAAAATCGATGAGAGCTCGTCAACCGTAGAAAATCATCGTCAACGGAAAATCGTGGTCGACGAAAAATTGTTAACCGTGGGAAATCGTTATTTATGGGAAATCCTCGCGTTGCGGAAGATCGCGATTGATCCGGGACGGTTTTCGACGAGCGATTATCGTCCACGGAAGATGGTTGCGAATCCGGAATGTGTCCTCGCGATACCCGCGATCATTTCCGGCGAATTCCGCCGTTCATCTCGAATGGCCGCTCCATTTGCGAAACGAAAGTTAACCGCTTGCGTTGGAGCGGGAGAAAAAAAGGAGAAGAATTAAGCGCGCTCCGCCATGGCTAAGTTAGCATGAACAGATACACGATATAACTCAGTCCAGAAAGCAATTACCTTGCATAAGCAGGCAAATCGTGTTATTTCATCGCGGCCGTTCAAGTCCTCTCTCCTCTTTCACTTGAAAATCGACCCGCCGATCTTTCTCCGCGTTAATTCATGCACTTTTCCCTCGACTTTTCCTTTCTCGTATTCCGTGTTAACGCCGCGATTAGAATTTTCAAACACTCCCGCGATCCTGATGAAACTTCTATCTCGATCCGTTTCTAAATTACCATTCCGGAGAATAATGAAAAATCTCCCTTATCTGATCCTTTCCGTTTCCATTCCCGTCTCTTCCAGCGAGGAGAGAAATGAAATATACAAAAAGCGAAGTTAAAACATAACGAAAGTAAAACACCGGCAAATATAAATAATCATTTCTCTGTCTTTTGCGCGAAAGTCTTCGTTCTAGCCTAAACACCTCGTCGAAGAGATACGCAAAGTAGAAACAAATAGAAGACAAACTATTCCGAACCTAACTCGACCTGTTCCTTCTTCGTTTCGCACCTCGTAATTTCGCTTCCGTCTTCACTCCGAAATCCTGGTTTCGCCCGAAAATCGTGGCCAACGAACAAAAGGTGTGGACGATCCTCAGAGCCGGGATTTAGCGGCGGCAGCGGCGAGTAAGAAAGGTGGAAGAAGGTAATTTGGTCGGTGGAAGGCGAACGGGAAGCAGCTCCTTGGCGATTACCACCAGGGATACCGTGTTCCTGTCATCGACGGATCGAGATCTGTTATCTGATGCTGATTACGCTTGCGCGCGCACCTGTGTACACAAACGCGCGCACACCACGCCACACGCAGCGCACAATGCATAATAAAAAGGAGGCAGCGCGCCTCGGCTCGGCTGTAACAAATATACCTTAACTCTTACACGGGCGTGTACGCGCTGCGATGCGTTCGACCGGCTATATTACGCATAAATACCGCGTGCAGAGTTCCGGCCCGAGGGTAGCCACGAGCTAGGAATCAACCAGGCGATCCTGGCGTCTCTGATTGATAATTAAACGCATGATATCCGACCGTGGCTTCCACCCAGGCCTGCCTTTCGCGTGATCCTCGAGAATACGTTGCGTCTGGTGCTCCGTACCGAGGTGGTTAACAGAGATCGAGGCTCTGATGAGCATCCAGGGGTGAATGCAAGGGACCGAGAAGAGGAAATTCTCCTCTCTCTCTCTCTCGCCAGTCGAGAACCTAGGGATGAACCTTTGTAGTGGCATTGTCGATGGACCGTCTCGCTGATGCGAATTTCAAGCAGTTTTCCAATCGATCTCTAATAATTCTTCGCGATATCGCGACTGCACGAGTTACATTGAACTGGAATATCAGAGAGAAAAATAAATTAGAGTCAAATCCCTAGGAGTGATAAACCTTCGCAATGGCATTATAGATAGATAGTGCATTGCAGCAGTTTTGTAATTAATTTGTAATCATTTCTCGTAACATTGTAAGAGCGTAAATAACAATAAACTTAGATCTTAGAGAGAAAAATAAATTACGGTCAAATCCTTAGGATGGACGAATCTTCGGATCTTCTTTGGAATTATGGTTAAAAGGTCTCGCAAGTGCGAATTGAAGCAGCTGTGTAGTTAATTTCTAATCATTTTTCGCAACATTGTAACGGTGAAAATCACGACGAACTCCAGTGTTAGATGGAAAAATTAACTACGGCGAAAATGGTAATAGAATGGTAAGTGCGAACAGCTGGCAAAGGTGAGAGGAGTATGAAAACTATCCAGCCTGGGCAATTATCCTGGCGTCAGGCTGGAATAGGTTAATCCCACGCACGCCCGGCATTCTAACACCGTTAAAGCTCTGTGACCATTGATATCGGTACTAACGAGATAATCAGGCTAGCCTGGAAACGGATCGGCGCATGACGAAATTGTCTCTCGATCCGTGAAAAAGGACGGGGCGAAGGGAGAGAGCCCGGCTGGAATCAGATGCAGATTATTTAAGACTTTTCCCAGCCGCTTCCGGCTGGCTGGCATCCTCTTCCGGAAGATTTACGCGGCACATTGTTTCGTAATCGTGAGCAGCCCGGTTCTCGTCAGGTCAGTGAACACTCACACGAACGCTATCTCTTCGGATGCTCCGACGAGGAAAGAGCCTCGACGTCGGACAACGGAATCAGGGAGCCGGTACACCCTGGCTGGCTGGATAGCTAGCGGTTCGTTCAGATCTAGATCGCAGATTTAACTGCAAATATTAATTAGGCTAGGCTGCGCTCGTGAATCCTAACGGATTGCGTCACTCTTCCTACCTTCTAATCCTGCGACGTGGTCTTCGCGAAATTTCCGACCGCCAGACCTCCGGAATCACCGACCCGCGAATTCGGGGATCAACGGGATCCAGGCGCGACCGAGATAACGTTCGGATATCGTGGCTGCTCTGTTTCGTCCAGCAATTGATCGTATCTCGTTAGGATAATCGCGCCGGCTTTCCTAGCGTTTGCAAACAATGCGTGAACGCGTTTTCTCCAAATGCGTGCAAAATTTCGCTCGTAATATTGGAAATTTACAGACAGTTGTTACGTCCCTGGATTATTCGCGATCCTACGTATAATTTCGTCGAATAATTCCGGCGTAAATACTCAACTGCATCGGTCTATTTTGTCACTTTGATAGTCGCATATTTGCGGCTCGATCGTCTCGCATCGATGAAATTTAGGTAATAAATTATGCAAATTGCAGTGTACAATATACTCCGAATACTCTCAAATAAACTCGTTGCGTCTAATTTCACGAGCAACGGTCTCCGTTCCCTTCATCTCGCAATTATTCATCGCTATTTGCCTAAATAAAAGGTGAGGTTGCCATAAATCGCGGGTTCTCGCCAGGTAACAGCGAGGTTCCCATTAACGTTCGCGTTTTTATAGCCAAACTTATCAACGCTCTTCCGCATGCATAATAAAGTCGTCGCTGCGTCGTGGTGCGAAGTTACGCGGCCATGGATTTATACGATCGTTAACCGATCGAAAACGAGTCGCGAGTCCTCTGGTCCCGGCGGATCCTCGGCGTCGCATCTCGTCGGATTTGAACGGCAGACCACGGAGGAAAGAACCTTAGACGATCCTGTATTTATTAACTTTCGACCAAACGATAGACTAACTAACGATAAACGTCGATGTCCATTATCCTCCTTTCTTTCTTTCGCTCCTCTCACCGCCGAAACCGAGCGTTCCCGCGTTGACAGGACGCCAAATGGAACTGGACCGATCTGCGATTATCTCGCAAGGTGATATCCGTGGTCAACCGATCTTCCGTTGCGGACAATCGGCAAAGGGAGTCATAAAAGAGTGGTCTGCCGCGCGTACCGGTAGCCGCGAACAGATTTCCTCGGTGTTGGCGTAGTAAAAAGCGTTGTAACGACGACGCGGGAACATCAACCCTTATCGGAGTGGCCCTCGTTACGGCGCCCAAGGACATCGCGTTGGGAACGACGAGGATAGTTGCCGGCGTCCAGGTCGATTTGTTGAAAATAGTCGTGCGCGCACGATACGCGCCGCGTTATATATCGCCGGCGGTATGTCGCATAGCCGGGATTCGAGCTCGCCGGTTACAAGCGGCATCGCGCCGTACCCGCTGCGCTAGCAGCACGTCAGCGTGCCGCCACGAAATACGGCAGACTCATGCAGCGCTTCTCAAACCGTCCTTCCACTTGCCGATGATATCCTCGTGGCGAAAGCCATTTCGTTCGCCATGGAACAGCCTTCGGCAGGTTGAATCACGCGCCAAGGGAGAGGTTCCGATCGCAGAGATCGCCGCTTCCGATAGTTCTCCCGCCATTTTTCTACTTTCTTCCCTGTAGAAGTCCCCGTTCTCTGCCAACTCCGAGGGCATTGAATTGCTCGTGACTGTTTGAACATTTTTACTATACGGATAGAAATTTTCGAATCTAATCGATCATAGACCTATCGATGCTCGTGAAAGTTTGGTCTCGAAATTTATAATCCTCGTGAATGTTTATAAAGTTTTTACCGAGAAATTAAAACTATTTGGAACCGAAGGAAGTGGGACGATGCTTTAAATTTATTTCAGACGGATTAGTTCCATTTCGAAATTTCCAATGACGGTTAGGTAGAGACCAAGCTTCGATAAAGCGTCTGCTGAAGAAACTGCCAATGTAGGAGCTCGGTTCTCGTTGGAAAGGCTCGCGGTCGCGTTGAAATTCGAAGTTCATTTCCGCGAGGACAGGTTGCAGGTTGGATGGGCAGCGTGTGGGTTCAAGGAACACGTTCCCGGTGGATTTAAAAGGATCGGAGGAGACGCTGAGGGCCAGGTTTGAGTATCACTGGACGATTGGGACCGCATTCCCGGCTGGAAACCGCAGCAGCGTTTGAAGACTGCATTTGGAGCGGCCACGTAATGCAAAGAGATAACCTATATGAAGAGCTGTCGGTCCGGCCGGCGGCAGTTATGCCGAATAAAATGGCTGATTTGTTGTACTGCCACCGATTCCGATTCCCTTGCGCGGCACGATGACCAACATTCCGTGGCGCGTTTATGGGCCTTCCACGTCGATCACCGATCGCTCGAGCACCGGCCAGCCCGATTCCCGCCGGTCCTTAAAGGACGGCGAAAGTTTCGCGCCGGCGACGGGAAAACGCGCGGCTGCACTTTATAGGATACTTAATAAGGGGCCTTATCGGCCGGCGGTGAAGTTAGATACACAGGGAACGAGGTATCCACGTCGATATTGGCCGAGATATATCGTGTATTAGCCTGGCCGTTTAACCTCTCTCTCCGGAGACCTGTCTTCGAGTGTTACGCGACGAACGCTCGCTGAATAACCGATCGGTATAGAAAGTGCTGAATCAACCGTCAGCTCCTTCTACGCGCTCTTCGTCCTTTTGCCCCCTTCTCCCTTTCTTCTCTTTTTCGTTCCCCGGTTGCTTTCGCTGTTTGATCGTCGTGTCATTGATCGTCGATCCTCGTGTCAGCTTCCTCGTGTACCTCGCTGCGACCGGGACCAGGGGAACCCGGTATCGTGACGCGATCTCAGGGGGGGCAGATCCATTTAGGGGCAAACGAACGGTGTCGCTGGCTATGGATCGTAAAACTATCGTGTCGTAAAAAGACATTTTAGGCTGGAATTTTGATGGAGAGATCAACGTGGCACCGATCGCGGCGACGTATGCCCGCGTAGTAGGTTTTTCGTGGTTCGACAGGGCCCGCAGGACCGTGGCGGGGGGATCCCGGATCGTTCCGGCCAGGAAAAACGGACGGGAGGTATAAACCGACGTTCGCGGCCTTCGCTTTCCTCGCGTAGACTGACAGGTAACGAGACGTCGTAAAAGCGGACAGTGTAGGAACTCGGCGGGTATCACTCGAGGAAATCGTAACCGTGAGCGACACCCTCGTAAACCGCCAGGCCCGTCATAATCCTGTCGTAAACTGCTACCATAAGAATCGATTAAGGATCGCGGCGAAGGACCTAACACGATCCTCGCGGCTCGCCGGAATTCGAGAGTCGTCCGAAGCGTACGAAACAGCGTCGCGACGAGGACGACTTTGTAACGGTACGAGCGCCGTTCCTCGCCGCGATTCCGTGGAACTAGCGGCGCGCGCGAAGAAGCGGAGGCCGCGCGTGCTTTCGTGGGAACAAGAAAGACGGAAGGGAACCGATTCCCGGAGGATCGTCCTCGCGCGACCACGAGAGAGACGCGGAAAAACGCGAGCCGCGTTACGAGCGTGGCCGATCGGTAATCGAGCGGCGCTGAAGATCGCAGACGCGACAAAGAGGCAAGAGGGACAAGCGATCCTAGGAGAAACTACGAAACGACGCGGCGGCGAAACGTTTCTTCGTCGGGATCTCGAGCCGAGCTGGCGCGATGCAGTCAGAAACAGATATACGAGCCCATAAAATGACGCAAATGAGCGTATAACGTAGCGGCGGGTAATTTATGCGGCGAAATCCGTCGAGTCGGATCGGTTCCATGTGAAAACGAAATTTTACGTCGCCGCTCGGGTACGCGCGTATCGAACGACTCGTGACATTAAATCGGGAGAAAAATGAAATCTATACCTTGCCCGTCGCGCGGAGTTAGGTGCCACGGTGGCGCTAGTGAGCCGGCTCTAACAGCGTTTCGAACTTTTAAGACTTTTAAGACTTTCTCCCATCGTTGCCGATCGAGTCGGTGCATTTACGACGCCTAATTAGACACTAAAATTCCTCTGTCCCACGGAACATCCTCCGTACACCCACCGCTGGAAAGGAACACCTCTCGCGTACCCATTATGAGACGTAAGAGCGCGTCGTAAAACCGCCCTAGCTCGCACGCGAGCCGAGATCGCGCGCGACTCGTCATCGCTGCGATTTATCCCAGGCAACCTCGAGAAACTTCCATCTTTCCTCCTCTTCCTCGACCGATCTCTCTTCTCCTCTCCTCTCTTCCGACCGATCTTTATCGCTCTATCGAGGATCCAGCGAAGATTCGCGCGTCGCACGGCCTTGCGAGTCCGGATCCGAGTCCTCGAGGAAATTCCGCTTGGAAGGCGCGAGTACGCGAGCTGCGAGTTCCTACAGAGGGAAATGAAAAATGCCGGGGAACACGTACACGGCGGCATTGTGTCGCCAGTAACGTGAAACCTTACGAAGCTTACGCTCTCGGCCGCAACACCGAGAGTCCTCCGCGTGTAACGCATGGCACGAGTCTCGGGAACGAGCGTGATAAACATGTCAGCGTGACTGGACCCCCTGTAGAGGGCCGAGAAGAGGACCAAGCGAGTTTGATGCCCCGTTTTACCTGTTCCCTCCAGCCACCCCGCGGACCCACGCGATATCGGGCCTGCTTTCTCGAATTTTTCGACCTCCCCTTCCCGACCTGTTGGCGGAATCCTTTTTTACACCTGTCCTCTCGCGCTGGATCCGTTCTCACGGTAGACGTGTGGTCTCTCTCTCTCAGCCACCCGCGTTAGATCCTACTTTTCTTCGTCTCTTCTTATCTCTCGGCTAGTCTTCGAGATTCGTTGCGTCGCAGAGTTCTTCATCTCCCTGTTCTAGCGACATTTTTTATTTTTGGCACTCGGAATAAAATCTAGCGATGAAAACTACTTGGATCCGAGTAATCGTAATGTAAGAAGATTCTCAATCGTTGGAGGTATTTGTTATTTTTATTTCATACCGTGACTGTTCTATTTCGTCCCCTTTTTCCCGTGTTTGGTATTTGGAAATTTTCGAAAAAATCGCGGTGGTAGTTCGGTTTTTGTCCGGTCGTAAAAACGAGGGTTGACGGGTCGCGGGTCGACAGATGGCGACCGCGTCGTTCCGCCATACTCGCCAAAAATCACCGAATCATTTCCGGCCTCGGAGCGGCCAAAATATCCGACACTCGTCTCGCCTATCATTCTTTCGCAACTTTAACGACTTTAATCGGTCCTTGAAGAGCATTCAGGCGCCTGGACCTCTCGTAAATTGCAGCTCGGCCGCGTTGCGACCGTAACATTTGATTAAGAGCAATTTCGATCCGCGAAGGTTGAAGTACAGTCGGATGGACGTGTTTCGTATCAATCAATAATGCTACCGATTTGGAAATTGTGCCAGTGTGATAATAATAATACCGCCGACACTAAACCCGGACCCTGTTCTGTATCAACTCACGGAAAAATTATAATTACACCGAAACTACGACCAGAGTTCCAACCGAACCGACTGTCCCAGATTTTTCCCGGATTATTCGATTTCCCTTTCACTTTTCTCAATTTCAGCGGCGAGAATTTCGATCGAAATATAGAATAAATCACTCCACCCGCGTTTCTATATATACACAGAGGCATCCGCGGGTTAAAATAGCGGAATTTCGTAATATGGCCTACGTTTTCTTGTCCTCTCTCCGGTTTTAAGCGCCACGTCGCAAGATAGATGCTTCCGGGAAACGGAGTAGAGTCAGAATTCAGTCAAAGCACGACTATCTGTATGGTCCAGATGTTCGGGAGTCTTCAGTCAATGGCCCGTGAAGCTGGAGACGACGCAGATAAGGCTTAACAGTGATTCGCCTCCGAGATAGCTGTTGCTCGCTTCTAATCCCTCGTGAACGCAGAGGGAGTTGCCGTTGCTATCTTCGCGGATTCATCGGGGATTCGCAGATGAAAGGGCAGAAATAATCGAGCCCGAATAATCGCGTCAGATCCGTGAATCGAAAACGGACGCGAGATTTCGGGAAACAAATTTATTTTCATCGTTTTCCACAAATTGCGCAAATTTCACGAAACACGGATGGTCCCGATCGAACTGCAACTGAAATCGCGTTTACGGTATCTCGAATGTTAATACAAGCAGAATTTTGTACGATTATCCATCGTTTCTGCTCTGTTTCGCGAGTCTTAACATTTTTCGAATATTAATCGGCCGGCTGAAACGCCTAAACGATCGCGGAATTGCAAATCAGAAGCGATATTTACATCGTATGAAAAAGCGTAACGAGTGATCTCATTAAATGTTGTTTTTGTTATTCCAAAGTTGTTATTCCCGGTACCGGCTCTCCCTGCCGCGGCAGCAACAAAATTTTTTCCTTTTTTTCCCTCCCATTCCGCGTACGGGCAACTCATTGCGCGGTTACGCGCGCGAAATGGGATTAAAACCGTAACAAATCGTAGAATATTAATTGTAGAATATCATCGCGTACGTTATCAACCGGTCGTGCTATCTCGGCCGTAATCTCGGGTAGATTTAATTAAATTCCAGTTGCCGCGAGTTAATTGTACGGTTTTCAACGAAAATGTCATCGATCGGGCAGGCCTTTCACGCGGATGGAGAGGAGGAAGGGAAAAACGAGGAAAATGGCTGCTTACCTGGGAGGAACGATCGACGGTAGATCTCTGGAACGGTTAGAGAGCCGAAAGGCAAAGGATAATTCGATGTTTACTCGGTCATTGTCTCCGATTACGAGGCTGGAGTGGGCTCGGAACGAGGCGTCGCGGCCTAAGAAAATATTTAGACGGCGGCCGACCCGACCGCGACCCGGCCTACTAATTTCTCCCGCGAACGAGAAGAAAGGCGCGAAGTGGATGACGTTGCTCGATCTACGAAAAGTTCACCGTTTCTCACCTGTTTTTCTAAGATCTTGCCGGCGGATCGCGATAAGGCCTGATCCCTCGCCCTCTGCCAAGCTCGTTTGCAACTCCCATTCAACGCCGTCCTGGCCCCACTTCGTCCGACTTCTCTCGCAACGCGCGAGCGTAGGATCGAGGAACGGCCACGGAGGCGCTCGGTGATTTAGTTTTCCGTGGAAGCTTCGTTTACGAAATTTGTCAGCGGCCTGGAGCGTGTCTAGACCGATAAAGAGAGAAAAATCGGGGTGCCGGTGTCGGCGAAGCGCGTGGTCCTCGAACACGATGTCACCGCGATAACCCCGGATTTTTTTCCACTCCTCGAGGATCCGAATCCGCGCCGCGCCGCGCGGTCCATCGTGCTTTCTCCGCGCTTAATTTACTGGATCGTAAACGTCGCGAAGCGAGGAGACGCGGTGTACGTACACGAGAAGCACGGCTTCCCCGGTTCGGGGATTTTTCGAGAGGCGTCGGGCAAAAAAGTAACCCAACGCCTATCACACTGACACAATTTTCTCGACGGCGCACCGGCGCAACACGCACACGCCGCCGCGACGCGTGAGTTATTTACTGCGCGTAAATGAAGATATATCGTAGGGAAATTCTTTTTAACGACCGTCTCTCTTCTGGCTGTTTCGGCTCCCCCGAAAACCATTAAACATCGCGCGCGGTGCTTCCACCGCAGCGAGGTGCACCAGGTCCACGTGGCCGAAATTATCAGCGGCGATAAAGCGCCGATAAATCCGAACGCGTCTATCCGATTAGCGGTTAAACTCGCGCTGCGCGCCATCTACTTCGTTAATGGCGGCGCGGACGTCGCCGCTTCGCGACTTTGACGATCGATTAGGAACGAAAGGAGCTTTGAAACGGAATCGTTCCACCACGGAAACGGAGTTCAGATGTGAACATATAATCGCGTTGTAGATTTCTCTTCCGTAAATGGCGAGGAAGCGCGAAAAAACGGTAGAACTATCCCGCGAAGTCTCCGTTCGCTGAACGGGAAAGCGCGGGAAGCGTGAAATATTCGATTATCCTGTTAGAAACGAACCGGCACTTGTCCTGGCGGGCGAAAGAAAAAGGAGAGGGCCGGACCCGGAGGAATCACGGCCACCTCTGCGGTCAGAAGCGTTTCGAGATCGAGTGGCAATCGTGCCCGTATCAATGGTACAAAACCACGGCGAGGGAGAGACGCGAGTGCCGCTTCCCTCTCGATCGATCATATCGAGCCGGTCGACAACGAAGAATTTCCGTGGTATCACCGGCTGGCCGACTGTTAGCGAAGATCTCCAAGGGGCCGCCGAAAGGAGAGATGATCAGGACAAGCCGTCGTCGCAGCTGTGCTCGCGATGCAGTCGCATAATTTATAGCATCGGCTGGGTCGTGATGCCACAGAGAAACGCAGCACGTACACACGGAAGGCAGACACCGGCGTGCGTGTGCACGCGGCGACCGGAGGGGAGAGGAGAGGAGAGAAAGGACTCGGTCTCCGTGTGCCGATGAGACACGAAGAAACGGAGAGACGAGAAAGAGAATGGACAAGAAAACGGTGAGAGGGAGGGAAGGGGAGCGAGAGAGGAACATTAAGATACCGACACTAGCTGGCAGCAGTGACGGGGGAAAGGCGCGGCCTTTCGAAGAGAGGGACACGAGGGACAAGCATTCTTTATGCGTCTTATCGGCCTTATCAAACGGCCGGTAGTGATGTGACTCTGGCCAACTCCGAGCCCCCTCCCTCGCTGTGCTTCCAGGCATATTCCTTTCCCCTTTCGCCCCGTTGCTCGTTCCGTCGACCGTGTTATTTACGAGCATCACCGAAGCGAAGGGCACGGGGGGTCTGGACCAGCCGGGAAACCATCCTTTCCTTCTCTTTTTCGTGTCCTCCGCTCCGAACGGCTAGATCCGTTCCGACCACTTGCTCATCCTCCCGCGACTACACGTCCGCCTCGACCATCCGCAGGGTCTATGCAGTAAAATTTATCAGGCGGGGTAGTTCGGGGGTTGGTTGGTCGGAAGAAGTTCCAACACAGGGAATTTAGTAGTCATTCGAGGTCGGGTTTCGAGTTCAAAGCGTTCGCGAAAAGAATTTCGAAAATTCGAGGCGAATGGGCTACCGGTGTCCATCCCCTATCGAATCAGGTGTACGGTTGGAAGAAGCTTGCACGACACGCGAGACCGACAATTTAACGAACAATGGCTACTTTATCGAAATCCAATCCCCTTTACGCGGTCGTTTCGCGGTTCATGGGCCATCAAGCGACGGCCAGGCTCGCAGCTCGTGGTCCGAAAAAGGAACCTCCGCTTGGTTCCTCCTGGAGGAACACGATCCATAAATCAACGGGGAGAGAGTGCGTATCGGTGTCCGGACAACGCGGTTTATTCGCCGCGGGCCTAGATTATTTATCACTTTTGCATCGATGCACCCCTCGGGACGTCACCGTTAATGCAACCGTCCATACGTTTACATTGTCGAGAGCGTGGCAAAAGCGTCGCCACTCCTACGTGACGTTGTACCGGGAGAAGCGGAGAGAAAAGAGGAGAGGAGACGAGACGAGCGGCGAGCCCGCGACCTAACCCTCTTCACTCTCGAGGGGCTGTAGCCGGAGCTGGCGTCTGATTGATATACGGACTGTTAAGTGTTTGCAATAACCGACGTTTATATCCACCTCTAATACATCCAGCCATAAATAACCGGCCACTTCGAAGCGTGCACGCGGCACGAAACCGCGAGCCAGCTCGTGCAGCAAGCTGAAGAGCGGACCGGCGGATTCGCGAGCTGCCTCGAGGTGAGACGTTGACCAGAAGTCGGCTTTTCGGACGGATGACGGTGTTCGGGGTGTCGATAACCTGATCTCCGATCACGCACAAGCGAATTCCCGCCGGTGCTGCCGTAATTCGCGGATATTCGAACGGAGTAACGCTGGTTTCTTGCCACAAATAGTTAATAGATCTCTGTAACTCGTTCTCGATCATATTAGTGGGGAATTCTTCCTGTGGATGACGCTCGTTTGCGGTTATTGAAATGGGAAATGTTCGTCGGTTCTTGTTTGGAGGAAGGTTTATGGTGATGGTCTCGGATAGCGTTCGCGGCGTCGATAACCCGGAGAGAATTCCTCTCCTCGGATAATGACGGGTCCGCGGATATTGAAATGGAAGATGCTCACTGTGGTTTTTCTTCGCCGCGAGATTTATGGCGATGGTTTTGTTACCGTTCGTCGCGAGTCGTTCTCGATTCGCGGATATCGAGATGGAATGTTGTCTGCTCGGAAAGGAAAAGTGTCGGTCGATCGTTCATTCGTCGTTGGATCGTGGCGAGCGTGCTCGGGGAGTATAGTTTGGTCGATTTGCGTGAAATCGGCCGTTTAGTCGTCACGCCCCTTTGCGTTCCCAGAGCCTGTCGAGCCTAGCAGCGATCTCTAGGAGGTCCTCTTCCGAGGGAACACCTGCGACTCTCTGGGGTCCAGGTGTCGCGCGGGGGCTTAAACTCTTCGAAATTTGCCAAATCCCTGGCCCTTAAGCGCCCTCATCGACGCGACGAATGCCGTTTTGTCGTGGAAAGAGCATTCCTCCGGCTCGGCTCGACACAATGTCGCGTCATTAGCGGCTAATAGACGCGGTTAAATAGGATTTGGGGGAGACCAGCGGCCATTCCGGTATTCTTCCTTTGCAATTTGTCATTTGTAATTTGTATCGCTCGCCGGTGATCTGCCGTTCCTCTTAAACGTTCTCGGAATGGACGCCAACCGATCCTCGGTAGCCTCCCTTGGCTTTGCGTCCTTTTATCGTGGTTTATTATCCCGGTTATTCGAAAAGAAATAATACGCGACGCCAATGCCACCGTTTACTTGTCACTTAGTTACGGGATTGTTGTAATTAAAGCGACGTTTATTTGAACACGAGTCTTTTGTTTTACAACCGATATATACCTGGCCTTTAATCGATTCTCGAATCCTCAGGCGCGAGGTACTAACCGTTGCTACCGAGAATCTAACGTACAGGGTGTCTCGAGTTTCAACCCAGATTTCGTAAACTTGATCGGTACGCTTCTTGAAAAAGAATTCGAAGAAATTCAAAAAATGATGAATATAACTTGGAGAAATACAGATCGAACGTATTGACGTTAGAACTATTGGTCTGTATACCTAAATATAGCGCGTGAAATTTTATTTTAATTTAAATTTTATTTTAATAAAATATCGATGTAAATTTTACCAAAAACAGTGGCGTATTTTCGACAATCTCGAGAATAAACGCTTCATTTTGACTTTCATGGTAGTTGCAGCGTTAATACGAACCCTTGGTTCGTGGCAACGATGTATCTGTCACGAGTGATCGCAAGCGCAGCGTTCCTTGCACTTTTCAGCAACCCCGAGCCCGGAATACCAGCTGGAAATCGTCATCGGATTTCGCTGGCGCGCTTTGACGTTTTATCAATCACGAGCTGCCAGCGCCGTCGCTTTCATTAGGCCGCAAGTTGCGCGGCTTTTTCCGGCTTGATGGATGAATTCTGGAAGTCTGTAACACGAGAACCGTCGGGGGTGGGACGGCCGCGCGTCACTCCGCTCACGGGGGCTGATCGCGTTGTTTATGGGATTTTTATGGAGACGAAACGCTGGGAAAACGCCCGCCCTCTCGCGATAAACCGGATAATAAAATGTCGAGCAATCACCCAGCCCACATATCTTTTTTTTTTTTCTCTTCTCCCTTGGCGAGCCTATTCCTCTCATTCTTCGTTTAGAGACTCCGTAATTGGCGAGTCGCGAATCGCAGACTTTTTCTTTTCCCACCAGGCGTAGGGTCCTCGATGATAAATCATTTCTTCCGCGAACCTGTTGAATTCGCCTCGAATCGCGCGCGTTTCGGCTAGATATCGCTGGATAGTCGGACAGGCCATTAATTGTCCGCCTTATCAGAGGTTCCTTCCTTAATTTACGGCTTGTCGGGGAATTAAGAGGCCGATAAACCGATTCCCAGGGATTAATGGGTCGATGGCTTTTCGCGAATTAGTTAATCGCATTAAAACCAGCCGGCAGTATTCTGAGTTTTAATTAAGCATGCTCGCGAGATTGCGAAATTTGATGGCCGTCGTTTCTAACACGCTATGGAAGCGTTTTGCTATCGGTAGTAATATTTACGACGACGATTAAGGAACGACGATCAACCTGGTATTTAAGTGCAGATAATTAAAGATTTGCAGAAGACTCATCATTTCTCCGCAAGGCGTCGATTCGAAAATATCGCTGTTTCTTCTTCATTCGAGCTCCGGTTCTTTTCCTTTAGTTCGTATGTTAATAACCTTCGTATTTCTTTCCTTTTTTATTACGGTTATTATGGCAAATTGGACACCGTTGGCCTTTTCTGGGAGAAGCGGGAGAAATTAAAGGGTGGCTGGTACGCTTTCGGAGCGTTTCCCACAATAAAGGGCACACGTGAGCCCATTGCGGGGTATGGGAGGTCGGTTTTTTCACGGGGTATCCCTTACACGTCAGATCGACTCTCGTCAACGTCTCCTATTGCCCTGCACGGAGGATTAAACCGTCAAGCTGTTGGACGCGCGACTCCGAGCAGACGTGCTCCGTCAGATTTCCAACGTCGCTACCCCTGGGTAAAAAGAACTCGAGATTAGCATGATTAAACTCTCGTACGAAGGATAATACAGGGATACCATCGTCGCCTGTCAGCATCGAATATCTTGTTTGGGTAGCGCAGCCAGGTAGAACGTAATAATATTTTAAAAGTTCGTCGATCCGGGTAATCCTCTCGGCAGGGAGGTCAATATTTGAGGAACGGGGTTCCAAGGCACCTTCCAACTTCCAGATTTCGTAATCCCCGCTCGTAATCGATCGGACGCGCACAGGTGTCGGGAGACAGGTAACGACGCCATTCGTCAGTTCTTATTGGTGAACGCGTGTGAGAATACATTAACTCTTTCCTCGGATATCCTCTCTTTAACTCGGATATCGCGACGTTATCGATCCGCAATTTGTCCTACCGTTGCAATAATATTTACAAATAAATTTGAGGATTGTTTCCGATCGTGGACTTTCGAAGAAACCTACCGATGTATCTAGAAAGTAACGAAGGGGTCGGTGTCCTTAGGCGACTAAATAATTTTTGTCAAACCTCGGTCGCAGCTACGCCATTGGAAGCAAGGACCTAACAAGGTGTTCGGATCTAAATCACGGTGCAAATTAAAGCCCGGACACTCGAACGAAACGAGACAGGGACCAAAAGAGAGATGCTAACGAGGCCCGGAACTTGGCCAAGATCGACGGAACACCGAACTAAGCTAGAAAAGAAATGGAATCGCGAGTGGCAGTGTCCTCGGAAGTGCACTCCTAGCGCGGATTGGACGACTCGGGGCTAAGCAAATCCCCCGTGCCGAATTTCAAAGCCGTCCTCCTGCCGCTGATCGCGCAAGTGGAGACTCGAAAAATCTGACGTGTCCCGAATCTCGCTTAATTAATAGCCTTATAGGGCGGAGAGGGGCGCCGTTGCCCCGAAGGACCCTCTCTGGCAGGACTGGTCGGCAAAGGGGGCACGTGCAGGCCACGTGTCGGTAAGAGGATATCCGTCGGTGTGCTACCCTAAGCGACCGCCTTCAAGGGAGAAAGACGGAACGAGGGGGCACTGGCTGCGTTGCCCGCTGGTCTCAGGTGCCTGCTGGTCTCCTTCTTCGTCTTCTTTCTTCTTCTGCCTTCCTCCCTGCTCGCGGCCTCCTCTCCTCCTTCAGCGTGCGCGCACCGTGTAATCCCGGCCAGGGGGAGAGACTGGGCCGAAAATAAAAGAAGCCAGCCACTCGTGTTGTTGCCGCTTCGCTGCCCTCGCGCATGTACGCGGGCCCGATCATCCTTCGGCCAGCTCGATCTTCGAGGCTTCATTGATTTTTCGAGCCGAGCTCCCGATCGCGACCGTCCTTCGCTCGGTTCCCAACATTCGCGCCGAGTCCCATTGGCATAAGTGAATTTCAACCCTCTTCACTGTTTTCACGACCACGAAGAAATCGGAAAAATCTTTTGCTAAAAGGAAGTAACCGTTAGAAGCTTTGCTGCTGCACAAGCGATGACGTATTCGGTAATAGTGTGATCTAAAGAAGAACGATCCAATTAAATAACACGTTTCCGTAAAACTCCAATCATCGGGATTACGCTGGAAGAATTAGAGAAATCGTAGGGAAGAGCACGAGGCCGATAATAGCAGCGTTTCCTCGCGTGTTTGTTTATCCGCTGGGATTAAGCCTGACCGAGAGGCTCGACACGGCGTGTCCGGCTGCGATAATGGAGAATCGTGTCGAACAAGTTCGGGCAACAACTGGAAAACGTGGTCGACACAAAGGGTACTTTTCACTTTTCACCGACAGACTGACCACTTTGGAGAATCGACGTGAAATCCCGTAATCCCTGCGTTGGGCATTGATCAGCACGCGTTTCCCATCCAGCTCTGTCCACGGTTTCCGGGGCCGGACAAAGCCGGAGAAACATTTTTCCGTCGGACCCAGCGGAGGCTAAGAAACGAGGAAACAGGGCCCCATTGATCGGTCGGTGGTCGTGGAACGCGTGTAACCGGCCCGGTTTCGGTCATTCATCGTTCACCGGTGACTCTGTGCGAGAATCGGGCGCGTGCTTGTGGGCGAGACACGATCCCTGACAATGCGTACAATGAGCACGGGGTGGACCGTTTAGGGGTGCACCCCTGGTGCTTTGTGAAAAACGGCCGCCCCCGATCGGAATTGCCGCATTTCTCGGAGACCCGCTCTCCTTTCTGATCTCTCTATCCCGGCGCACCCCAGGCCACCCCCTCTAGCCCGTGTTTCCTTCCCGCCGGCTGAAGCCTCGTGCTGGGATCACCGGTCTCTCGTTAGCACGGTCCAACTCTCCTTTTCCCTCCATTCGATCCGCGTTTCGCTCCGATCATCGTTTCCTCTTTTCCTCTCGGCGCGTTCGGCGAGTCGCGCGGGGCGGCGGATATTCTCGCTACGCCGCTGCGAGAGCGGAATTTGGAAACTCCGGACACGTTCTCGCTCGATAATTGGCTAATCCGATAGGACATCTCGATGCTCGTTTTCCATCTCGGTTCTGTCACGGATTTTCTTTGCCGAGATCGGGAAGAGGAGCGGCAAAAGCGCGTCAGCGTCGACACAATGCCATTCGCTCTCGCGGCGCGGTTAGAATCGGAGAGAGGAGAAAGAGAAAGGAGGGTGGGAGAGGGAAAAAAGGGAAGAAAAGGAAATGAAAAAGGCTGAAGGGGTTTCGTTTCAGCCGCGAGCTCCGCCGGTCTTTGACTCCCGGTTTCCCAGAAGAAAATGACGACGCGGCAGAAGAGGAAGCGGAAGGGTGGCGGCGTCGGCGTCGTCCGCGAGCTGGAAACACGGATTCCGGGTCAAAGGGTGGAAAGCTTTTCTATTTCGTTCGCGTGCCGACGTTGCACGTTGTTTTCACTGAAAATGCACTTTCGCGGCAGCGGGCTGAAGGAAACGCTCGGCTGTACGGCTTCGAGCACCGTTTAATCTCTCTCTCCTGCTCCCTCTCGCCTGGCTCCGGCTTTTATATCCTGCACGGGCTGCTCGCGTTTTCTTCGAGCACGCCTCTGTCCGCGGGAACAGAAGTCGCGAGCGGATTTTCACCGCGAGAGATCGTTGCGCCGCGCTTCTACCCTCGATATTACGCTACTCCGCGAGCTTTCGTGCTCGCTGAATATTCCCTGGCGTTGAATCGCCACGAGAACCCAGGCTGATTCACAGAACGAAAACCGACGTCGCCTTCAGGAGGAAAACTTGGTCAAGGTTCGCGGTTGGTCTTTGCTCCGGCTCCGCTTTCAGCAGGCGTTGCCACCGACAATGGCTAGAACGGTTAATGTTCCTCCGTTTCGCAGTTTCCTCTCTTTCAGACCACTCTCCTCTCGCGAGAAGGAACCTTCGATATCTCGCGGTAGCCTTTCCAGCTTTCCCGGATAATCCGGCTCGATTCAACGGGGTGAAAGGTTCCACCCTTCGCGGTCCTCTTTTCTTTAACTCTCCCCAATTTTCGCGACTCTAATTCGACGATCTGAAAGATCGGACGGTCTCGCGAGCGTCGAGACGCTGGAATAAAGGTACGAAGAAAGGCCGGAGACCGCGAGGTAACGGTTCCCATTAGACACGAACAACGGAGGCCTTCGTTATCCCTCTCGTGACGTTCATTACCAAACTCGAAGAATATCGATAACACCGTTACGCGAGCCACCGCGGTGATCGGTCAATTTATTCGGAAACGTAACGAATAGACCGACAAGGGGAGTCGCAGCGGTCCGTGAGACGGTATTGTCGACCTATCAATGAACGAACACAAATTTTAACAGTTCATCCGGTTACGTTGATCCCGAAGGTATAAGCGGTTTCACGGCGCGACCCCCGAAACGCAAGGTCTCTCCGTGAGCTTCTATGGGGCTTTCATGGGTCTCGTCGAGTCCCACTCATGGGGGGTTCTCAACGGGCGGGGCCCCATTCTCCGCGGGGCGCCGGCGTTCATTGTACCGTCACTGCGTGTTTAGTACTCACGCGTCAAGTTAACAACATCCCTCCCCTTCTCGCCTCCTCTTTTTTCTCCTCTTCCTTTCTTTTCTCTCCTTCGTCTCTATTTTTCCATCCACCATCCCCGTGTTCCGCGTTCCTCCTTCCACGGCTTCCTCTCTGTTGTCGTCGCGAGTTTCTCAGCGCCTCGAATAGTCGCCAACTGTTTCTTTATACCGTTAAACACGGCGTCGGGTTCGCACGGAGAGTCGCGTTTCTCCCCGTGTCATCGAGATTATCGAGAAATCCCGAGGATTCCGGGTCGTCGAGGAGAGGTTCGAGGGTCGCGAGTCCGCGAGAGGGTTGCTGGCCAACGTGTCTCGCAAGGAGAGAGAGCCAGGAATAGCGCGGGATTTCCTTGATTCGCTGAATCGCGGGGCTTAATGAGCTGTTTAAGGAACACTCCTGTTTCAAGCTGGCTGCTGACCACTCGCTTTTTCAGAAAAAAGTCTCGTTAGTCGGTTCCATTAACGTTTAACCAACATCAGTCTACATCTACGAACGAGTTACTATTTTTAGGATCTATTCTCTGCATCTAAATTATCGCCAACCAGCTCGACCCTGTTCCATCGCGTAAGCGAATTAATCTCGGTTTTAAAAATTAAAAAAAATCGAAGGAGAAGATTCGATCTTCCCTCTTCCGAGTTTCCGTCTTTGACCAATTAGTCTATTGTAGACTTTTCTTCGGTTCTCTTTTTAATTTCCGCGATTTTCTTTGTTTCTTTCACCGAATCGTTTACGAATTTCACTAAAGGTTTCGTGCGAATGGCGCCGCGACGCCCGCTCGGTCGGCCATCGGCGACACGCTCGCGAATTCCATCACTCGACGACGTTATCTGCGGCAACAGCAGCGGTTTCCGTCTACGTTGCAAACGAAACCGGTTCCTTTTTATGACGGAATATCGGACGGACGGTCGTCGTTCGGTTTCAGCTGGTCGCTCGTCCCGTCTCCTCTCTCTCTCTCTCTCTCTCTCCGCTCTCTTCTACACTGTCTGCTGGCCGCCTCGGTGTTGGCCTGCTCCTTCGCTGAAACCTGTCGTTTTTTCACGGAGACGCAACACCGGGAACAGGAGGAAGGAAGCGTTGCGCTTGGAAGTCCAGGGACGAAAAACGATGAAAACCCTTTTTGTCGCATCTCCGGCTCCGAGATCGGCCCTTTCACGAGAATCCGGGTTAGGAGACCTGTGGCACGAATCGATAATGTTGCGTGGAACGGAGGATGCGGTCGAAAATTGGGTGAATTGAACTGTTAGAGGGTTAAAGACGAGTGTGCGGGAGAACGATGGAAGTCCAGATCGGCGCAAAAACCAGAAATTTCGAGGCTTCTTGTCCCTTCTTCGTCGTTCTCGTCTCTCATCGAGGTTAATGACGATACAGACGTCTCTTCGGCGATTACACGCGGTTCCTCGATGCATCGCGTCTACTTCCGGCTGCCGAATCCGCGGCCAAGTCGACATGATCGCGACACTTTCGCGCTTCCAAAAAATTTCGTCCCGTTCGCTTTCTATTCTAGTCTCGCGCTTTATCTAAACGCGTCATCGCGAACAACGTGGCTGTTTTAATTTTTCGGGAATATCACGAGGTTCTCGAGGCTCTCGGTCACAATCCTTTCGCTGTTTACCGGGAATAACGAGACACGGCTAGGAAAAAACGGTCTACTATGTCAATTCGACTGAATCCGAGACGCGGACAGGGGAGAAATATGTTTCACGTGTATCTCTACGACACCTGTCGGAATATTTTAGTAAGCATCCTCGGTGTCATAAATTTCCGACCTTCCAGTCTCCTATCGTTCGTCTTTTCATCTACGAATAAATTCCTCGTCGCTTGATCGACAAGATAAGGAAATATTCTACATGGACGACAAAAAAAGTAGAAGAAAGAAGGCAAGAGAGAAAAATAAAGGTGTAAGATCCCGATCGGTTTTATCGCCTCCTGCCGCCGCGTCGTTGGTAATTCTAATTTGCCAATTATTACCACGATCCGTCTAAACGTCGAACAAGATAAACCGAGAGACACGTGTCGAGTTTATCCGTCGCGCGGGCCCAGGAAGACAGCTGGCTCGCTTCTGGCTGCGTTCGGCCAACATTGAGCCGCGAACCAGCGAATTTGTCAAACGGCTAGCAGAAAGAAACGGCGTTCGGCGGTTCGGAGAAGGATTTTAGCATGTCGCGGACACCGGCGCGAGGCAACATTGCGCAACTGGCAGAAAATCCTGGCGAAAAAGCGCGCAACGACGGGCCGAGCGCGGCGAGAGCAAGCACAATGTCGCAAAGGCATCGGCGCGCAAAAAGACGAAGGCCGCGGCTGTTCCGGCGAATCGACTTTCCAAAGAGCCGGAATAAAAAAGCCAGGCCCGCCGGAGACTTCGGAAACCGTGGCCGGATGCATCTGGCAGCACGGTCGACTTCTGAATTCCAGCGGAATTTTTTCCAACGACTCCACCCGTTTTCGAACCGCGCCCTTTAAGGGCGACCCGGCGAGCAAGCGAGCGAGCGGGCTCGCGAGCAAACGGGTCGAGAGGGGAAGGGAGGAAAAAAAAAAGGAAAGAAGAATCGCGGTTAAACGATGGCGGGTAAAGGCGTCGCGTGACGAATGGCAACGTGCAAATTGGTCGTTGATGCAAATGCCAGATGGTCGAGTGGATCGTTGGCCGAACGGTTACGACTCGTTTTTTTCTCCCGAAATACGCGCAAAACGAGGGTAATGGCCCGGCGTGGACAGACGACTTTCAATTTTGACGCGTAAACGAGGTGTTCGCGGTTTCGGCTCGTGCCAGCTACTTCTCGCGCTTTCATCTCGTCGGCTTTACCCCGCTTAATGGACTCGTTGACAATGAGAACATACATTTCGCGCGTTACCTTGATCGCTTCTACCCTGGCCGGGTCGAGGAAGTTATTAGGGATAGATAAAACGGTAAAATATTTACACGAAGTTATCGCGGTTCCCGATCTAACGTCATTGTCTCCGGCGAGGAACGACGCGGTCGAGACCGCGAGCGAACCCGTTCACCGTTGCCGTTCCTGCATCCCCGATACATTCGTTTCCGCGGTGACATAACAAAACGGCGAAGAACGCGGGCGTCCGAGCCACCAATTTAAAGCGTCTGTTCTACGAAGCCGCGTATGTAGCCTGCCTACGCCACTGTGTGCCGCGGCCAGAGTCGCTGTTCTCTCGCGCAGACGGTTCCTCCGGAGCAGCGGCGTGGAGCAAAGCAGTCGCGGTGCTCTAGACAAGGAGAGAAGCGATAGAGCCGTGCGAGAGACAAGGAAAGAGGGTATCGGGTTCCGTGTAGGGGCGGAGCGTGTCGTTCCGGCGCGGCCGCGGCCGCGGGAGGGGGTGCCGGTGGGCGGGGCCTCGGGGAACCGTGTCCGCCCCACCTTGTGACGCGGTCGTTTCCACGGTTCCACCGCGATGCGGCGCTGCCTCTGGCTGGAACCAGTTGCAGCTGTGCCGGTTCCCTCACTCCGCATCGCGGCTTCGGCTCGGTAGACGGGCCTGTATTTACCGTGGCGCAGCGTGCTCGCGCGTACCTCGTTTTCTGGCGTCGTTCCTCTCGACGTGTCGTCGTCGTCGTCGTCGTGGTCGTCGTTGGTCGTCGTTGTCGTCGCGATCGTCGTAGACTCGGTTCATCGTCGCACGGGGGCACATGCGCCATGAAACGGGCCTGACGCGCGTCCGGTCGTCCCCATCGAAGGAGCACGAACTGAGATCGATCCCCGCGCTGTCGATGCTCCAAGGACACCAGGACGGTGGTAGTATTCGAGTGCAGGTGCGCGGACTAGCCGGGTGTTGCTTCGTCGCGTTCCTCCGACTACCTACTAGTGCTTTGTGAACCGTTCGCTGCTCCGTTCCGGCAATGGAACCAGGAATCCCGCGACAGGACTCCAGGACTTCGTCCAGTCGCCCCGACTCGCCGCGTCGCCGATGAACCTAGCCCGAAACGCTTCGACCCTAGTGATTGTGTATCAGTGAGGGGTGTACTCTCGGTCCCGGGTCAACGTCACTCTCTGCTCTTTCTCTCGCGTCGGAACCGGAAGTAGCTGCTGGATCCCGCAGTGATTCTTTTTCAGCGAGATGTGCCCGTGAGGGCGCGCGTTACCCTCCTTGCCAGACGACCAGCAGTTCTTCTCACCCCCGTTCGATATAACGATCGTACCGAGACACAAAGCCCGAGGAAAGCCGAGGAAGAGCGGCGAAGTCGCGAAGTGACGTTCTTGAGTGCGGAAAAGTTGCCGGACCGAGGAAACTACGAGAGGGTGAAGCGAGCTGACGGTGGTGGAGGAAGAAGAGGAGGCAGAAGAAGGGAACCTGCGCAGCGGACGCCATCTCCGCGTTATCGGCAAGCGGATCCCCCGGGACTCCCCCCCAAGCAGCTTCGGCGTCGCGCACCCTCGGCGGGAACTACCCCGCGACAGCAGCCACCCTGATGGGAGTGTATGAGGAGCGCGCCCCTCCTACCACCGGCATGCACTGGGTGAGTGTCATCCCTCTGTTCTCTCTCTGTTCTTTGCTTATTGGCCATCCACGCACCGCCGAACCCTCCGCGGGGCTCCCGTCCTTTGTCACGCTGGCCTCGATCATCCGTGGACGATGATCCTTGCCCCGACCCTTTCGTCTCCTTCTCACCCGAGTCTACGCTCCACTCCAACCTTCTTCTTCCATCTCCAACGCAGCTTTTTTTAGAACCTCGCAAGGTGACGGAGTGCTCCCGTCCTTTACCCTTCTTCTTCCCGAGCGCACCCGACCGAGTTCCATCCTAATTACCGTTCCACCATAACCGTTTGTAACGAGAACAACTCGTTACGAGGTATCCAAACTTTTCCTTCTGGAAAAAAATCATCTCCGATCCTGCTCCTTCGAGGAAACGAAAGAAAGAAAAGAAGGAAATAAAGGTAAATGAAAGCAGAGGGAAAGATCGGTTCGGCGCAGACACGGTTGCCCCGCGATTCTAAATCCTTGGCTCGGAGGAGCTAATTAAAACCTCGCGCGGCGAGGGATAAGGGAGCCGCTGGATGGCGGCTCTCGGTGCCCGGTTGTAGCTGTTAATGGAAACAAATCCTAGCCGGATAATTCGATCCAACGATTTTATTGCCGGCGATTCCGTAATTGGAATATTGCCGGTCGAGCGGGTACGCGGACGGGCCCGACGCTTATCGGCGACGCAACGGCCGGCTGATATATTCGCTGGACGAGCGTGGAACGGGTTCCACGATTCGCGACGACGTTGTAGATCGCCGCCGAGAGAAAAAACCCCGGACCCGAGGACAGGCCTGCGTGCGTACACCGGCCACGGTTTGACGGATCGCCCCGAAGCTCGTGAATTTTTCGGGTGTCACCGGTGTAATGGATCGCGACACGCGAACCCGAGTCGCGCCCCCGGCCCGTTAATTGATTCCCCCTGGTGCAAGGGGTTGCAGATTTTCATCGGCTAAAAGCTCCGCGTTCCTCTTTCGTCGGATTCGCATTTCCTCGGCCCGTGGCCCCGAGTCCTTAGCCCCCTCCCTCCGTTCCGAGGCCGCCGATTTTTCTTCCGTTTCGAGGCGAACCGTGGTCATTGTTCGATCTTTCCTCCAGTGGAAAACCGGTAATGACCTATGTGGGTGTAATATGTGTTTCGCGAGGTTGGTAGATTTTTGGTGGGAGGTATCGCGGCTCGGATACGCGTGATCGATGGCTGGAACAAACGTCCCTATTGTCTCGCGATTGGAACAAACGGTGTAGGTTCCCGGTTTTTCTCGGGGATTTCTTCGAAGAGATTTTTACAATTTACACTACCCCTCCGAGGGAGTAATTTACGTTCGAAGGAATACGGGTAAAGGGTAGTAGGTATATTCGCGATCGGTTGGCGCAATTTTGATCGAGAAATTAGTCTACGGATCGTGTAGAGCGAATAGCAGTCCGTCTCTGTCACACGAGCGAATCGAATCGCGCCTCGGTCTCTGCGTTTACTATGCGGTTCACGAAAGCGTTCTGCTCGTCGAGGAAATCATGTCGGATTAAACGGAGGAACGTGGCTGCTCGTGATTTTGAGCGGCGACGTTCGTTTTCCATGGCACGAAGGTTCGAGCTGTGTCGAGCAATGTACGATCAGCGAAACCGGCGTTCATCTTCGTGGAATGTTAATTCCGTTTTAAACGACTGCTGAATGGCTGCGCCGTTAACGGGTACACCTTGTAAACAAACGTAATTGATTGTTCCGTGTCACCGCGATGGCCGCTAATTGAACCGATGCATTAACTCGTGGCTACGCCGACGAAAGGAGCTCGATGTAAAACGCGCGCCGCCGCTTCCAGCCTCCTCGCTTTTTTTCCCCCCGATTCCGCCGAAATTGAGTTTTAATCGATAAAAACCGATCGTCTTAAACGAGATCTCGAACGACTTTCATTATTCTCGGCCCCCCCTCGCTCCTCGCGGCCGCTTCGCTCGAAATTAATCGCCGTCTTCGGCGGTAACCTCGTCATATCGTTCCGATGTTCGAGGAATATCTTAATGAAAAACGGAGGACAGGATTTTACGATTCCGTAACATCCCACGAGCCGATCGTAAATACTTCTTCTTCTTATCCTCGGACGTTCGTCGATCGGATTTTATTAACTCGCTCACGTAAGAAATCTTTTTCAAGCTTAGGACCCGATTTTTCCCAAGCACGTCGACTTCTCGTAAATTCTGCGTTCGCATTTTTGGAATACGTTCCACGTGGTTTACCTGCAACACCCATCGCATTCTCGAAATCGCGAATTTTTCTTAACGTCTTTAACGACTTTAATTACTCTAAAATGAACTCCATTCTTCCTCTACAAAGGAAGAAGATTTTTCATAAAATTGTTCCATTCGAGTCTCACGAGACGTCTTCGGAGCCGAAGTTGCGTGAAAAACACGCGAATCGCTGCGTAAATATTTTGTTTACCGTGATGGCCGATTATGGCGTATCAGGTTGAGGCGCCGTGCGTACAGCGCCCTGTAATCTACGGCGGCTGGCCGATTATTTTATCGGCGCGAAACGCAGAACGAGCGAGAACGCGGCGACGTCTCTGGACCGGTGTCGCGGACGGCACATTTTCCCGTTGCGCAACCACGGATTTTCCTACGCGCCTTTGTGCCCGCCTCGCGAGCGCGCGAATAATTCATCTCGCGACGGGAGCCGCGGCCGCCGCGAAAATAAATAACAATTTCCGCGACAACGCCGTGAATTACGGGTTCGAGGCTGCGACGGATTTTTCGCACTCGCCGTCTGTGCCCGACCAGAGTTATTCGCCGGCTTGGGCGGACATTCCTGTTCCAGAGAGAACGTACGCTTCGCGGATAGAAGCGGACAGAGATATAGTCGATTTGGAAAGATCTCTGGAAGATCCGTCTGCCAAAATTTCGAGAAAATCCCCTAAAAGTAGCGAAAATTTTCAAAGCTGGGTCTTTGGAAGTTTTATCTTAATCGTTGGAATATTAAATATCTAGCATACGAATCGGTTTTACAGAAATTTCTCAACCGTGTGTAACGATTGGAACTCGAGAGTTAGGGATTCTGCTATTTCGCTTTCACGGTTGTCACAGACGGAAGATTAATTACAGAGAAACCCGAGTGTTTTCGAGTCGCTGGAAAATGATGGAAAAACTGGCGTAACGGCTGGAACCTCGAAGCTTGGTCCGGACGCGATGGTCCCGTTCGTTTGAAAAATTCGCCGGCGGGGCAATTCAAACATCGGTGAAGCTACTTGAATTTCCGGAAACTCGGGCTACTCGAGTCTCCCTTATCTTTGACCCGGGCGGAAAATTTTTCGAAAACGGCCGACACCTTTCGGCCGGCTCGAACGCTCGGCAACTACTCGAAACGATCGGCGCGAACGATCGATCTCTCGCGGCGATTAAAACGGACGCTTGCGTCGCGCGAATCCGAATCGCCGGAACGGTTCTAATCAGCGTCGCGGCGGCGCGGGCCCGGCGTCGTTTAGTCTCAGGACGCTTTCGATCTTTTTCCATGCACGCTGCCGGACGCGTGCGTCAGCGTGGAGCCGGCCGAAGAGAGTGTGATTATTGTAACTTCGATGAGATAAGAGCGACGTGGCACGAACGTGTCTGTCCGTGATAGTGGTCCGTTTGTGTCGAGCGTAATTTATTAGCCGGCCCTGCCGAGATATATCCGCCGCCGCGCCGCTCCGCGCTGCTCCGCACCGCGCCGCGACGCGGCGGTCATCGCGGCTCCGATGTTTAATAAGTGCGCGCCACGACGGTCTTTTGTTGTTTATTTTATGCAGACGAGACGATACTCTCGCTAATCGCGAATCGCGAAACTGTCCCCGAGGAAGACGCCTTCTCGACGCCGATTCTGCCGCGTCTTCCGTATTCCGCGAGTCTTCCTCTGGCGTCTGCCAGAATTCCATCCCGCTTTTCTTATAGATCTGTAATCCTTCCTATTATATAAATCCGTAATTTTTCTACCGATACTTTGGTACGGGTTTAATTTAATTTTCGCGCAATTATTAATTCTCGCCCGAGGAACTCCGAGTTCGCTTAGACCGGTGGTATTTTATGTTTCCGTTTGAGCCGCGAAGAGTGCAAAAAGCCTACCGGCGAGCAGCGATGAATAATTTATTTTAAACACAGAGTCAATTTAATAAGTAGCCGGGAAAGAGTGGTATCGCTTTTATTTTTTTTCGGACGCGAACAGAAGGTAAAAATTCGGTTGGTAATATCGAAAGTAGAAGAGTAAGAGTGGTTACAACGGGGAATTTAATATGTGGGGAGCCGTCGAATAGGGGATTGTTAGGCAAGGAAGCGGATAAATGTAAATTTTCTCGGGCAGAACTTTGGTGGATGGTTAATTTATCGCACAGGAAGTTCTTGTTCGCTGGATATTCTAAGAGTAAAAAAGCCGTCGAGTAGAATAGATCTCTTAATCGAGATTTCTAAATTACCTCGCTCCCTCTTGCTCTTCCTTTCGCGAGAATTTATAATTTACGTTCGACAAACAGGAAACTCGCTTCTCACTGACAGTTTTACAGTTCCTATGAAAATTTCTCTCTTCTTTTCACTTCCAGCCGGTGGTTAAAGCCTCTCGCGAGGTTCTTCGACTACCGGCTCGCGACCCGAAATTCCGCTTTCCGTCTGGATCGATGCAATTTCCCTCGGAATCGCCGGGGAAACGTCGGGAACGGGGAAAACTCGATCTGCCGACGGTCGCGTTTCCTCGAACGCGCCATCTGTCGGCCTGACGTTCCGCGAGATTTTCAAACGGGCCCTCGTTACGGAACGTCGAAACGTTTACTCATGCTTTCAGCGGACCGATCACGGTTTCGGACGTGATTAATCGCGGTGGAATCGCGCGCCGTTGGCAGCGAAGAGGCGATCTGAATTTTCGCGGAACGCGAAGTGGCCGCCGAGGGAGGGAAAGCCGTATCTCGGGGTCAGGTCGCGATTCTTGGCCTGCTCGGCGTGCCGCCGCTCTCTGTCCCCGTATCTCCTCGTCTTTTACCATTTAAATAACCGTTTTCTCGTGTCCCTCGTAAAGTTTCCTCTTGCGCGAATTCCCTGAACGAGATCGTTCCACAAGTCGCCACCGCTCGGAATTATTTTTCCCCTTTCCTCCGTTCTTCTTTTTCGAGAGATACATATACGTATCTAGAGAAAAAGGGAGACAAAGAATTTTCCGTGCATCGATTCAGAGTTCAAATTTTTATCGAGACGAGTGTCCTCGATACATTGAATATCTAGAATTATTCTTTCTTCCATTTAACACCGAACCCATCACGGCTTAAAGCACCGGAAATTGAACGTTATTCCTTCAATCGCTCGATTTCACGATTTTTCTTCCGGCACAGGTGTAATTATTTTTTCGATACATCCCGTCGTCTGGTATTCTCGAGATTCGAATTATTTTTTTCGTCTCACCGATCATTCCATCGTGGTAGGTTGAGCGTGAACGTCGGGAGACAAAGAATTTACTGAGCCCCGTCCGAGACTCGCAGATAAGATTCGTAATTCTAAATCCGAGCGGGTGAGATTGAAATTTTTTCCCGAGTTCCCGCCGGCGATAAGGAGCATTTAAATTAAACCGGCGACGCTTAATTTTAGACACTTGATATCGTGCCACTAATGATCTACGTCGCGCACGAGTATAAGATACGGATTGAAATATAAAGCAGGTTCGAGCAAACGGACCGAAATTCTTCCGTGGGCCATCTACGATCGCGGATGATCACCAGCGAAGCGACAGGGACTAATCGCCGGCTCTTGTTTACGCGGAAACAACGGCGAATCTAATAAAGAAGCATCTGTCGTTTACTAATCGCGTTCATCTGCGTAATCTGGCTTGACACGAGGCGCGGGAGAAACCGAGCGGAACTCTGGTTCCGAGCCGATACGTGGCAACGAATAGAAAAGCACTGTGAACGTTGGGACGAGCGTCGGAATTGGCTGTGCGAGCGTCGCGCGATCGAAATTCCCGGCGGAAAACGAGGCACCGAAAGAGGAAGAGAAAATTGGACGCGTAGAACGATAATCGCACGGTGATGGCCGATTTCCCGGAAGAATCGCGCGCGGAAGAATTCGTAATTTCTCAATTGTCATTACGTATTCGTTGTTCCGACCGCGAGCAAAACGCTTCTCCTCGTTGCATCTCGCTACTCCTCGCCGATTGTGCAACGATGCACCGGATGCGACGCAAGGACGACAACGTCCGTTCTCCGCAAGCGACGAAGCGCGCGATCTCGTCCCGCTCCGCGAGGGAGATCGATCCGCGAAAACTTATCGGGGAAGGTCGAAAATCCCCGATTCCTTTCGTCGCTGATTCATCGAACTTGCAAAACGCGCGCGTGTCGCAATCGCACGCAAAAGCGCAACAGCCGAGCGAGTTAATATTCACGCCGGCGGAAAGGCGCGCCAGAAATGCGTGAAAATTCGAGCAGATTGATGGCCGAACCTGTTTCACAACGGAGATATAGAAGGCTGGCAAGCGATAATTCCGTCGTTTCACGGGCTCCACGGAGACGGGAGTTTCTGCGCGATAACGCGGGAGGTCGAGGATTTGCGACTCGCTCGAGTTTCCCTGGCCCGAGGAATTCCATTATCGCCGTGGAAATTTCGCCGGGTCTTTTCGCCGGGAATATTCGTAATCGAGGGAAAAAAGCGGAACAGCGTTACACGAATGGTTTCGACATCGGGTCGCGGATAGCTATCTCGCGCGTTGGAAAAAGAAAATAACTCGCGTTCGCTATCGCGTTTTTAACAAGGATAAAAGGAGACGGAGAAATCCGGCGCATCGTCTCTGCGAATTGCCGCGAAAACGCTATCGACGCCGCGATCGCCTCGGCTTTTTCGCCAATTTCTCGCTTTCGCGAACCGGCGACTCGCTTGCAACGCGTTGCTGGTCGCTGCAGGAAGGGACTTAAATAATCGTAAATTCCCGGGGCGAGCGTAAAAATCGGCGATTCGCGACATCGTCGCTTTTCTCTACCCTGCCGATTTATGGACTCGCTAGTTGTTGCTTCTCAGAGCACATACTCGGTGCGCAGAATGCGCGCGTGCGCCGTATATCATGCTCGATCATCCCCTCCTCGTGCTCGCATCGGTTCCTCGTAAAATCTCGAACTCTCGTCGAGACGCTGGTCTCGTCCGAAGGGGTTGAATCTATATTTAGAGCTCGACCGGTGGCTTCTTCCTTGGCGAACACCTTTCTCTCCTCTTCTCCTCTTCCCTTTTTCCCTTCTCTCTCATTTCTCGTTTTTCTTTCTCCTTTTTCGCTGGTTTTTTTTGCGTTGACGGGCCGAGCGCCGCGGTCGCAGCCGAATAACCGAGGTGGCACAGTAGCACACGAGCAGCCACGATCCAATATTTTTGTCCCGTGGTCGCGAGTAGGCTCGGGTCCGGCCGGTTGGTAGCCGGTCGCCGCGGAGAAGTGCAGATAGCGAGCAGTTTATCGGTCCTCTGCGGTGTTAAGCGTCGCCCACGCGTTTTAAGAGAGAAACCACAGGCTGCAGGCCGTCCGCCGAGTGGACGAGGCTGTTTATTGTTATCACTATCATGGCCGGCCAAGGGAAGCTGATACGCGGCAACACGGGACGCGCGTGTTTATACGATCGACGAAGAGGGAACGAGGGAAAGAGAGAGAGAGAGAAAGAGAGAGCGATGGAAAGGGTAGAGAAAAAGAGAGAGAGAGAGAAGCTGGATTGGTCTGGAGCGAATTTCCTGGTTGATTTTTTGTGGTCTGACTTTTAGTATCGATGGTCGGAGATGCTGGGAATTGTGGGGATCGCCGGTCGAGGATCCGCGTGTGCGTGGTGTTAGATGCTTTTCAATATTTTCACCTCGGGCTGATCGAATGTCTACGCTTCGTTCGACGAGTCGAGACGGAGCGCGATTAATTCGAAATAATTCCGATTCGTCGCAACGTCGACGAAATTAGAAGCGAAAAATCGAACGTTGCGATATTCCGAGACGCAATATCGGACAGAGAGCAAGATCAAGGTCCGGCGGCGGGTGTTCCGCGCGGTTTTATGCAGATCGATCTTATTGTTCTTGTTCATTGTTCGAATCGTTTTCCCTTTCAAAACGGCGACCTCATTCGACACTGCCAAGCTTCCCGCAGCGTTTCGCAACGGTGGTCAAGAAACGTTGAATTCCGCGCTTCTTTTTGCCCCGGCGCGCGGCGTCGGCTCTCGACGCCGCGAAATCGTTCCCGATAAATTTTACCGGTTCTCCTATATGGTCCTCGGAACTTTTCCCGCCGCGGAACACAGACCCGTTTCTCATCCTTCTTACGGACGGTGCTCGCCGAGCGATCCGTTTTCCCATGGCGCGGATCCGAGCGGACTGCTCGGCATTTTCCGAGCGAGAAAGGAAAAATTGCCGACACGGTCGTTCCTGATTCATACCCGATCGCTTCTCTCGTAAATCATAGGAGAGATGGTGCCGCGCGACAAAAAGAATCGCGCTCCAATTACCCCGATTCCTCGCCCGCGAAAAGAGGGAAAAAACGGCGCCGGGGCCGGGGGAAAAAGCGTCGCGCGACCGTGGCGCCGTTGCTTCCGACGCCGGCCGCGAGTCTCGCTGCGCGCGCACCTTCGATAAGGCGTCGCGGAATAAATTGCGCGTCGAGCCGGCGTCTCCGGAGATATTTCGAGGAATCGGCGCGCCCGCGTCTCTCTCTCTCTCTCTTTCTCTCGCTCTTCGCGCGTAATCGCGATTATTTCCCGGCGGGACGCGATCCGCGCGCGGTTTTGCATACGCGGCCCGGGGAGAAGGTGAAACTATCTCGGTTTCCCCTTATCGGCGATCTTTTTAGAAACGTGCGGTTCGCTCGTATAACCTCTCCATGGGTTCCCGATTCTGCCACGCCGGTAAGTTTCACTTTAAGCTTCCACGTTTCTCTTTCCGCCTTTCCTCCGGGCCAGCTCTCCGCGGACACGCTCGATTTATACGAAATTTCCCGCACCCCGGCCCCTTCTTCCAACCGTCGTATCTCCGCTTCGATAACGCGCGTTCGCGGCTCCACACGCTTGGTCCCGGCCGGCGCGGCGGACAGATGAATCATCGATTGCTTATCAATCCCAAAGCCGCGGCGCGAACTTTAGTAAATCATGTCCTTATCTCCCGGCGCAGTCGTCCGTTTGCCCTAGAAAAATGAACGAAACACCGAAGCGGCGCGAGAGGGAGGGCGAGAGAGGAAGAGGAGGAGGAGGAGGAGCGAGAGGAAAAAGAAGCCGGACGACGGGGAAGGAGGAGGTGGGGGAAAAAGGAGAAAAGAAATGGGAAAAGGGAGGAGGGAAAAAACGGAGAAAAAAAGGAGAGAAAAGGAGAAAAAAGGAGGAGAGTGGATGTACGCAGGAGGGTAATCGATGGTCGATATCTCGGTCGGAGTTTCGAGCGGAGAGGCTGTCGCACAATCGAGCGGCCGTCGAGCGGCATTTCTGGCGGCATTCTACTGGCTTTTCGTGCCGGCATCCCGACGGATTCCGCGCTCGTTATTTACTTCACGTTTCGTGAAAATGAAAAAGGCGGAGTCTTGTGCAAGTTAGAGCCACGGTGAAAGTCTGTTTTACAGTCCGAGCACCGGCCTCCTGGCAGGTCCACTCTCGAGATGGATAAGGATCTCGCGAGGCGAGTGAAGATCGATCGACCGGTCGTGCCGTTTCGTGGGAAATTTATAGGATGCCCGTAATCGATCTCTCGTCTGTTCGCGCGAGCTGCCCGCCCGGTTCCACCGCGCTTACGAAATCGGCGACGATCGGGGAAATTCTGGAAATGGAACTCGTCCAGCCGGGCGCATCGGTTCGCGGAAACTTTTCAACCTGCTCGTACGAAACGTTCGACGAACGACCGTTCCCTTGGTTCGCGTTGAACCTTCGACGACCACAGTCCGATGAAGAGGAATTTTAAATTTTAAAAATTCAGTATCGATCTCTTGTTTCGAATAGAAGGAGAGAGATTTCTCGCGAGCAGCGTCGCGGAACTGGGGCCAGCAGAGTGGCAAGGGATCCATCGGCGTTAACCCTCGATTAATTATTACGAATGATCGCTATTATCGCTAACGATATACCAGGCATCCGCTTGCTTTGTTGCCGCTCTCCGCGGCCATCATTCGAGTTCGCACAATCGTTAACATAATCCATAAATCTCGCGATTGCGACTCCGCCGAAGAATGAGAACATTGTTCTTCCTGTTCACCTGTATTCCCCGGTATTATTCTCGATAACTAGTTCTCTCTTGCTTGTCGAACCGGCGAGAGATATACGCGTTATTTATTCCTATTATTCTAACCGTTGCGACGCGGCTGGAAATTTAGGTTACGATCCGGCGAGATATTCCGCGGCGATGCCGTTTTTCTCGAACGCGGTCCCGCGAAAATGTCCGTGAGAAACGCGTGTTCGTACGGAAAAACAGCGGTTTCCAGTCTCGTGTTCGCGCAGTGGATATCTCTATTTGCATTCGCGGTTGGCGCTTGTTCCGCCGCGATGCCCGATACGAGGGGGAAGGTTGGGAAATCTCATTGAGCCACGTCGAAAGAAAACCGGCGACCTATGCCAAGGAACATCTTCGCTCGCGGCTCCGCGAGTGCGAGCTGGCACAATGCGGCGTTAAGAAACGCGGCTGTTGAAAAAAACCGCTGCATTGTTCCACCGGAGGTTAATAATGACATTAAGCTGGCTACGGCGTATGAAAACCTGCTTGACTTTTTGCGCCAGGCACCGGTGTTATCGGCCAACTTAACACGCGTCGCTGAGCGGATGCGAGTCGAAGGATAATCTCGTTGGTCCTTTGCCGATGACGCGGACAATGATTAAAATCGATTGACCGGTGCACCGAAATTATCTCAATCGCGATTTCTATAATTCCATCTCGACCTTTCTTTTCACCCGTTTATCGCGGTGGTTTCGTAGTCAAAAGGATTTAAGGAACACGGTGGATATCGATTACGACGATTTCATAACGCCATCGGGATCAGGATTTAAAAAGGGATTCGTAGCGAAGAGACGCGAGTGAGAAACGCGAAGAGAGATTGACCGGAGCACTGAAATTATCTCAAACGCGATTACTATAATTCGATTTCAACTTTTCTTTCCACTCCTTCGTTGCGGTGGTTTTAGAGTCAAAAGAATTTAAGGAACACGGAGGATATCGATTACGACGATTTCATAGATCAATCGGGATCAAGATTTTAAAAGGGATTCGTAGCGAAGAAACGCGAGTGAGAAACGCGAAGAGAGATTGACCGGTGCACCGAAATTTTCTCAATCGTGACTTCTATAATTCGATTTCGACCTTTCTTTTCACCCCTTCCTCATGGTGGTTTCATAGTCGAAAGGGTTTAAGGTAAATATTCTATTGCAACGGTTTCACAGATCCATCGGGATCAGGATTTCAAAAAGGATTGGTTGCGAAGAGACGCGAGTGAGAAAAGCGAGTAGAGAGGATCGAGCGGGGTCGGTGGGAAATGCGTGATTTTCCCGGAGAACGGAGCGGCTCACCACCGCGGGGTGTCTCGGTTAGAACCGGTGGCAGGAAAGTGGCCCAATCAAAGTTCCAATCGAAGCCTTAATCAATGATCATCGAAGGAAACGAGGCGCGATTCGCGATAGGCCGCGCGCCAGAAGCACCGGGGAGACACGTCGAAACGCGCGTTCCACGGATTCTTTCCGCGACCCGGTTTATTACGTAAGGAACAACGGCCGCGGCGTAATCGTTACGTTGCACGGTGAAAATCCGCTGTAACAAACGAACGCGGCAATTTCTATTAGTTTTCCCTCGCCACGGGACATGCCGCGCACGCGCGCGAGCGCGCGCTTTATCCGATCGATCTCCTTGCGCCGCTTCTGGGGCCATTATCGTTCGATGAATCGGTCGATGGAATGGAGGAGAAAAAAAAAAAAAAAGAAAAAGGCAGGAGAACAGAAAAAAAAGCAGAAGCCGCTATCCGTCTAGGGAATCGGAATCCGTGTCGCAATTGAAACGCGAATTTAACGAGATCGGCGTATCGTTAAACGCGTACCCGTTCCAGCAGAAACGTATATTTATTTATCGGAACTTTGCTCGCGATCGGGTAAAATTTATTGCCTTAACGAGAATAATTTTAACCGTTTAGTCACCGGTGCTATACGACCGGTGTCGAACCTCGGTGAGCTATAGCGCGGACAGTTAGCGCGACAGAAGCGACGAATTTCCTGAAATTCCTCGAAACGTTCGAGTGCGCGGAAAAATCGCCTAGAAAGGCGTAGACGAAAGGGAAATTCGGGGTTAAAATTGTTGGAATTTGAGGTTAAATGAGCGTGAACCGCGGGGTGCATCGGAGGGTAGACCAGCGCGATGTTTACGAGGCTGTACGCGCAAAAGTTAACCGCCCTTCGGGCTGGATGGCAAACGCGCCGCTTGGACGGAGATGCAGTAAATACCGGTATCTGGTGTCGTAAAGTGCGGCATTGGTTTTCCACGGGAGAGAGGGCCTAAGGATGAGCGGGCCGTAGGAAGAGAGGGCCGCAGGAAGAGAGGGTCGGGTGAGCGAAGCGAGAAGGAAATGGGGAAGAAAGGGTTGGCGGAGCGAAGGGGCGGGGGGAAGGCGAAGAGGGAGCTGGTGGAAAGGTATCGGAGAAAGAGGGGTAGAGGAAAAAAGGGAGGCGGAAAGAGAGAGGGAGAAGAAGGAGAGGACCAGGGCAGCTCGCCACGTAATTTATGTCTCGAGCGCACCGCGGTACGCCGCAACCGCGTTGACAGTTGAAACACGGCGGCGACTCGGATTGGTCGGCTCCGGGCGCCTTATAGGGTCGCGCGCATGCGCACACCGCCTTACGACATCCATCAGAGGCGACCGGCTACTGCCGTCAGCATGCCACTCTTTATCTTTCTCCTTTTCTCTAGCAGCCCCCTTGCCCTTTGCCGATGTCAACCGAGCCGTAATCCGCTGTCACTTTGGATACTGTCCCCGTCGCCGTCTTGCTCTTCGTGCCTGTTAGGTTGTTGTCCTATTTCGCCTATTCCGGTTGTCGGTCTGACGACCGGCAGACCTATCCTACCCGGTGCTCGCCGCGTCTTCCGACCATGTCCTTTACGGTCCCTCCTCGTCCGCTTCGGTGGAAAGTGTCTTCTCCATCTTCGGTTCTCCCCGGTTCGTCTCTTACTTTTACCCGCGCGCTTTTTCCCCGTTCCCCTTCGTCCGGAGGAATCCTAGGTTTTTGACCGGCGATAGATCCGCGGCCGATCCGCCGCGTCCACCTTGACGCCGCGTTTTTCCACCCGCGGTTAGCCACCGCGGCTTTTGTCCTTTCCACCTTCGCTCCTCGAGTCTCCTCGCGATCGAGCTGCCGGCCACCTTTCCTCACTTTCACCGCGTTTCTCCCTCTTTCGCGTCCTCCTCTTTCTTCCTCGCCGTCTCGATTTCTCGCGACGGAGTTTTTTTCCCAAACGGTGACACAGTTCCGCACTTTCGTGGACACTCCGTGACGGAGGTGTGAGAATTTCACTCGAGCAAATCGACCACGCTTCTTTTTCGCGCCGCTGCGGTTAGATCGGGGGGATTAGGCTCTCTCTCTTTCTCTCTTTCTCTCTCGGAAGGTTTTTCGATACGGCTACTGAACCGTGAACGGTGAAACACACGGGCAATGCGGTGCCGAGGGAGACCGCGTTGCAAAATAGACGCCCGTGAAACAATCGTTTAACGCCGCGACATTACGGATCAATTAACGTATTAGACTCCGCACGCCCGCGGGAGTTTGCATTCTCGCTGTAGCGAAACATTTTGTCCGCTCCTATCGCGTAACCAAATTAACGCTATTAAACGGCATTAACACCTCGTTTTACGACTTTTTTAATCGACGCTAAAGCACCGGCGACCGTTCATTAGGATTCGGACTCGCCGCCTGTGACAGAAAGTATCCTTGTCGCTTAAACTCGATATTACTATGCAGCCGGTTGAGAAACGAGTGCTCGTTTCGCCATTTTTCCCATTACCGTAGAACGTCCATTATCGGAATTAATGGAGAGATAAAATCGCTCGGATAATCGATCTGGAAGAAGCGAAATTTCAGTTACGTCGCCGATCGGCCACGTTTCCGCGAATATAAAGTAACGAATGGAAACGTAAACAGGAAAAAAAAAAGAGAAAAATCGCGTTACAAAGCGGAAAGCCGATATATCGGTTCGAAAGTGCTAAAAGGGTAAAAAAATATAGTCATTTTACGTTCGCATAATGGACGTTCTACGCGAAATGTTGCGAATTATTCGTATTTTTCAAATCCGTGACTGGATGTTTGTTCCAGCAGCCGGCCAGCTCGCAGGAGCGTGGCAGCGGCTTGGCTGTGGGGCGTCAAGGGGGGCCCGGCAGCGCGGGGGGGCCCGGAGCAGTGGACCAGGCGAGGGACCTAAGTCCCTGCCTCCCTGCGTCTATGGGCGACGCTGCACGACCTACCACCTTACCGTGCAGTCCTCCTGCCGCCCACCATCACGGGCCCCATCATACACCCCTGCATCAGACCCACTGCGGCACCAACAACAACTGCTACGACGGACCTACCACCCCCTACGACTCTAGGGACTATGATTCTCCCGGAGGTTAGTTATCTCGCATTCTCATTTGCATGGAATTCACCTTATAGCGTCATCTCCGAAATATTTCATCCTTCGCGTTCGCGCGAATATTATTATATATTCCATCGCGTAAAAGGTCGGAAATATTCTGCCCTTTCATCCCGTCACGATTAACAATCGTACGACGAGCACGGGGTTACCTCGATCCGTCGTGGGAATCTTTCTAATCGCGATGAATTCTTTCCCTTTCCTTTTTTAATCACGATTACAAAGGGTAAATACTGATCTTTGAAATATCAACGCTTTGCGGTCACTCGTCGAATTCGACTCCATATCCTATTTCCCTAGGCGCATCTAAATTTTCCTAAAAAATACCGTGTTACGTATCTCAATTTTACCGAGATATTACACCGATTAGAAAGATAAAAGAGCGTAGCTCGCTAAGGTTCTTGCCGGTGAACCATGACAAGGTGTCGAAGGAGACACCAGACCGCAAAGTGTAATTTCGAAACTGTACGATCTCTGTGCAATATTGATCGCGTTAATTTCGGCCAAGCAGGTGGCCAGGAGTACAGGAACAGCAACAGCAACTTCGAGAACCCGAGCGACCTGAGCATGCCTCCTCAAACGCACCACCACCATCACCACCATCACTCGCATCTGCACCCGCAGACTCACTCGCAGGAGCAGCAGACCACGGAACACTTGCACGCGATCCCGAAGCTGGAGCCGCCACCCACCCCGCCAGCGCAGTCCGAGGATATTCCGGGGGTGGTTTGCGCCGGATGCGGCCTCCGGATATCCGACAGGTTTTACCTGCAAGCGGTGGACAGGCGGTGGCACGCGGCCTGCCTTCAGTGCTCGCACTGCCGTCAGGGCCTCGACGGCGAAGTCACCTGCTTCAGCAGGGACGGAAACATTTACTGCAAGAAGGACTACTATCGGTGAGTGGACGCAGACATTCGTTACGGTGATTAAACCCTCGACTGGTTACGTAAACGCTCGAGCTCGATTCGATCCTCGAGATTCTCGGGTTATCTGCCGGTAGCCACTAACAAACGACACAAAACGCGACGTTTTTCCCTTCTAGATACGCCAGTCGAGGGTTGAAACTCGCATGAACGATATTCCAAGTATTCCAGGATCATCCGAGACGCAAGGAGATTCGTTCCTATTCGCGAGAATTTGGGTCCGTTTAGTGCGAGAATCTTACGAATCTCGGATGATCCCGGAGACCCGGTCGATTAGCCGGATATTTAGCCACGCGCTGTTCCCTATCGGCCATTAACGGTATCGAATCGTGGACGATAGCCGGCTAAAGAGGGACACAAAGAATTTCACGCTGCAGGAGCGAACACCGAATTCCGCGTTATCCGGCTGGAGTTTTATACCCGGACTCGTAGATAGGAAAATAGTCAGAGGTAATTTATAACCGGGCAGGAACCGAGGTTAAATTCTCGGCGTCGAATTAAACTAGGGATCTCTGTTAGTCAGCGGGTCGCTCTTTATCTCCGAGATAAAAGGTCTAGCCTCGCGTCAGAGATTTGCAACGATGGTCAACGAGGATTGGACGCGGCGAATCGTAGAAGCAAAGTTTCGAGTGTTCGTATTGTGTCGGTATAGTTGGATATATTACACGCGCTGCGTCTGTTCGTTTCGATAGTGGTTACCCGTGGTTTGCAACTGTATGTTTGTCTAAACGAATCTTCGCGCGACCGGCTGATAATCTTCGCCGCTGAGCAATTAAACGAAACCGCAAAGTATAGTGTCTCTGGTGTTTATCGACACTGCTACACGAGGAAATCCGTAGTTCTGCGGTCGAGTCCCTATCGTCGCACTCGGACGACCATATTTGCATAGCTACGATTCAATTTTACTCTCTCTCTTTCTATTTTTCATTCGAAATTTTGGTTAGCTCGCGGTACTCTTTTCCTTGTACCTTCGGCTCGATAATTCTCCCATTCTTTGAACACCATACGTATATTTATACATCTCTGTAGTTATATTTATTTCTATTTATAATTTTCCGAAATTCCGTTCCTTCGACTTGTCGTTAATTCATCGTCATAGTTATTCTCCATATATTTCTGTATTTATTTCTACGTCGATTCCATAAGTTCTTAATTTTCCGAATTCTACGTATTTGTACATTTGTCCCTGCGATTCCGTAACGTTCGGATTTTCAACTACCACTTGTTTCCATTTATCTATCGACCAACTAAACTTCCCTCGTTATTTCTCGTGAATCGCGAGTAATACTGCCGTGGTAAATGGAAATTCGGCTAGCCGTTTGTGGGAAAAACCGATCTGGTAATTTTCCCTCGAAATTCAGCACAGCTCCGTTTCGCGTTTTCCTTCGCGTGAATAAGGCCGACTGGTCGTCGCGAAGAATACGCTTGGCCGGTCGTCAGGGCGGCAAGTCAACCGCGAAGCGGCAATTTCTGTAATTCGAGGGGCCATTCCGGTGAGGCCGTCCGCGATTTCAGAGCGCGCGTGATTTCAAAGCGGGCTGGCGCGTTTACGCAACGGCTCTGAACGGCGACGGAGGCCTCGGGGTCTCCTCGTCAGCGACGATAAGGGCCCGTTTTATCGACGTGCACGCGATTGACAGTAAATTACCATAGCGCACCGAGGAGAGGCGAATCACGCATGGAGGAAGAAAAAGTTATCGTGACGGGGCTGGCTCGCGGCGCGGAAAACAATGAGATACCGCGCGTTTTATGTAAGTCCGCTTGCCTTTGCTCGAAACCGCACGCTATTTCGAGAATGTGGATTCTGGGGGAGAAGAAATTCGCGTTTCGTGCGGCCGCTTCTCCTGGAACGCTGTCGGACAACCTGCACGCACTCTGTACTACTGTTTACTTCGCGTTACACTCGCTTTTGGCATTACTTCGCCGGTGAGATCGCTAGACGAGGAAACGCGGCGATATTCGGACGTTTGCTTCTGCGATTGACGGGAAAATTCGAGTTCGCGTACCCCTTTCGTCTCGATACGCTCCGTTAAATATAACAAATCCCAGGGAAATCGATATTCTATAAACAACACTGCTCTATAAAATTATTCCGAAGATAAGAACGGTACTTCGTTTTTTCCGGGAAAATCGCAAATATGGGAACCGTCTGACCGCCTTTAATAGATTAACGTTGAATTTTATTAGCATAGGAAAATCGTTATGTATGTATCGATTTATTTCCATCGCGCTGCTTAGATTCTCACCCGTGTACGATTAGCTAAACATTACAGACAGATAGCTCGAGCATTATCGAGTCTAGCGGAATAATTTCAACGAAGACGAAGCGATTCGGAATCGAAGGCTAATCGAAGATTGCCAGGATATAGACGTAGGAAATTTATTAGTTGGAAAGTAAAAACGGTAATTTGTATCCGCGACGAACGATCGTGGAAGATGGATCGGTTAAGTAACTCGTTGGCTCTGATGACGATAATAACCGCGTAATGTTCGGCTTACCTAACGGCCTAATACCCCGAAACAGCTTTAGAACCAGGAAAAACCGCGATCCTCTTCTTTCCCGGCCGCGCGAGACCTTTCCCCAGATTTCTACGCGACCGGTTCCTCGATCGGTCGACTTTCCCCGCAGGAGGTTGTCCGCGACGAAACCCGGGCCCGTAATAAGTCCCCGGGACCGGAAAAACGGAAGGTCTCGAGCCGTGATCCCTCGAATTCCGAGGGCACGACGCGCGAGGCGACGAAATTCCCATAAATCGGCGCGCGAGAAGCGAACTTGGCACAGCTTCGCAAGAATTCTCTCACGTTTCGCCGGCTCGGTGATTTCCATTCCGAGAAACAATCGCGCCCTCGACGCTCGTGCTCGAGTACGCGGAAATCACCTGTCTTGCCATATTTCGCGCCGGTTTCAGCCACTAATCCTCGGCTGGCGGGGAGTCGCAGCCGATCGTTGGTCGCAGAGACGCGTGATCTTTTCGAATAAAAATCGCTCGCGAGCCTTCGAGAGAACGGTTTCGCAGCGAAACTTCCGCGTCGGGTTCGCAATTTGTTCGGGAAAATGGCGGACTTCCTGCTGCCTGCAGGAATGTCTGATCAGGAACTCCATACGTCGCGGGATTCTTAGCCGCGAGTTCGCGAAAATCTCGGTTCCCGGTAATTCCGCGGACGGATCGAAAGCGAACGGTTTCAAGTTCGTTTGTTCGTCTAAAGGGAAAGAAGAGAAACGTAGCTACCGTCTCGTAAAAAAATTTTCGAGCCCGACGGGTTAAAACTCAGACGCTCGTTTAGACGCGGCGTTAAGCGTGGGTAAGCTTTGATACAGCGATGCACAGAATTTATTTATACGCGGTCGGTTTGCTAACGAGAGCCATGGACGAAATCGTACGGCTAAAGTCGTAACGCGAACCGCGTTAAAATTGTAGTTTAATTGCAGGGAGTTGTGTCAAGGAACTGTCAGGCCGGAATATAAGTCCAATTAAGAATGATCTGTTCCCAAGCGGAATGATTTCTATCTGGAAAATTTATTCCCCGAATATCTCTGTTTCGCGCTAGACTTTAATACCACACGCGCGATTTATAACGTTATCAACTTATTACCACCCCATTGTACGCTGCTATCTAGATCACCTAGGCTACTCCCGGGCGTCCAACCAGGCTGCTCGAATCAATCACGTGTAAACATCTTGCCCGAAACACAGAGCCGAATCGTTCTCATCTCTATCCAACAGCCAGCCCGAACAGCGTTTCGACTAATCCATAAATCTTCCTATTACGAGCCGCATGAGAAATGAAAATATCAAAGCTGTGCTCGCTCCCATCGCGATAGCTCATCCTGCGCGCGGGCCCGATCGCCTTCGTTCGATCGGCCAGCGAAATAATTTAAAGTTTCATGCGGGAATATCGTCCCGGGGACCGTGGTCGAGGGACAGGGAACATCGTGTTGGGCCTGTGAGGGCCTCACACGGCGCGGATATTAGCGTACTCCCTCGCTCTGCTCGATTCGCACACACGGCTGTTGGCTACGTACGGACTGGCCAGTCCGTCGACTAATGGTCACGACTCGACCATTTACCTCCGGCGAAGCGTCGATTCTTGATAAGTAAATCACCGTCGATCTACATTTCACGAGCGACGGACGATATACACGTGCAACCGGCTGCACGTCATCGCGGATGGTGCACCGGCGTCGTCATCCCCCGGATGTCGCGTTCGCTCTCCTCTCTTTTCTCCCCTCGGTTCGACCTTCGACCCTTGCGCTGCCTCGCTGGCCGAACGAATTTCGACCCTTTCTGCCCTTATCCGCGTCCCGCCGCTTCTTAATTAAATGACAAACGAGGTTGTTCGGCCGGGCCGGGCCCCGGTGGATCTCGCGGAATTTTATTAGCCGTTTGGAACAGTCCGCGAAAGCGGCCGAGCTCCTCTTTCCACGTCTCCTCGAACGTATTCGACTCGGGTTCCTCCTGACCCGCCGGCACTTTCGGTTTTAATTAAAATGGAACACGCTCGTGGTCACGCCGCGTCGGTTCCAAGCCAGATTTCCTGTCACCGTGAAGAAACGGGTAATTTACTCGTTATTAGACACCGCGGTTGCTAGGCTTAGCTGAATGCTCGAAAACGTCGAGATTTTACAGTTATCCGTAGTTGAACACATGGTCAGGTAGATCGTAGATAATGGTGATTCATTATTGCATAAATCATTAAATACATGACAGAGGCTGGGGCCGGCCTCGCGCCGTGGCAGCGGCGCATTGCAATTTCGGTAGCCAGACACCCAACAGAGGCTCCTTTTGCTCGTCTTCCGTCCTCCGCTTCTCTGCACGCTTTCTGCCCGCTCGCGGACGCGGTGGTATGCCTCGAAAATCGCGCCAGCCGATCTCGCAGGCCACGCTCGAGATCCCTCGGGATAAGGGGCTGGTTTTATCGCGCGAGGCAGGACGCGCGAGTGAAGACACCCTGTGACAGCGACGAGATTAGAACTCGCGGAGGGAAGAAGTCGCGTAGGCCTTCTTCTCCGACACGCGATTCCGCGCGAGCTTCTCAGAATCCTCGGAAAATTCTGATATTTCCCTTATATATTTCCCCGATGTATTTTCCCCTCCCGCTATCGCGATGTTTCCGTTCTCCTCTGGGAATACCGGAACGAATTGCCAGACGAAATTTCGAATTATGCCTGTTGGTTTATTTCTTTCCTTGGATTCCTCGGAGATTTAAAGATAACTCCAGATATGAATCTCGGCGCTATTATCTTTCAGGAAATTATCACGTCTGGACGATTTCATCGTCTGTCGACTGTGTTTATTCTCGATATAGCCGATTAAATTAGCCGACGAAACTTTGAATTATGCATGACGATATTTGTAGCCGAGCAGATTATTCTCTCCGAGCGAATATTAATAATATTTTCATCGGTTAAAGCTTTATCGTCGGCTTTACGCTGGTTCTCGAGGAACACGAAGATAGAGAAGCGGTGCTGCAAAGTCAACGCGCATCGAGTAATCCTATTCTAGCGTTAACCCTTTCGACTCAAAGGCTCTTTCGCCGCAGAGGAATCGCGCACAAACGAAGGTACAAAATTATTTTTCCCCCAGTATCCCAAAGTCAACATCACCGGCGAGGAGTTTTTAGAATTTCGTTGCACTGAAAGTCGCCTGTTTTCCAGCTCAAAGGGACCGTAACGAGCGACGGGAAAAGGACGAACGAGGTGTTGCCGAAAAATTTTCATTTTCTCGATTAAAAAGCCTCTACTTTCCCGCGGTGCTTTCGCCGAGGCGCGTACAAAATGGCGGCACGTCCGGGCACGGTTTTCGGGCTGCCAGGCAGGGGAAGTTGAACGCGTTTCCCATTGTCGCGCCGCGCAGGAACTTTATTCGCGGCGGATAGTGTGTCGGCGTTACGCGATATCTACTAGGAAAAGGAATAAATTTGTCGCTGCTGCGATGCTCGCCGCGATTCCTCGTGATTTACTCGCGCGGCACTCGTAAATTAAGCCTTGAAATTTGAGAACGTAGATTTCCCGTTGATGCGATTGTGTAAGACGAGCCCCCCCGGCTTTTTGCACGCGCACGGATCACGTGGATTCGTCGTTTCGTGCCTGAGATGCAAATACCGCGCTCGCCGATTACGCGAGCACTCGCGGCTTTCTATGAATCAGCGCGGGAGGATCGACGAACCCTCTGATAACGTTTACGAGCCCGCTGGAATTTTTTCCCCGCCGGTATTTCGGATCGGCAGCTTTCCTTTGGGAACGAGCCGGCGAATTAAGTCGACGACGCAACCGGCGAGTGGTAAATGCAAATTTTTCCGCCGCCGTTACGCCGGCATACGAGCGTACTCGGGCTTGCGAAGCTTTCACGGGAGTCGCGAGGAGGTCGAATATCGCGAAACTCCAAATTGGCTGGAAATCTTGGCTCTTTTCGTTACCGCCCGACCAAGATTCAACGTTAATGCCTCGTCCTATATCGCCGAGACAAATCACCGTGTTACTCGTCGCAGAGTACATGAGTCATTTGTCTACGGTGTAACTGCAGTACCATTTATGCGTCCCTTTTCGTTCTATCAAAAATGTACGTACACGTTCGTGGCCTTATACGAATAATCCGAGAGCGCGGGATGCTCGTTACGGTAAGTCTGTATTTCTTGCCTACGCTGTGCGTGCGAGATGCAAAGTCCATTATCCAGCGATCGAATCGACCATTTCCGAAACCAATCGTGGTATCGCAATCACGAATCTGTATCTTTATCAACGAAAAGAAACCGAGTTTGTCTTAAAATCTGTCAGACGGAGAAGCCTCGATTCGGATTCTTTCGCTTGGTGCATCAGCAAAGGGATAGATCTCGGAGTGATTCAACCGAGGAAACCTCGATGCGAATCTTTTCTCGGAAATTGCAAGGAAGTTTATCCAAAGATACCGCAAAGTCGACACAAGGATTAGTCAATCGTCTAGCTTCCATCCGCGACACCCGATCTAGAAAGAAGCCTCGATTCGAATTCCTTCGGTTGGTCCATCAGCGAAAGGATAGAACTTCGATGCGAATCTTTTCTCAAAAATTGAAAGAAAAGAAAAACTTATTCAAAGATAAGATAGAAAGAAGCCTCGATTCGTATTCTTTCGCTTGGTCCAACGTCGAAGAGATAGATCTCGAGTAAAGCGATCCAAACGAAGAAGCCTCGAACCCGACGAGCCAAACGTGAATCTTTTCTCGGAAATACGAGGTAAGCTCGTCCAAAGATATCGCGAAATCGACGCAGGGATTAGTCAGTGTCCTTTGCCAATCGTGTGGCGTCTGTGCGAGGTAGCGCAGCGTCGAAGGATAGCGTCGAAGCATAGTGTCGAAGCAGAAGGCGTGGCGGAGCCGTGTTCGAGGAGCGCTTGCACGCGAGCGGACAGCTTCGGACAGCGCTTGCTGGTGCTGTGTCCTCGCGGAGCGGTACGCGCGTGTACCGGCGCGTACACAGGCGCAGTCCGCGTCATACAAGAGTGACAGCCAAGATGGAATAGCGCAGACATCCCGTCACGACACGGCTTCGGGCCCGAAACTCTTATCTCGCTGGCTCGCATGTGCGATCTGCTGTTGTCGCGGCATAGCCGGCGTGTCGTTGCTGCTGGCTGTCGCCGTGGCCGGTGTTATTAGGCGACGCGCGTTCGCGTGTCCGTCCAGTGAACCCGGCTTTACGCGCGTGACACCCTTTCGTAACTCCCGCGCGGCTCTAGATCGGAAGGAATTATTTCCAGCAGCGGGCCCGGACTCGTTGGTCTAGCAAACCGACCGAACGATCGACTGATCTAACGCGACCAGCCGTTCACGAGGCTGCGAGCTTTCTAGGATCGAGTTACCGATCCACGCTTCGGCTCCGGGCCCGAGGTGTTGACGCTGAACCGAGGCGATGGTTGGAAGGTTCAGTTTCGTCCGGATCGACCATTGCGCACGTTCGAGAGGTCCGGTTGTTTCGAGAATTCTTCCCAACGTTCGTTCCTTCGGCTCGATCGGAGTCTCGGGACCGAGGGGTTGACGCTGGGAACCTAGACGATGCTCGTAAGTTCGAAGGGTGTCGGGACGCTCGCGTGGACGTCGAAAGAGCCTCGAAGAGACCTCGAACGCGAGGTCGAAGAGAGCAGCGGATGGACCAGGCCTCGGAGGAATCCTTGAAATAATAACGAGTCTTAATTAAATTTCTTTATAACGTTCCACCAGAGCGAATTCCCGGTTGGCGCAATCATCGGAACACAGCCTGGCTTTCTCGGCAATCTCTGCTTATCGGCGATCCACCGCGAGGAACTCGCCCTGGCAAAAGAAGGAACAAAGAGCGACCCTTATCCATGGCTGACCAGATGTCGATATTTTGACATGGAACAGGATGTAATTAGCGAAAAGAGGAGAGCGAGAGGGAAGGACAGCGGGGACTTAGCCAGGGACGCCACAGGTGCCTGGTCCCCGAGTTATCCCGCTTATCCGCTTCGTTTTCGGAGGAACGCGAAGCAAACTGGAAACGTCTTAACGAGCCACTTTCCAAGCGAAATATGAACGTCTGGTACGTCTGCCGGCAGACGGTGGAACGTCGAAAGTGGCTGGTCACCTCGCGTGCTAGCTCGGCCCGGCCCGGTGGCTTCGTCGTAAAAATTGCTTGCGCGTAAAGAGATCGTTGCTCGCCGTGCTCTAAGAGCTTCCTGGATCGTTCCGTCTTTTTTTCCGCCCCCCTCCGTCGCGCCCCCCGGCGTCGCCCAGGTGTTCTTCCTCTGAAATTACTCGCGGTGCTCGCCGTTGGTCTTCGGCCTCCATCTCCGTCGCACGCGCGCTCCGGCCCGGCATCGCCGTTAATATGAGCGGCGTCGGTAATCGAAGCGTGTCCAGCCCCCTGATCGCTGATAAATTGCTCTAATGCGACTAATGAACTACCCGCTACAAGATTCAGCGCGCGCGCACACGCTCGCGGATGCCTTCCAGCCGAGCTCCCGATGATGCCTCCTCAAGCGCGCGCGCGCGCCACTCTTCGCACACGAGCAAGTTCAATGCCGGCTGGTAATTAATTCGGGGCCCCGTCTCGCTTCGGGGACCGTTCGGAATTTCTTGCCCACGCCGTGGCGGCAAATTCGTCCGCGAACCATACAGATCGCTCATGTGGCCGATGGCTACCCCGAATGGGCAGAAATCGGGGGTGAATTTTGAACGGGGTGGAGCAGGGTAATTCCGAGAACAGATGTACGAGTGGGTAAAAAATTTCGAGAGCTTAAAATTTCGATTTTCCTATTCGCAAAACACACCATGATCGTGTGGCCGATGGTTACCTCGGATGGGCAGAAATCGGGGGTGAATTTTGAACGGAGAGGAACATGAAAATTCCGAGAATAGATATACGTGTAGGTAGAAAATTTCGAGAGCGTGAAATTTCGATTATCCTATTCGCGAAATACACCTTGATCGTATGGCCGATGGCTACCCCGGATAGGTAGAAATCGGGGATGAATTTTAAGCGGGGTGGAGCAGGGTAATTTCGAGAAGAGATGTACGAGTTGGTAGAAAATTTCGAGAGTTTGAAATTTCGATCTTTCTATTCACGAAACACACCTTGATTCGTGGATCATCGATCATCCGAGGTGTCACATGGTAAATTAAAATAAATGCGATTAACCCCTTCGTATATGATATCGCGTGAGATTCGCGGTGAGGAAATCGGCCAAACACGAGTATCACGAGCGAGAGGCGTGGTTCGCCGATGATTCAACGTAAACATCGTTAGGCTCGGTCAGGCCCGTGGTCAATTTTCGTCGACGTCCTTCCGGCTCAGTCGCGTGTTGTTCTTCGTCGCGTCCGGACGAAATGGCTCGACGAGTGACCGATTTTGCTGTTCATCGTGCCACGCCTCGTCGGGACTTCCAGAGCCTTCGAACGAGAGTTTGGTTAGTAATATTTATTTTTTATACCTGTAATTTAGTCAGTGTTCCGAGAAATATTTCGGCTGGTGATATTGTATCCGCGATAAATGATGGAAGAATCGATTAGAAGGTTTGTGTTAGTTTCGGTGAAGATATTTGCGTGTTTATTTCGTTGTGGAGACTGGTCATTCGCATGGCTAAGAAAATGGAATTTAGACGAGCTTCTGAAACGTTTTACGATTATTTTTGAGTCTGTATCCATTATGGTACGCGGCGTTGAAACGTAGAGGCGAAGGCTACTTTGTTTGGAAGATGAGCGGATGGAAATTTTGCGCGTTTCTTAAGTGCTTTTGGTAATTATTAAAACGCGGAAATAATTTAAAACATTGTAGTTTTTCAGTTTAATTGACAGGGGTAGATATGATACTCGATTCAGACGAATCAAGCTTACGATTAGGCGTGTTCTTTAAGTATATCCTTGATATGGGGTGCTCGTAGGATTCCCGAGTAAAAGTACCATGATTTCATATATCTAATTAGCGCCTTTCTTTTGATAGAAGTTGAATATTAATTACTAGAAAGCGTGGATGATCTTTGAACCGATTTCCTTCGCGCGATTTATAAAAATACGGTATTAATTTCGTTGCAACATTTCTTCTTCAAGTGGGATCGCCTTAATGAACGACGTTCGAGTCCTCGTTATTACGCTTTGCTTATCATTGTATTGACAAGCTTTGAATATTGAAAAGGTCAGGCAATGCAGCGATTTCGGATGAAAACTGAAATAAGAAGCGATAAAAATCGTATCGCTATACATCTTTGCATACCCAGTCGAAGAATAGACTCGAACACGAAAATATCGTGGAGTACCTGACGAGTGGCTCTTCCGATTTAAGTATCATTCGGCGAGGTGCATAAAAAGATGGATGCATCCGGTGATTTTCACGAAGGCATTTTTCAATTCGGTTCCGTGATTTCGATTCGAATAAGATAAAGTGGTGTACAGAAAGGAGTACGAGGCACAGGAAATACTGTTGCTCTGGCGTTCTGTCGAGCAGATCTCAAGATTGAGATATACCCTGGAATTCCTGGGATATCGAAGAATTCGAAGCGTTTGGGCAGTTAGAACTGCGAGTTTACCGGCTCGTGTCGAACCACGGTCGAACCGCAAAGTCGTCAGTGTCAGAGCACGACGCGATACACGCGACGCTCTCTCGGATTCATAGAGCCAGATTTCTCGCTGCGTATTTATCTTGGCTATTGGCAGTCGAAATCATTACTGGAAGCCCGTGTGCCGGTCCTCTGCCGCTCGGAATAAGTTTCTCAAAGGATAGAGAGAGGTTAGGCGAGGTGTCCAGCCCCGACAACTCATTATTTATCGAGCAAACTCGCGGCAGCGCCACGTGGGACGCTGAACACGCATAATTTATCGCCGGCCTCTTTTGCATACAGCGAAACGTATGAACTTCGACGAGCAACCACGCGAACGCGTTTCGCGAATCGGACGATGGTCCGAGCCCCCCCGAAATCGCCGGACAATCGGATTTCGCGAAAAACATCGTTCGCGAATATTAACATTCCCCGTGGAGAGTCTCGAAATTTATAATAATTCGTTTCCGGGTTGGCTCGAGTGCCTCGTTAACCGCCGGCAGCGGCGCGCGTATTTTCGCAAATATTCGCGGACAACCGCGGCGAATTCGCGGCAATCGACCGTGCAGTTTTCCCCGTTGCCCGATAACCCGATACTCGAATTAAGACGTCGGCCGAAACGCGCGCCGCGACGGTATATTTTCGCGCTGGAAGATACACGAGCGCATAAAATTCACTTATTCGTTGTACAACCGGCGATACGTTTGAACCGGTTCGCCGGAATATCCCGCGACCGGTCGCCGATGGCTCTGTTTCCTCAGGACTCGAACGACTTAATGTCGCTCCCTCTTAGCCTTCATTTTATCTCCCGAGGATTCCGGTTGCCTGCGAGTCCTGCGAACCCTGTAATTTCAATCTTCCGCTCGAGATCACGCTACTCTATCTTTTAATATTTCAATTCGCCCTCGCGCCACGGGGATCTGGACGGTCCGGGGACGATCGGAGGAAAGCTCCGGCGATTAATCGACGCAAACATCGATCGACCGAGTCAGAAAGTCCCGGCAGAGACGGCAAAAGTCCCTACATGTTTGTTATTTCGTTTCCCGAGACGCGATCCGCGGATCTGCCTCTTGAAATCTATTCCGAGTTCCTCGCTTATCGCTCGACCCACGTTTTCCTAGATCGGTCGGATAACAAGGACGTTGTTAATTACACGGGCAGAGAGGAGCAGGAAGGAAAGAGACGGCGAGAGAATCGGCTCGCGAGGCTACTTCCTGGATTTTCTGGAGGCTGGTGGCAGCGGGGTCGCGTGCGTGCCCGTCACTCGGCCAATTCGCTCCTCGCGATCTTGTCCGCGAGCAGACATTGTCTTCCCGCGAGCTCTAATTAGCCGAAAGAAATTTCTCCGGCTTTCTTCCCCTTCCTCCGGCGTTCGCTTCTTTTGTTCCAGCGATCNACGGGGTCGCGTGCGTGCCCGTCACTCGGCCAATTCGCTCCTCGCGATCTTGTCCGCGAGCAGACATTGTCTTCCCGCGAGCTCTAATTAGCCGAAAGAAATTTCTCCGGCTTTCTTCCCCTTCCTCCGGCGTTCGCTTCTTTTGTTCCAGCGATCGCGAGACGGTGAGAACCAATCTTTCGGTGAAACGCTGCTCCGACTCCGCGAATTCGTTAGCAGATCGGACGTGAGAGTAATTAGTCATTTTCTGGGAACATTCGGAAGGACCTGCGACTTTCCTGCCGAGTTTCTGGGGATATCTAGCTGAAGTTTCCAATTTTTTCCCCGGATTGATTCTCTGGAAAGTCTGTCGAAGTTGCGCGAAAGAGCGTTTCAAAAATTGAAGATTCTTTTCGTTTGCGAGATAGTTTCTGGGAAAGTGGAATATACGAATCGGAGGATGAACTTTTGAGTTATTCGCAGCATCGTTGATCAGGCGCGAAACGAGTCCCTCGGCGATGATAAGATTTTCCGTTGGGCCGACGATGGGCAGAGACAAGATCGCAGGGTTTAGATTACGATACTAGGAAGACAGTGCGTGCAGCCCGACACCGAGCGACTATGTTTTACGATTTCCTCTCGATGAGGCTACCGAAGTGGTCTGACTGCAATTAGCCCTTATCTGATCGCATTAAATTTCGATTACGATCTCGCGTTTAACGTCTCAATCCTTCGATGATGCGCTCGCGTGAAGTCGCCGTTGCAATTCGGCTGTTGCACTCGGAAACGCAACGATTACCCTTTATCTGATCCATGGTGCCGTCTCACGTAACGCGGCACATTGTTGGCAATCGCTCAGCCAATTTCGCTACATTTAATTCCGCGAAACGGAATATCAGACACGTGTGAAACGATTACGTTCCCAGTGAAGGGGTATTTGAAATTTCCAAAGACCAGGAGTTATGCACTGATAAATTAGGCATACTATCAAAACGGATTAGCATTCCTCCTTGCATTTCCAGCGGCGCCTTTTCAGACCCGTGTTTAATCGAAATAATACCTCATGAATATTTCAGCCACCTTGCGATAATTAATTCGTTAATTCCTCCGCCGCTGCCATTAAAGAATTCTACTTTGTACTCTATTAGCGTTACATATCGGAATAATAAACGGGATTATGAATATATCTGTAAAACACCGGTCGATATCGGTAGCATATTTATTTATTTACCTCATTGTTTGTTATGAGAACGTATCCTTGGACATAAATTAATATCAATCACGGGTGGACAAAGTAACGAGGCATTGCGCTCTGCAGCTAGGAGTCAATCAACTCGAAGGTGACTAGCAACGTAGGTATGCAACATAGACGCGGCGCAAAAAGAAAGAGCATTGCCCGCGACATCGATTACAGCTCGAGTAATAACTATGATGTAATAACGAATGAACACCTATTAAAGAGCAGTGGAAGAAATTTGATAAAATCAGGAGGAAAAGAAGTCGAGTATATCCTCGATGACCGTTACCGCTTTTAATTCGCTAGAAAATCGATTCGAAAAGTTAGGGTGAACGCGACCTCGTGTTCCGCCATTTTCGTCGCACGGAAAGAGATCGAGGACGCGCGTGATTCATGGATCTCGAGGGATCAAACGATGGGCCGTGGTTGAAAGGGAAGAGGGGAATTTCTCGCGGTTCTCGTAGAGGTCGGAACGATCGCGAGGATCGTCCTTTCGGGCGCAGGAAGTGGTCGCCTTAAATCAACGACTCGCAAAGGAAATAGCGAGTGGTAATTGAGCCATAACCCTCGGCCGGCGAACACACAAATATTTCAGCGCCGGGAGCTTGCTCATAATTTAGCCCTCATAATTAAGATGCGCCGCGCAGACTCCGGACCCGCTGGAACCCCCTGCTCGCGTCGTACGCGCGAGAATCCTTGCACGAAAAAGGACGAGCACGAGGCCTCGACCAGTCGTCCCGAAACATCCTCACGAAAATAGATGCGACCAGGTCGGGAACGACTTCTTTCGAACCGCTCGCGAAAACCGATACGACAACCCCGACGGCTTCCTATTAACCGTTCTTTATCATCTCTCCACGCTAAGCGACTAAACGCCTAGATATTCTAGATTTTCAACCTCGGAGATTCCCTATTCGTAGTATCACTCTCTTTCTTCAAATATTCCGAAGGTAGAAATCGACGGTGTTCGTCTTCTAAGCAACAGAATATCTACAATCGGATCTCGAAGAGTTTCGAATCCTAGCAGATGTTTCTTCTCTTTTCTAATCCCGTCGAGGCTAGGAAAAAATTCCAAACACTCGTATACCGAGTTTCGTTTGCCAAGACACGTTCGAAAAATCTTCGATATTTCGAACTCGACCCGATACCTGACCTCTGGCATCCACCCTAAACGTCGAAGCTCCCGCTTAGCGATCGCTGGAAAGCGAAAGATCGCGGTGTCCCTGAAGGTTGACCCGGGACGCGTTATAGAGCGCGACACACCCTCCTCGTGGACGTAGGGAGCAGCGCCGGGCGGAAGAGGAACCGCGTGGTCGAAGCGGTGGCAAAAAGTGTTGCATTAATCAGGACACAGGCGTACACGGAGGTGGGTAGTCACGGGCCGTGGAACGATAACGAGGCACGGGGACATAACTCGGTGCGTCCACCGTGTTACGATCTAAGAAAGGGGCCGAGAAATACTGCGACACCGGGACGGCTACCGATGATGCATGTCCCAGAAGTGGCCGAGAGAGGCTGTGCACGCGTATTATGTTACCCGGTGCGACGCACCACCACTCTACCGTACGTGCGTCCCGGCACACCAGGTCGTGACTCTATCATATTTATGTCCCTGGTTGGCCGTTTTCTCGGCAGGGACAGGGAACGTCGAAATTCCGGGGGACGCGGCACAGATGAGGGACCAGATAACGGCCAGGGGATCTTCGATGGACGTTCGGTTATCTGCCGAGCCACCGGTGTCTAATCAGTCCTTGGTCCGTGGAATAGAGGCGAAGCGATATTAGAGGATCGCGGAGAGAGCAAGAGAGAGAGGATCGGGACGCGGCTCGGCGTACTTTAAGGGCCGATTTCGAAGATACCCCCGGGACACCGCATTCCAGCGGCGTAATAGCAGCTGGTCGACTCCTCTCGCCGGGTTTATCGGCCCGGTTGGCTCGTTAAGCGCCGCTTCTTTTTCTGGTAGCCGAGGAAAAGGATGGTCGCGCGATCGATTTTCAGCTACTTGCCCGGAGAGGCTGCTACGATCGTCGGGCGATCGACGCGCGCGCGATTGATGCCCGTGGAGGTCTTTGTGCGCCCTCTATTCACGCGTCCGTTGTACACGGGTGCTGGTCCAAGCGAGGATGCTCGTTGCCGATGGCTGGTTTAATGGCAGCGGAAAGAGTGACGGATTGAATGACGCTCATTAGAGGTATTATTCGCGGGTCGGACGGCGGAGGAGGACTGCAGGAAGTGTTTGCAGGGAAGAACGGTCAGGAAAGTATGGCGTAGATCCAACGTCCAGTCACGACGCGAGTGTTAACCCCTTGCCCGATCTCAGGTGTCTTCTACCTCTGGATGTGACGGTGTCTGTATAATACTATGCCGAATAACGCTCAAAAGCGGACACCTTTTCGCGACGAAATTCCTCGTTGTTTCGTCGAAATTTCCGCTTTTCCAAGATTCCACGATGAATCGCACGATAAATCGATAGTATCTACTAGACAGCCGCGGATTTCCGCGACGCGGTTAGCTCGATCGACTCGTAGGAATCGAGACATTAGCTGACGTTAGTCTAGTCGCGAGAAATCATCCGACTCGTAGACTTTCCCTCGAAGCGAAGCAGATCGCGACGCAGAGCGAGGAGATAAAAATAAAGATTCATCTTACACGCGTTCCGGCGAATTTCGGAACATGGGTACCTCCGTAGGGAACAGCGAAGCGAGATAAAAGCGCGGTCGTTTGGCGCGTGAAATATCGATGAAACGAATGGAGAGAGCGATAAGGACTCGGAGATACTCGAGTAGATGCGAGCATGCCCGTGGTACAAATAGATCATTCGTCCGGGGGATCGGAAAAAAGAGACCGCCGCGATATCTCGATGTCGTAGATCCCGCGCGAGATACCTCGGCCAGGCCGTATTTGTCCCGCGACACCTGCACGCAGGACACTTCATGTATCAGCCGCAGGATGCGAACGGACGCAGCGAGAACACGAATGATAGCTCCTCCGAGCGACGATATACCTTCTCGCCATTATCAGATTCGCCAGCAATGGCGCCCCGCTAAGAGTCACTCGGCCGTTCGTGTTACAACTACCGTCGCGTCGATTTTTTTCACCTGTCGGTTCCGGCCGGTATTAATTTTTGATAATCCCCGAACACCGATGACGATCATTTTTCACCGCTCGCCCGGTCCACCGGTATCGTTCTCCGGTCTCGATTTATCGAGAGAAATTCCTTCCGCTATCGAAATTTCATCCCCTGTTCCTCGAGTTGGAGAATTCTCCAGCGTTCGCACTTGGAATATTGCCGGTGTTCGGTCTCGTTGCACGAGTGGAAAGGCATTTGGAAGCGGTGGAGAAGGTTCCCTGTTCGATACCCTCGGGCGGCAGTCGAAGCTCGGTGGCCCTTAATTCGTACGCATGCCAGCGACGCGTTCGCGCGTATAAACCTGGCTCTGCATACGCCTCGTATTCGTACGGAGTTTTTACGAGTGGCTGGGCCGTTGCTCATCGTTACTCCGTAAGAGGATTCGGCGTAGCCCGGCAGGGGGTCCATCTCGCCGGACCCCGCAAGGTCACCGCGAGTCGTGTGTCTACCACAGAATTGCGAGTGTCACCACATAAACCATCCCCGCAAAAGTATCGGGTTACCGCGATCCCGGGCCCTCCGCTACCCTCTTTCTTCTTCCTGTTCCCGTCTGGGGGTCCAGCGATCCTTGGACCTGCAGATGAACGGCTAGATTGTCTCTCCGAGCATGCCGAGGTGTCCCTCCACTAGTAACGACTCGGCCTCTCTCTCTCTCTCTCTCGTTCTCTTTCTCTCACACGTAGTGTACTTAGGGCTCCTCGTTGGTTAAGATAGGTTTTCTGGCTCGTTTAAACGAGAGTTCCGTTGAAAACAGATCGAATTTTCCTTTCCGGTTGAAAGGTTGGATTTAGGATCGGAATTACAGGTTAGAGGTCCGTTTTTATTGGGGTAAACATGGAAAAATGGAAAATGGCGGAGCCAGCGCGAATTGCAATGGCGGGAAATAACACCGCGGCGCGATATCTCGGCCGTGTTAATTCCGTGGAAGATTGGAGGCGACTGGAAACTGGCCGGATCGAGCTCCTCGTAAATTGCGGAGCGCGTCGCGGCGCGCAGCGGAGGCGCGGTTGAGTTACAGCCGCGCAACATTGTAATCGTACGTATTTATTGCGCCGGCGGAGATGAGCTACGTACCCTCTGGCTAGATACCCCACATATCACGGGACGCAACGTGTCTTCCCGTCGAGTTTATATTTCCTCGTCCGGCTTGGTCCGCCTCCTTTCCCATTTTTCCCTCGCTTCTTCGTAGATCGATATTCAGATTAGACCGTTCGGTAGATAGGCACCCGGTTCGCGAGGTAATCCGGTGATTATTACATCGCGTGGAAGGAGGGTTTTATGGTCGATGGTCAGGGGTTGGTCGACCGGCCGGTTCGCCGGGAGAAATAAAAGAAAGAGAGGAGAGACTCGCAACGATTACCCCGGCGCGAGTGCGTTACGCAGGAACGGAGGATGGCAGGAAGAGACGGTATCGCGGTTCTTACGCGAATTTTTATTTCTCCAATTACGATTCTCCTGAACAACGAACACCATTCATTCGGCGTCGTGTCCACGTGCCGAGAACCTCCAACGTGGCCGCGGCAACAGGCCCGCCGAAGACGAACGATGATCGGAAGTTCGCTCGATCGGCGCTCCTCGCGATCCATCCGCGAGTTAATTCCTCTAGCTTCCGCTCGGAAAGAGAGCGACACGAGCATGGACCGCGACGCCGACGCGATGACGGATCGAGGCTACTCGCTCGGGACTAATCGTCCGCTCGAAAATCAGGAGGCAGCCCTCGAGCGGATGGCGAGGCTAATATTTCCTAAAGCGAAAAGAAACCGGGGACATAAATTTTCCCCATCTGGCTGCGGGTGCTCGTAAATGGATAGCTCTGGCCATTTTCAGCCGGATCAATTCGTAATTCGCTCTTGTTCCACTTGTACCCTTAGAAGCTAACAGGCGTGTATCGAATCGATTCTCGCGTTCGGGCCCCGCGTTCGTTAGCCTGGCCGCGAAAGGCTGCGAAACGACAATCCGGATACAAATTCTCGATGGAGGGAGCCCGGCCGCGGAGCCGGCTCCCGTCTCTCTGTCCTTCCAATTCCGCGCGATGATATCGCAATTATCCGGCTACGCGGCGCGACACAGCGGTGATTATGTGGACTGCGATATACATTGTATTATTACGCAAGTAACAGCGACGCAACTCGGCGCACCGTTTTCTCAACGATTGTTCCACGGAGCCGGTAGGTAGGTGGTTGATTAACGTTGCCAACGCGTTTTATCGATACATCAGCCGCGAAGTTTTCACGGTGCGCGGACTCGAGAGACGTTTCCCTTTTTGGTTTCTTTGTTGCCCGCTGCCAGCCCCCGCGGGGAGCCGATCGGAAGCGGTGATAACGCGGCAACTTGTTCGCTTTGCAACGTTATTGGCGTTGATACCGCTGGTATGACATGTTTATGCCTAATCCAACGGGGGATCTTGGCCATCGCGACAGGATTGCCCTTGGGGTTCTACGTGTCGGAAATTTTGTCGGCGCAGCCGCTCGTTCCGATACGCGGCTGATGGTAGCCTGCCTGGAAATCCTGCGTGTTTCCTGCAGCAACGAGCTGCGCGAAGCTCCTTTATCTCCGGGAGAACCTCGCGCGTTTCCTCGTTCGCACAATAGTCCGTTGCTGCTGCATTTCCATACCTGCGCAACATTGTTCCGAGTCTGCATTTTTCGCCTCGGGGAATCTCCGCTCGTCGCGATGAGAACGTTCCCGGCTTTTCCGCCATCCGACTCGATCTTCGCTCCCTGCCGATCGTGCCTTCCGTTTCAACCGTGTCGTTACATCCTTAGCGCCGTTTCACCCATCTTTGGCACACCTCTCGTCACAGAAACAGTTAAATAATTTCGACTCGGTGAATTTCGGTAGGTATCGTTGGTCACCAGCAGGGAAAAAGCTCTTTTTCCGCGTGAGTTTAGTTAGCGGAAAGCTAACCGAGTAGTCTTCGCTCATTGCGATGAGACCATTCCCGGCTTTTCCGCCATTCGCCTCGATCTTCGTCGTCTTTCATCGTTTCACCCTTCTTTGGCACATCTTTATAACAATTTCGACTCGGTGAATTTCGCTCGGTATCGCTCATTCCCATCAGGAAGAAAGCTCGGTTTCCGCGCGAGTCTAGTTAGCGGTAGGCTGACAGCGTGTATCTCTTTATTAGAGAAGATCGCGAGCGGAAGCTAGGGCCTCTGAACGATCCGCTGAATAATCTCGGCTCGCTCCGGCTGGCCGCGTCTCCTCGTCGATTTTCTCGCGCCGTCTGCGCGTCGGCCGGCGGTTTTATTTCACGAATAACGCAGCCACGGGCCGGCGTCCCTCCGCGCGGAGGACGCGCCGCGCCGCGCGTGGGTCGCCGCCTCTGGCGTCCGCGCATTAATCTGGATCACGCGGTTGCATTATCGTCCGTCTTGCCCGGTGGCGGCACGCCGGACAGGCCAATCCGGACGGGATTTTCACCGAGTCGCCAGGCCACAGCCGACTTTCATTGCATCGCGCCTCGCTTCACTTGCCGCGCCTCGTCGGCCTCTTTAGCCGCCGCGATCTTCATTTGCGCGGAAATCACGCGTGCCGCGCCACGCCGCGCCGGAATAATACGTCGCGCGCGTGCGCCGGTCCCGTTTATCCGCGCGAAATTTTAATTAGCGTTCCGTTGATCGAGTACGCTGCAACGGGAGAAAAGGAGAGAGAGTGAGAAGGCAGGCCTCTCTCGTTCAGGGTCTGGCTGTTGCGGAGTCATCGGGCAGGTTACGTGGCAGGATCGCGTCTCGGACAGAGCGAAGGCTGGGTCAAGAGGATGCGTACGTATGAAAGGATAGTTAGGCGAGGCCTTTTCAAACGATCCTTCCATAGATCTCGATGATAACGCGCGTAGGAGAGTGGTTTACTCGCTCCGGCTGAATTCTGGCCATTCGTATGGAAAATCAGGCAAGTGGGCAGAGACAGTGAACTTCTATTATACGGATTATCTTGGAGGATTGTTCCGCGAGTATTTAACCCGCCGATCGCCACGAGGGATTCCGCCAATCTAGGGATAAACGTTGAATCGCTTCGCTTCGTCGACCGGTGTTGGATACGTTGAGAAATTCGATAACCGCACGTGCATGAAGAAAACTCGCGAGGAGGCTAGCAGAAGACTCTTAAGTACCAGATAACACGAGGTTGTAACTACTCGTAGCTTTCCAGATTAGACGTTTGACCGATAATTAACGCGCGGAATAGCGTGGCAAAAACACGAGAAGCGGAGCTCGCGTCTAGAGGACTGGCGCGTCTCGAAAAATCCCGGCGATTACGGTTTTCCTTTCGACACTCGAGTCACGTCTCGATCGAGGTCGCTAGCTAGGATCGTCGAATCTCGGCGATTAGATTCGCGGCCGTAGGAAGGACGGAATCGGTCCGTTTATCGGCGGACTCATTAATTACACCGGGGATTCCAGCCGAGGTGGACAAGCCTTTATCGTGGAAATAATAATTTACAGCTTCGCGGGGCCCGTCCGCTTAATCCCCGCGCGGCTTGTCAGCAGCGGCAGCTTTAATATACGACGCTGCTGAACGAATAGACGCTCCCTGGACCCTTTCGGACGCGCGCGCGCTGACAAACGCCGCCGGAACACGAGAACGCGTCGAAAAAGCAGTTTCCAATTTCCCGAAACTTTGCCGATTTTCAAATTTAGACTCTGGAAGACGTTGAAGGTCGAGGCTTCGAGGTCGTAGACGTGGAAATTCAGCGAAAGTCGGTAATCAGAGTCCGTAATGCAAGTGCATTACGAAGAAATGACTGGAATGCTCGATCGAGCGAAAGAATTTGGGATTCCTTCGAATTTCGGATTGGAAGCCGGAGATGGCGGAATCTCGATGATGTCCGGCTCGCTTCGTTAATGGTGAATCTTCATTAGAGATACGCCGAGTGTGTCGTATAGTGGCTTGGAGTACTCGCGTCGGTGTCGCGAGTGTAAACGCCGCAGGTGGGCAAAAGTTCTGGTCGATACGGAGCTGTTGGTCAGTTTCGCTGGAAAGGAAGACTCTACAAATTGTCTAGATATTACCGCGAAAGCCCGACAGTCGGTGAATCCTGCCGTTAACCACGGAGGAGCGACGAAGGTGCGACTTTTATCGAATCGTTTCCGCCGGTTCTCGGCTTTGATTCCAGTTCCGTCGAAACGTTCGCTTTTTCGCAACTTTTACCATCCGGCAAACGCAAACGCAAACGCTAGAATTTTTCATATCTCGGGGCTCTCTCGTGACGACGCGAACGCTCTCTTCGAGTACCCGAAGAAGCACGCGAAACGGGCGGAGCAACTACCAGAAAGTTCTCTGTGGGACCGTTGGCAACTCCGTAGGAACTTCTGTTCCGTGCGAGCGAGGAAAAAGAAGGAGGCGAGAGAAATGAAAAACGAAGCAAAGCTCGGCAGGGAGAAAGAGAGAGAGAGAGTTTATGCAGCGACATAAAGAATCATCCCCAGAAGCGTGCGAGAGGAAGGAAACGGCGGGGTGCAACGGCGGAGGATGAAGACGCGTGGAGCAGAGGACGGGAGCGGCGCGAGTTGTCGAGGCGGCACGTGAGAAATCGCGGCCTCTGCGGGGCTCGTGTCCTCGCGGGCATATCTCGGGGTCCGTACGAGGATGGCAGGCAAAGAAAGCGGGCCGAGAAGAAAGCGGTCGCGTCGTTGCAGAGGGACGAAAGAAGAAGAGAGAAAGAGAGAAAGAGAGACGGGAATCCACGTGGTCGACGGATGCAGCGAGTGTGCGAACGCGCGGCAAGTGGTCCCCGGCCGCGCGAGTAGTCGCGTATTATAAAAGATTTCCGACTCTTTGTGGCGGGCTACGGGTACGATCCGTTTAGGAGCGAGCGAAAAAGCGAGGCTCCGGCAGCGCTTAGAATACCGCGGCAACTCGCATTGTATAATAATGTATCGCATATGGCGCATCTTGTAAAACTCTGCGGGCGTCCCCCCACCGTGGAACCAGGACGAGCGTGGAAGGACGGATGGAAGCCGTGAATGAGGTTATTCCCGGTCGTGGAGCGGCTCGTTCATTCATCCATCGGCGGGCCAGCCCTCGTGGGGAGGCCAGTCTAGGAAGACACGCTCGGCCAACGGCCAGGATTGCCGAAACATCGCCTAGCCGCTCCCCTGGAGACGGATTTTTCCGACCCGTCAATACCTCGCGATCTCCTCGTCGGGTTAGGTGTTTCGACCTGCGATCGGGGATGGAACGGAGAAGGAACGGGGAAGGAACGGGGAAGGAAGTTGGAAATTCGACATCCTTGACCAACCACCATCCTCGACCTTTGCGTCCGCAAATTGATATCCAGCTAAACGCGGGAACAAAGCGAGGAATGGTAACAAAGGATTCCCTCGACAAACACCTTCGGGAATCCTCGCGAGAACAGCCGTGGGCAAAGACGAAGAGGTGGCCTGTTGTACGAATCCGAAAGAGGACCAGTCGATTACCCAACACGCTCGAACGGATCCGATTAGGCGAAAATACGCGGAGTTATCCCGCTGCGCGCAAACCAGACTACCGCAGCCATTGTGCCGCGGATGCGTAGCAGAATTGGGGCCTGTCAATAGGATCAGCGACGATAACAATGTGTCTCGAGTCAAGAGACCCTCGACGGCCCGTGGACTTGCCGTGGCTAATCCATTAGATTAGGTTTAGGTTTTTACGGGGTACAACCCGGTGGAATCCCTTGGACTCGACGAAGAGAGACTCCGTGGCTTGCCTGGCTGGACCTTTGCACCGATGGCGGAGCCAGGGTGCCGAATGACTGGCTACTTTTACCCGGGCGTCGGGCTCGTTTCGCTCGTGTCCCTGTGAAGAGGTGTTGACACGGCTTGACGCTAACTCCCGTGGACACCTGAATGGGACTTCGAATCGAGTCTACTCGTCGGACTCGTTTCGGCGCCGAATATTTTTCTAACTCGATTCGAGCAGCCTGTTCAGTTGGACGTGAAATCGAGGAAGAGGATTAATTTGGCCGAAAGCGCGACGCGGTTCGACGGCTACGGTGTGTTTCGCAGGGGTTTACCAAGAAATTCAGCGAACCAGTCGAGAACGGGTTCGATCGAGGAGAAATGGATCGAGCTAAAATTCGAATCGCGCCGATGGAGACGCTAGACAAAAGACGCACTTTTGTTGCCTTATTTTTTCGCTCCTTTCATCGCGATATCGAACAGGACAGGATACGCGTCGTGTTCGCTCTACGAGACTTTGGAATATCGAACAGACCGGGTCGTTGTTTCATCGAGGAACAACGAAACTCGTTACGCGGGCTTCTGCTTGCTTTTCCGTTACGCGGTATCTGATCGTTATTCCCCATTTTCTCGTTTTCCAATTGCTGAGATCGTTGCTCCGCGGTGCGTGCACGATTTCGCGTGGCCACATCCTCCTTTTGTTTTCCCGCATTTCCCCATTCACTCCGTCGATATCGGCCGATCTCTGAAAAATCATTGTCTCGCTACGCGTATCGACGTGATTTAAGGCAACCTATCGGCAAAACCGTTCCTCCTTCCAACTTCGGCCTTCCTCTTCCATCTCGTCGTTCCGTCCATCTCGAAACACCTGCAAACGGACACCTCCGCGATCCGTGAACCAAGTCGGTCCGTTCGAGGATCATCGTCGCGAGTAGATTTCTCTGGTGTTTCTCGCGGAGATATTCGGAGACATTCGGAAACATTGGTCTGGGAATTTCAGCGTTACGCGGAAGCGTAATCGGCGAGCGATCGAGGACGAGGGAATCGCTTGGCATACGTCTCTAGCGGGAGGAATAGGTCTGCAGGGTATCTCTCTGTACGTATAGGCGGGCTGAGCAGCTTCAGCAGGACTGGATCCGACGCGGCATCAGGGTTATAAGATCGGCCACGTCTCTATCTAGGTTCTTTAGTACGGCTGCGAGGGAACGTAATATATTTGGGAGGAGGTGGAGAGTGAGATAGGTGGTTAGGTAGGTAGCCGTGGTGGATGTCGGGTAGATAGTCGACCGGCTTCGGTAATGGAGACTGCAGGGTGCCGCTAATGCAGTAGCGATGTCACGGTGCCCGTTGCATCGGTATATTCCTTCCCTTTCCGCCCTTTTGCTCCTCCGCGGTTTACCATACGTGTCCCTTCCCTACCTTGGCGATATCACCGAGTTTCTACGTGTCCCGGCTTGTCTCTGTTCCACTTCGATCCACGTTCGTGCCACGGACACTTCTCTGGCGGTGGCTGTTTATCTGCGGCCGGTTCCCTTCTTTTTTCCTCGATTTAACGGAACCCTATCTGGGGGACACGGCGGATATCTCGGACGATGGGAAACATTCTCCATGCGGATGTGTTTGTATCGTTTAAAGTGAATGGAAAAATGGGCGCCGCCTGCATCCCGCAGTTACGATAATTTCTTGGTTATTTTTGTTATGGCCGCCGGCCCGTCCGTTCGTTCCTTCGATCCGCTCGTGTGTATCCCGGTGTCGGCGGACGTTGTACGGACGTCGCTCGATTTCTTGCCTCGTTAATTGGCCGGTCCAGCTCCAAAGATATGCCCCTGCGACCGCTAGAACGTTTAGCCACCCCGGCGTTTCGTCCTGACTCCGCTATCCTCTCGCGAATCGCGATTTCGCAAGGGGTGCGACTACTAGGTCGCTCCATTGACTAAGTATTGCGATTTCCAATTCTTCCGCTTGCCGCGGCGTAGTTAAGGATCAGGGACAACGTTAAACGAAAGTTTGTTACAGGAATGGGAAAGGAAATAACGAAAGATTTTCTTCGCAGAATGTTCGGCAGCATGAAGAGGTGCGCCCGGTGTCACGCGGCGATCCTGGCCTCGGAGCTGGTGATGCGGGCCAGAGAGCTGGTGTTCCACGTCCGCTGCTTCTCGTGCGCGGCCTGCGCGGTTCCGCTGACCAAGGGCGATCACTTCGGGATGAGGGATGGCGCGGTGCTCTGTCGGTTACACTACGAGATGGGCGCGGAGCTGCACCCGTCCCAGAGTCCTCCGGTTCCGGTTTATCCGCCCGGTCCGCACTACCCCGGCCAGCCGTTCCCCTCGCCGGAATTCCTTCACCATCATCATCATCATCCCTCCCATCCGCCGCACCCGCACCATTCGATGCACCCGCAGCATCCCCACAGCCACGTGAGCCCGGTACCGCTTCAGCCGTCGACGCCATCCGCGCCTGACGCGGGCTCACCACCCAAGGTACCGTACTTCAATGGCGCCGCCGTCGTGCCGCCGCCCAGACAGAAGGGCAGGCCAAGGAAGAGGAAGCCCAAGGATCTCGAGGCTATGACCGCCAACATAGGTGAGCCATTCAACTGAATCAAACTGAATTTTACCGGAGAGTCGAGGCGTATTCGGTGTTCGAATTTTAATATAACGTTTTAGACTACGTTAGACGCCGAGTATTTTCTCTCTCTCCGATTTTGCTCGCGAGTCTAGTAACGAACCGTGTCGTCTCTCCTACCGAGTGTAACCGAGGAAGCATCTGGGAACATTTGGCGGAATATTTGCTTCCTTTGTTTCGCGTTATTCTCGCGTTGCATATTATTCCGAGTTGTATCGAGTACTGTTGGCCGATGGCATCCTACGGCCGAGGCGTGATTCATCGCTTTCTCGGTTGCACCACGTGCCAGATTTATAAAAAGCTTGCACATTGTCCTTCGAGGAATTCAAAAGTTATTTTAGAGAAATTCTTCACGCGCGGATTAACGTTCTGGCAGTCACGTGTGCACGCGTAGCAGAGATTCGATCGCAGATGAAGGCGAAACGTACCGATAGAGCACAGGCAAATTGCGGCGGTAGCTCGTTCGCACGCGCTTTGTTCCTAGAATATATCACGCAATAATCATGGCTCGCAATTAGAAAGCACCAGACGCGTAACTCAGCCAAATTGCCGTAGGATTTTTTGGACCGTGAAGTGGTCGAATGTTTGCTTAACAAGAAAACATAGTAAATTCCGTCGGTGGGCCTGGAAAAAAAGGCGCAGAGTGTTGTTGAACTTCCCATCTCGATAAATTAACAGCACGAAAGGAACGCTCCTATCGCGGTTCAATTAAGTCGTATTAAAACCTCGTAACTCATCAATGAGTCATTACCTTTGCACCATGAAACTCGCGCCTATTAATTTTAACACCGGCGCAGGCAACCCAGAAAACTCCTTTTACCGTTGCTCATTTTGAAACGCAGTTCCCCGTACAAATTGGACAATTAAACTCCATCCGTCTCTCGGAATTTCGCCGGTATCGCGTCCAGCACGAGCGATATTTATTTACCCGCTGATTTTCTAGCGTCGATCTAGCCTTCGTCCATTTTAATCGAGAAATGGCGAACGCGCCGCGATCTAATTCACCCGTACCAACGAAACGGGACCGATTCGGGGATCTACGGATTCACGAACACGGTAATGGAGAGAGAAAATGTTCGGAAAGCTCGTAGGCCACCGGCGACAAAGCAAGCATCCGACAAATCCAGGAACAAGTCCGATTTCCCCATTCCGAAGAAGCGACTACCTGAGAGATACCTCTGGCTCGGAGCAGCGGCGACGTCCCTCTAATTATATAGCAGGACAAGCTGTCCGCGTAACACGTTCGATCCCGTGGAGGTGTGCGCCCCTAACCGCTCCTCTAACCGCTCCCCTAACCACTGCCCTAACCGCTCGGTCGATTCACCACCTTCTAAGAACGGAGCAGAGGTACCTAGATCAGCGCGGCGGATTTTCATTGTCGGTGTCGCGGCGACGATCGCGATCGCGTGCAGACGAAAATTCTTACACGAGCGCGAGGTTGGCTGTTGGTCCGATGCACGTAGTACGAGCCGGAGCCACGCGGTCAGAGATCGCCGCGTACGCGCACGTAACACGACGGATCCGAGGTGTGCGCTCGTCCGGTGATTTACGGGCGCGCGTGGGCGCTCGGTGTTTGCCACCGAACCCTGATAAAATTTGTCGCCGCGACATAAATTCACGAATCCAATCCCAACAAAGCGTGTACGTGTCGCGCGTGGGCAGCGCGCCGCGGCAGCTTCCTTCTCCGCCTCGGAGAACTTAATTTCGATTGTTGACCGACCGTGGGAACAACGACGGACGAGCGGGCACAGCGGAGACGAGTCGCCTGGACGAACACCACCACCGGCCGTGTCCCGTTCTCTAACTCGGGACCAGTTTTCTTCCCTTTTCTTCCCCGTCTTCCTTTATCGCCTCCTCTCCTCCTTTTCTTTTCGGCCGTTTTCAGCGAAAAAGATCCGAGGAGCCGGCCCGTGTCCGCGAACGATGATGCCTCGACACCGGATCACCGGGAATTATTTGTTCTGTTTTGCTACCCGGTTAGGCCCGGCCAGAGGGGACCGAGGAGGCGCGAGAATTTATCGTTGGAAATAAAATAATTTGATAGGGGGTCCTTCGTCGATTGGGCCTTTTCGCCGGCAAGGTCGCCGGGCCTGCCTGGCCGAAGCTTCTTCCAGCTTTTCCTTTTCTTCCAGCTATGAGAACTCGCGACCGATCAGGTATACGCGTATATACACGGGTGTCAGGACCTAACCGGCGCTCTGTTCGTTAGCCGACTCGATTCGTTTACCCGAGCTGGTTATTAATAAGGTAAAAACGGAAGCGAGAATACCGATAGCTCGACGCCCATACCGACTCTCTCACGGTCCCGAATAATCGCCGGTACAGTAATTAGAAATTCTCGCAAGATCTCCGTGAGATCTAGGAGTTCATCAACTCGGCGGCAAGTTCGCAGAATCCAGTTCAGATAGGGAACAGTAGCGGACGAACGGGGGGAAGGTGGAAAAAAAGAAAAATGGGGAAAAAACGAGGTGGTCGTTCATCCTCGACGAGTCAACGGTTTCGCAGATTTCCACGCGATAGAGGATCGATCTCGATCTTATCGATCCGGCATCTGGCCGGACGACTGTCGAGCGTCGCTTTATTCTCCTCGGGACGGCGAAGTCTCGTGGACAGGATAGATATACCGGAATGAGGTATCGTGCCTGCAAACTATTTGCTGCATAGAGTTGTAATTGGCCGTGTATCCACTGGTCTTTCGCATACGCTATCACCCTTCTTGTTTGCACTCGAGGAGCTAATGAGCTGTGATACACATCAAACAGCGCTAGAGTCGCGACCAGCCGCATTGCCGCTTCCGACGGTCTTCGTATTGCCTCCAGAGCCCGCAATTGTTGCCGCGATAACTTTATTCCCGACCCAGGCGTCTCATCTCCTTCGCTATCAAACTCTGTCCTTTCCTATCCCTTCCGATTATTCGCAAATCCAACGGAAGTAACGAAATCTCTTTCGGAAATACGCGAGAATAACTATCTCTCGAGAATCGAAAGTTTATCCTCCGATCCGTTGACTCGAGCGTCAAACGTATCACGTTTAATCGTCGAATACTCGCAAAGTTTATCGATCTCGAATCGATACCCGTGAAGTCATTAGATTCGAGGATTACTCGGGTCCGTAACCCGTCGGTCGAGAGAAATAAAGGCGATGGAACTTCTCCGTGAAAGTTTCGTTAATCCCTTTCTCTTCGCGGCGTTTCATTGGAAGGGAGAACAATTACTCTGTAAATGATAAAGGATCGTAAGAGAGTGGCGGCGATATTGACGGATGGCGTGGTATCGGGTGGACGGACGTCCGAGGCGAGACATAAATCCAGCCGGTGCAACCCTTGGGCGCGAGAGGTTCGGTCCACCGCCGCCGGAAAAGATCCCCTGGGCTGATACAGCCGATACGGCCGACTTCAAAAATACCCCGCGACACCGGTGTTTAATTAAGACGCATAATCCGGATGTTGGGGATTTATGTTGCAGATTTGAACGCGGACTACATAGATATGCCCTTCGGTAGAGGGGGCCCGGCGACTCCCGGCATACCTGGTTCCAACAGCAGAACAAAACGAATGAGAACGAGTTTCAAGCATCACCAGTTAAGGACGATGAAGAGTTACTTCGCGATCAATCACAATCCGGACGCGAAGGATCTCAAGCAACTTTCCCAGAAAACTGGCTTGCCAAAAAGGGTGCTGCAGGTAAGCTCTCGAGCCGCGGCTCAGTCTATAGTCTTTATAGCCTTCTGTTCCGTACCGATCGAATCGCGAGGGATCGCGGACGGTTTTGCGATGTTCCACGATTCGCCGGGTCCGTTATCGCGTATCGGCCGTGCTGCTCGCTTTTTGCCAAGAGGAAAATTAATCGCGCAAGAGTTCGTCGACGGACTCGCGAGTCGAGGTTCCACGGTCTCGCGATCGAGTTGTACCATCGGTTTCTTCCACCACGACCACCTTTCTCGGCTGTTAATCGATCATAGGACATCGCGTTCTCCTTCGGATCTATTTGTTAACCTCGCTTCTCTCTACATTTTTCCCGTTTTCCGATCTCTCTTAAACCTTCTTGCAACGGATGCTTTTCTATCTCGTCGTCATTCCTGTTCTTGTTATTCCTTCTTTCGAGAAATCGATTCGACGTTGCAACGGTTATAGTTCAGAATTGCCGAGGTCGATGAAAAATTCCTCGAGTTTCTACCGCACGGTGTTGGACGAATTTCGATCGCGAGGATCGGTGGAATTACTCGCGGAACGATTCGCCACGTTCGCGCGGAGTATTAGGAGGCGATGAGCAATTAAAAGGAAATTTAGAGAGCCGGTTCGCGGGAAAAGTATTCGCGTCGGGCGTGCACCGGCCTCCTCCAATTAGTGCACGCCGTCAATGACGCATGACGCCCTTCATAGGCCAGCTAAAACTGTCCCCGGGACCTTTTCGGGGACGTCGTTTTGGACAGATTGTATCGTTGCGCTCCCTCTCGTGTTGTTCGATCCGGCCGCGGTGTCTTTGGAATTTATGCGACCGTGTTACGTTTATTTCGGCGGCACTCGAAACGTGGAACACGCGGCGGTAGGTTAAAGATAGAAGAGATTGTTAGTACGCGAAATGAGAGGACCGGGGAAAATCGTCTACCGTTTTCCCCCGAGATATCCTCCGTTTCGATCTCGGACAGACGGTGATTCATTTTTCCGTGTCTCCAGTCTGCAAGATAAATAGACCGATTGTTTTCGCGGGATCGTCTACCCTTTGGAAGAAACGTCTTTGCCTTTCTCCGAAAGGAAAGACTCCGCGACTCCAGTTTTGCCAGTTCATTAATCAGACGCTCGCGGACATTCGTCACGGAGAGAACGAAATTCGACATCGTCGACAATCTCGTTATTTCACTCGAAATTTCAATCCAGGGAATAATTTTTAATCGACGGATTCGTTCGCGTCGATAATTACAGAAGTAGATAGTGCAGTCGCAAGTTATAAACCGATCTTTCGTTAGTCTCTCTCATAGAGAGAGAAAAGAAGATACTTTGGAATCTTGAATTCGCTTGAACGCAATCGGTGAGACCGTTTCTATCGTTACCAGGGAATCGAAAGGAATCGACGAGGGTTGTTTCCGATGGGATTTTCTCGAAGCGAGGAGGAAAAAGCGAGTAAAGAGAGAAAAAGAGACGAAGAGAGAGAAGCAAAGGCAGAGGAGAAAGTCTGGCGACGAAAAGACGTTGTTCTCCCTCGCAGATATCCATCGGAGTCCGAGAGACGGGAAGGAGCCCCAGAGGCCCCGGCTCGGAGAGGGTCGCGGAGGTTTCCAGAGGCGGGTAAAAAAGGTGCAGAGAAAAATCGCGGTTGGAAGATGGATAGCCGGTGGTTCGATCGTTTTTCCTCTCTTTTTCTCTTCCTCCCGTCGTGCCAGCCCCGGCTCACCCCTTGAGCGGCGGTCGGCGTCGCTGCTTGCCAGGCCTCCTATAAAAATATTCACGTGCGGCCGAACCGCGCGCGCTGGAGACGTACGCGCGCGCTTCTCCCAATTAGTGCGTGCTGCCGGCGGCGCGTTGAGGTAAAAGAACCGCATGGGCCACGGTGATATTTCCGTCGACGAGCCTCTGTGGCCTTTCCCCGTAATTATGGCCCTCCGTCAATCCGCCGCTACTCAAAATCCCGGCCGGGCAAGTTTTGTCGTAACGAGC